>SSNS01000311.1:0-477911 GCA_006937985.1 Aphyosemion australe | reverse complement strand
AGCAGAAAATACCTGTTTTATATGGGAGGAAAATGTGGCTGAATCATCCTTCTGAAGCTTGTAACTCAAGAACCGTGACAGCTACAGCTAAAACGAAGACATCCCATCGAAGCAGACGAGTAAAACTACTGTTTTTGAGTAATTGATGAGTGTACCCTAAAAAATGTGGTCGTAGCAGATTTTTGTTTAGAAAAAATCATCAGAATCAGGAGATCACCTGTTCTGCAGCTCCAAATGTCAAATTGCAGGCCCCGAACGTCTCCTCACCATTCGAAAAGTATTACACCGATTCGAAAAATTCCAAAACCGTCAGCGGCTGAAGGCTTTGATGGTGCTCTGTGTGAATTTTTGTGTGCCTATCTTTAATATTGTAGGAGATATGACGAGTACAGTTTAGCTCTAAGACAGCGATCGAAGCACCTGAGCTGAGAAAAAATTGAATGGCTGCCAATGGGAGAAAATCAGGATCACTCCTCCTTCTGAGCCTCGTAGCGCAAAAACCGTGGCAGCTACAGCAAAATCCAGACCATCCCATCGAAGCAGACAAAAAAACCTACTGTTTTTGAGAAAATTACGCGTCTACCCCAAAAGATGTGGTCGTAGCAGAATTCCCCCTCTGGACTGAGATCTGAAGCTGTCAGTCACAGTGGGAAAGGAATGACCATATTTGGGACAGCACAGCTCAGCTGCTGGAAGGAGAAATATTTTAAAACCTTTCCAAACTAGTTAACGCTACGACCACAATTTTTGGAGTACGTCCATAAATTATAGCTCAAAACGGAGGAAAATCCGTCAGCTTTCATCCAGCGCAAGTCTCATTTCCCTCGGTTCTACGGTTCTCTCAGGACAAGGCCTGAAGTCGAGCAAAGTCTGTTTTTGGCCCTATTCTTTTGAATGGGGGGAGGAGGAGACGTTCCTGAACTTTCCAAAACCGTACCTCAAGTTTAACCTGTGATTGTAGAAAAACCGTAAAAGATATCAAGAAGCAGAGTCATACGAGAATAGTTAAACTTGTTCTGGGTTTGTTAAAAGTTGAATGAAGTCTCTAAGTTGAAGTATGTTGAAGTAGTTAAAGTTCAAAGAGCTGAATGGATTTTGTGAAAAATCTGAAGATTTGAAGGTTTTCCCATTCATTTCAATGGGCTGAAAAATCGCAGAAAAAGCTGAATATCTCGGAAACGGTTGAAGATATCTATACCAAAAGTCATAGCCGGAATGACCTGAACGAGCTGAACGGTTTGATACCAAACTTGTTGAAATAGCTGAAAAATTGTTGAAGAAGAAGCGGTCCAAAAAAGTGTACGGAATACGGAAGAAGAAGAATAATAAAGAGAAACAGGAAAACAATAGTTTGAATGCATACTGCATTCAAACTAACAAGGCCCCACTGAAATAGCTTGCCGCTTGTCCACTTTCTTGGCTGAGCTGGCGGATTACTGTGCCAGGAAAGAACAACAAGCCCGGAGCCTTTTCATAAGGCGGGCCCTTCAACCCCGCTGCATGGATGCCGGCACAGCTGCACGCTCCGACACGCAGATGTTTAAGGAGACAGAAAGATAGAGCGGCAAAGGACGAAGGGGTAGATAAAGGAAGAAGAAGGATCATGACATGAGGAGTAGACAGTCGGATGTCAAGAGTCAAATCTATGGTTCTTTTTGCTGTTTTTCTTCCGTCCCCCTCCTCCTCCCTTCACCCTATCTCCTGTGGAGATCTCTCATTTCCTGCAGGTCCAATGTTGATTTCATACTGGAACTCGGGGCTTAGGGTGGGAGTCTGGGATGAGGAGGAGGGGGAAACAAGGGGAGGTAAATGTGGGGTTAATTGTGTTCAGGCCAGAAAGCAACCTTCACCTCTCTTATCTGCTCTGGCTGTATATTAAATGTATTTAGTATGATGGTAGGTTTTGTTTATGAACACATGGCCCAACATCAGGGAGAATCTACAACACAGCTGCACTTTTAGTCATCAGTCCTGCAGGTTGCAAAAAGAAAAGTTCAAGTGAAACGTAGGCTGTAGTTCTGGGTCCTTTCTGCTCTGGAAATGTTTAAAATACACAGTTCTGCTGCTTTTGTGTCCCATTCATATTATATTAATGGAAACATCTAAATAAAATAAACACATGATCCATAGCTTTAGAAAAATTCTGCCCATTTTTACTTTATTAGAAATCACAGCAAATAAGTAATTTTTAATCTTTTTCTTCAGCATTTTGCTCCTTTTTTATGGATCTTGTCACCATAAAACTTTGATTTTGTGCTGGTATGGACGTCAGGCCTGAGGAAATTACATTCAAAGATAAGAAAAAGAGCCACAGTTATTATGGGGGGTAAGAATTCTTTGTGTTTTGATTTGTTTTAGAATATGTTTGCCATTTTAAAGTGTTTTTCTGTGTAAACAGTATAAATTATTTCCTTTTCAAGATAGCTTCCTTTAATGGTTTCAGTTGGGAGAAATCAAGTTTACATCCAATGGGACTGATGAGCTAACGGCTAGTTTGCTAACACAGCCCAGACCTTTCCGGATTAATTTGGCTTGAGTTAAATGAGTTTTCCAGGTAAATCAGACAAGTCTTAACCTCCCAGGTAATTTGTCTCAGATTGAGGAGGTGGAAGAGGAGGAGCAGGGTTTGAACATAGGAAATGTCAGAACTGTGGAATGCTGTACTAAACCAGGAGTGATCAGATGTGGTCTTTTCCACCAAAATATATATTTTTTCACAATTCTACTATTAACACAGTTACAACAGAAGTTTGTAACTTAGCTTCACATAGTTACATGTTGCACAAATGTGCAATATTACATGGGAGCGTAAATATTACCAGCTGGGGCTATCATGTAGTCCAGTATAAATGTTTAAAAAATAACAGTCAAATGAACTGCTAGTAACTACATTTCTGTGAATGTAAGTTTATTTGGACAAGCCTGAACCCTTCAGCCCTTTAACTGGCAGGTTTGGGTAAAGCATACGTCTTACTGATGTATGTAAAAGATAAACACTATCATGTTATTAGTATCTTAATATCAATATTAGTATATTTAATATTAAAATCTTACACCATATAACTCAAATTGAGTAAATAAATCCTAAAAAGGAAGTTTTAATTGTTATTGTTAACAGGGTTATAGTGTAATGCATGGTAATAATGCTGTAAAATAAGAATGATAAGGTAATGACAACTTGAAATAGTCTTTAACTTTTTATGTAAACATGTCCATGATTAAAAAGAAAAATGTAGTAAGTTTTATACATGTTGGATTTAGGGAGAAGAAATTGCTCAGACTAGTCGTTGGCTCGTCGAGCCTGAAGGACATCTCTGTTTCTTCATACTGAGGCCATTCAGCAAGTTGGTTCCAATGACAGTAAACACCTTTTTCAGAGAAACTGCATTAAAAAAGGTAGAAGGTTCTCTTTATGTAGACACTCTCGCCACCTACTGGTGTGGCATGGTATTACACATTTTGTCTAAATAAAGAGTGCTAAAATTTTATTCAGTTATTTGTTTTATAAAAATCACAAAAAATCAACACAGTTAAAAGTATCTAGAATATGTCTCAATTTGCATCTTGCAAGTTGCCATGAGTTTGACCTTTTTGGGTCCGGGTGACACCCAGCCTGCTAGAGGAAACGCTCTAAAGGTGTCAGGTTTTTTGTTTTTTAAACAGGAAACTAAATAATTTGTCGCCAAACAAACCCAGAATGAATCACTTGCTATTTGAGATGCATGAAAGTAAAAACCGTCCCACTCGAGATTTCTTATCTTATCTTTCTGTTTGAGTTTTTCTAACTGGGCAAAAGGTAAAGAGCTGGGGGAAAAAGGGGAAGTTTAACTTTTGACTGCTAAAGATGGCAGTAAGATGCACAGCATGACTCTCACGCATGGCAGATTGTATCATTAAGATCATGGACAATTTCTGCTCTTCACTTCCTTTCTCTCATTGTTAGCATAAATGGGACCTTCTAGACATGAACAGCTGCAGCCCTCAACTTTCACTTCCCCTTCTATGAAACCACACATGTATCTGTTACCACAACAAGTTCCCCAAATGTGGCCTCTAATACCCTTTGTGCCTCCCTCGTGCCAACACATGAACACGTTTGTCTCCATGCATGCATTTAGATATATATAGAGAACGAGATGAGCTGCCATTTGGGTTTAATGCTAGAGGTAAGTGTGTTCGGTGTTTTTCCAGACCTGTTTGCAGCAGATTTTTTTTTGCAAGTGTTTTTTTATGCAGAACATCCTGCAGGCAGGTCTCTTAACGTTAGCGTTCCACCTTTGCATGCATTTAAACTTCCAGAATCTAACCCCACCATAGAAGCTGTAGTTTGGCATAATGATGCTATGTGACACAAACACACATACACACACACACACACACTGCAAGCCATACAGAGCAGCATTGCGTGACTGAGGCTTCACACCTCCCTTTCTTTCTTTCACTCAACGAAAGCATGAAAAAAAACCCTCTCTTGCAGTAATACGAGAAGTGTGTGTTTTAGCAGCAATGTGTGTGCGTGTGTGACATGCATTCACGGGCACAGACTGTCTATGCCCTTGTTTGGCCTCTGCCTTTGTCATTTACACATCTACTATATATGCCCATGCAGAAATAGACTGTGGCCTTTGACACACTTGCTCCAGATCAGCTCAGAGTCACAACCGCCACAGTCGAGCTCAGATCAGAGGAGCACACCTCACGTGCATAGCAGGTTTTCTGAGTGTGTAGGAATGTGTGTGTTATGGTCATGTCGTTTTTTATTTGTGTCTACAGGATGCCCTAACACACACACACACACGCACGCACGCACGCACACACACACACACACACACACACACACACGTGTCAACGTTCCTTCTATAACCTCTACTAAACTCTTGTGAATGAACTCACGCATAAAGCATCTCAGGCTTCTGATTGGCTCTCAGTGTTTTTTACTGGGATTTTTTAATTCATCTCAGTGAACACGTGGGCTGGTACCAGGTATTCCTGTCATGGTGTTGTCTGGTGGATGATGAAGAGGTGAAAACCACATCCGGTGCAGCTTCGTTTTGAGTGGCCAGGTGGCTAATTGAGCTGTTCTCAGGTCAGCGTGCTACTCTGTGTTTCTCAGGGTTCAGAAATAGATGCTTTCAGTGTAAGTGTGCCACCACAAAGGTGAAACGGTGTGGGGTCAAGTGAGACAACAGATATTGTGAATGATCTGTCTAAGAACCACAGAAGACAACACACATTGCTACTGCCATGGAGTGGTGCTAGGGAATTTGAACATCAAAGACTTTATGTGTGACGTTTTTGAGTCTACCGGGGTCCATCTTCAACCAAATTCAATTTTCACCAAGATTTTTGTTAATTACCAGGTGAAAAGAGAAAATCTTTGATCTATTTTAAAATCAGTGAATAAAATGCATCATTTATTGCACGTTAGCTGATGCTTATCCAAACTTTCACTACACACAAGGGATCCTCTTTAAGACACTAGAAGCAGCAGAAAAAAGTGCTTGTGTATGTGTGGTTTTGTTTCTCCTAAAGTTATGTTGTGAGAATCATCTCAGTCTCTCAGCGACTCCTGCCACGTTTTAGCCTGGCAAGTCATTTTATAAATGGCCACGACCCATAGACAGAGCTCAGTCATGAGGCGGGATCTACAGTTTCAAACAGTCTCCACATGCTATTGGACAACAAACAACGCTATGGATGTCAGTCAACGGGGCAGTCCACCGTACACCTTCGACGAAGACGCAAATACATCCTTTCTCTAAATAAAGGACTTAAGAACCTCTATCTGCTCTTGACTCAAAGAAAATCTAGCTAGCTAGACCAACATGCAGAGCAAAATCATTTTGCTTCAGCTACTGTCTGTCTAGATTTCTAGGCTGTCTTTGTTTGCTGTAGTCTTGCTTGTAGATTTCTTTGTTGATTTCACAAAAGTCCAGTTTGGGTATCTGCCGGTTTGAAGAGCTTTCTTCATGTGTGTCTGGTCCTTTTCTTTATCTTCAGTCTTTGTGGGGTTCTTCTCAGCAGGATGGTGTGAAATTCTGATAACAGACAATAATCAGTGGGTGATGTGGGTCAATGTGCAGAAACTGGTCAGTGTGGTGGGGGTTCTGGTAGACCTCCATCCTATTCAGTTTGCAAAGTGCAGTCCATGAAGGCTAGTTTGTGGTTGTGTACATCCTCCCTGGTGAACTTGATGTTGACGTATCTGGTGAAGTCTTCTACTTCATGAGTTAGGCCCACGTGTCGTCCATAATTGAACCAGTGACTTTGTGCCGTTCCCTTGTAGGAGTTCAACAGCCGATACTGGAGAACCCACACGGCATCCATGTTTCTGCTGGTTAAGCGTGTCATTGTGCTTGAACTATGGAAAGGGATAGGTCCAGGAGGGTAGGTTTCATCTGGTGCCAGTTTGATATCTAGAACTGTCCTAATAAAATCTGCAGCATTTTGTTTGTGATGGTTGGAGGATGGTTTTGCAATACTGTAGGTGACTGATAACGGGCTGATAATGGTATGTTGTCACAACTTTACCAAGAGCTTGTCAAACTAACAGAAAATAATATACTGCATCAACTAAACGTCAAAAATCCCATTCACACTGTATGTTTCAACACAGGAAGTTACTGGTTATGATTTGTTAACAGAAGAGAATCCTCAAAGCACAAGAACTCTTAGGGTGTTGACCTTTTGGTTTTCTGTAAAAAAAGTGAACATAGGTGCACTCATTTAGGTGGATTGTTTAAGTTGAGAGCTTTTAGCCAACTCATTTCTCATTGTTGACCTGACACTGTCCCAGGGTCCCATCACCTCTGTTTCCTCAGAGCAAATGTTGTTGCTGTTTTTAAAACTGTACATTTAACAGTTCTTTGAGGCATGTTGCCAACGACAAGGTTTTTAAATAAGTGTGCCGGCAACTATGCTACATTTGGCATCACAGGGTTAATGATTTCAGGTTTAAATTTGGACCCAGTCCCGTTTGGCTCCTCGCCCCCACCGCTCAGCTCTATTCCTTCATGTCTGCTCGCTCACACCAACACAATGTCACAGTTACTTCTGGGAAAGAGGATGAAGTTATGGCCCATTTTCTGTTCCAAACTGAGGTTGATCAGACGCTCTTTTTGCCAATAACACTTCAAAAGGGCTTGGTCACATGACCAAACTGACATCCAGAAGAGTGAGCTTGCAGAACAAAATGGGTCGCCCAACAACAGCAACACTAACGTTAGAAATGACCATTAGGAAATACAGGAATGTCGTTTTTTCTATAATTGAGAGCTTTGTCAGCGTTTCAGCACATTCAGGGACTCTTGTTGGTTTTATTCATGGACACACAATAATACACGTGTCTTATTCTCTTTGGTCATAATCATGGAGGGGCAGGTTTAAAAAAACATCTTCAGTCGTCCCCAGTGGTGTTTACTGGAAGCTGTAGCATACATGACTGCACAGACGTATATGAAAACTATAATTTCCTGCCTGGTTCTGTCTTTACATAAGATACTGTCAGGTGTGTGTGTGTGTGTGTGTGTGTGTGTGTGTGTGTGTGTGTGTGTGTGTGTGTGTGTGTGAGTGATAGAATTTGCCAGCCATGAGGGATCAGTTTCATGACTGTAAACATTGACGACACCGCCCCAAGCACCGTCACCCCCACCCTAAAATCTCAGCTCTAAAACGCGCTCTCTTTTGAAATGCTTTAGGGCGTATCCCCCCACCACCTCAAACACCCTACCAAAGACTGCACCCTACCCACTCAAACCCTCCCCCTTCTCACCCCCACCCCCTTTCCTTTTTGTGTTTCCTGTTGAGCTGGCTAGACTCCTTTGACAGATTTACAACTTCGGGGTCAAAGTTTTCCGACGGCAGCAGATAAATCTTACACTGCCGTCCCCCGCCCCCTCTCCGCTTCTCCATCACCTGATAGAAACACACACACACACACACACACACACACACACACACACACACACACACAAACACAACCTTTTAAATGTGTAATGTGCCTCTTTTTTAATAGAAAAAATGTCTACACATGAGCATACTTGGGATAATGCCTGTGTTTATGTGAATGAGTGTGTGTGTGTGAGAGTGTGTGTGTGCGTGTGTGCGTGTGTGTGTGTGTGTGTGTGTGTGTGTGTGTGTGTGTGGACACAGTTTAGTGGGTTAGAGAAAGAATTCAGGACATTGTTCTTAGACCATAAAGACAGGCTCCTCGTGTTCCAGTTGTTTTTCTCAGAGCAGCTCGGCCCACTGCGCTCCTTCTACGTCTTCTTGTTTCCCGCCAACTGATTTCTATGTTTCGGTCCCAGGGTGATGCTCACTCTGTTTTAATCTCCTCTCCAGAAAGATAAAAAAGAAACAGGAGGGAGATTTATTCCAACAGCATGGTATCACTTGTACTTTTTTTGTTTTCTTTCCAACACGCACACTCTTAGCTCTCTCGCTCTCATCCCACCTTCATTTCTTCTTTTTTTCCTCCTGCCTTTTATCACCAGCTCGGAAAACTTCTGCTCTCCTGGGGCGGACTTTAGAGAGAGAAGAACAGAGAGAGAGAAAGAGAGGCTCACGCAGGTCTGAGGGGGGAGGTCATCTCTCTCTTTTTTCCCTCCTGTTTTTGCCCTCTCCTTCTTCTTTATCATCTCTGATCTCTCCTGCAGAGGGGGAGGCAAGTATATCAAGATTTACAGTCTACACCCAGATCCTATAAAACTTTTCTCCCCCAGATATTCTAATAAAATATCCACAGTACTTTACGTTCCTGGGATATCTAGCCTCCTGCTTTCTTCTTTGTCTGCTCCTCTGCAGACTTTTACAACAATTTAGAAAACAAATGTCGCAGTAAATAAAGATGAAAACCAGCTTCCTGCAGGTAACAGACAACATTTAAAGAAAGAGCTTGCACAATTTTAGAGTAAAAAAGGACCCAGCATGCGTGAGTTTTGATACTCCCGAAGGCCTTAAGCTCTAACGTACCTGCTGTCACCAAGGTCTCACACTTGAATTATTTGTAAGGACTTGAGCGTGCTCCAGTCATAGTCGGGAAAAGCCAGATACTGAAAATTTCAATCTCAAAATCTTGTCCAAACAACACACCAGTGTGAGTTTCTCTGAGCGGTGGCCAAGAAGAACTCATAAAAATAAAATAATTGATTCCCACAGAGCAGAGGAAAGCTATAAGACTGTAGTAAAATGTTATTACAACAGTTAACAAGAACGGTTTATGTCAAGCTTCAGTTCGATGTAGGATATCAACAGGGCTGCTTGTAGCAGAGGAAAAAGAAATGGAAATCCAAAATTCCCATCTGACTGCAAAAGACCTTGAGCAGACTGTGGAGCGGGGATGTACTGTTCTACAAATCCAACCTCAGAGGAAGAGTGAGCAAAGGAGAACTTCCCAACACAAAGTTTAGTGTCAGAAGTTGGCAAATGGATGTCTAAACATGTCTGAATCACTTAGGAAAAGTCTCTTCTAGACTGGCGGAGCAGAATGTGTGAAAAGAAAGTCGAGGGGAAATTTTTACAGAAATAAAACCTTTATACAATTCTGCACGGCGGTGGCTGCATCATGTTTTGGGTTTCAATTGCAGCTGGTAACAACATATATTGATCACCTCAAACCTTCACCTTCATGCAGATGTTCCAAACTTTTCTTGAAAATGTAAATTTCCTATCTTTACCCATGTTTGCATCTGGTCAAATTCACGCCTCAGAAACACGTGGTCCTGGATTCAAACTGATTTCACTAAGTAAGTGGTTGATTGGAGAGTGTATCTTTGTATCTCTGTTGGTCATTTCCGTCATATTGCCTTCAGCTCCAAACCTTTTCACTTATGGATTCTAGTCCCTTAGATCGCAGTCCAGACTTTTGTGATGGCTTCGGTTCCTTTTTTATGTGGAGCCACATCCTTGGCTGGTTAGGTTGTCTTATTTTTATTTTTTTTATTTTTATATACTCTTTTAATTGTTCTATAGCTTTATCCTTATTTTTACTTTTTTAGATAAGAGCTCGTAATTATGTTTCACTGCTTTAATTACTTTTACCTCAGTCTTTGTTTTACGGGCGTGTGTGGATGTGTGTGTGTATGTTTGAATGTATCAGTTTTTAATTGTTTTATGTGTGTATTTTATGTATGTACCATTTGTTGGTGAGTGTGTACATATTTTATAATTGATTATTTTATGTTATGTTTTTCTATTGTAAAGCACATTGAGTTGTTGCCATGCAGGAAAGGTGCTCTATAAATGAAGTCATTCATTCATTCATCCTCCAAGTGTTGTGTTCAACAGCTACTGCACCCTCTTACTAGCCTGGCATAGACATAGTCTGACCACGACCCATGGACAAAGCTAGGACCAATCAGAGCAACTAACAAGATGTATTAATCGCTATGGAAATCAGTCAATGGGGCCGCCCGCCATGCACTGTTCAAGAAAATAAAATAAGCAAATAAATCATTTCTCAGAATAAAGGATTAAGTACCTCTATCTGCTCATGACTCAAAGTAAAGCCCAAGTTCAAATGGTCCAAAGTTGATGGCAAAGCCGTTTCAAACAAACACAGTTCCTAAACCAACACCATTTTTGTAGTTTTTCTTCATCGCAGCTCTAACGCTAAGCCCATCCAACATCTCTCGACAAGCATAGAGCGCTGTGATTGGCCATACCTAAAAGTGTTGGGGTCAATGGTGGACCTGCTGAGGCTACAATGGAGCGTGGCTAGACTGACCTGCTGAGAAAAATCATTTGCTACTTCTAATCTAGATTTCTAGGCTAGCATCTTACAGGAGTATGAAGTCATTGGCATTAGATAAAGAATGAAAATAGTAACAGTCAGGAAGGAATTTGAATTATATATATATATATATATATATATATATATATATATATATATATATATATATATATATATATATATATATATATATATATATATTTATATGGAGACGTGGACAAAATTGTTGGTGCCCTTCGGTCAATGACAGAAAAACCCACAGTGGTCACAGAAATAACTTGAATTTGACAAAAGTAATAATAAATAAAAATTCTATGAAATTTAACTAATAAATGTCAGACATTGCTTTTCAACCATGCTTCAAAAGAATGGTTTAATAAAATAAACTCATGGAACAGGCCTGGACAAAAGTGCTGGTACCCTTAAGTTAGAACATGCTAACTCTACACAGAAAGGCTGCAGCCAGGGTTTGAACCTGCAGGTTTCTTTGGTGTGAGGCAACAATGCTACCAACCGCTCCACCATGAAGCCCAAAGCTCATAAACTGGAACTGAGATTGTTAATTTCATCCCAGAAAAAGACGCATAACGAGGCAGAGATGAAACATGAACATCTGTATGAAGGAAGAAAATTATGCAGAATTTACAACTGTGGTTATTTTTTACTAACTGATGTTAAAGTCCAGCCTTTTCTTTCATGTCGACCACCCAATGTTTGCATGATTTTTAAGAATAAACTGCAAACTGAACCAAATAAGAAATGTCATCATTTTATTCACCTGATATAAATTCCCATTGCCCTGCCTCCTATTCCCAGAGGCACACAGAATATTCCCAAGCGTGCACATGCAAACACACACACACACACACACACACACCACTTTCTTCTCATAGTGTTGGATCAATGCGTTTGATTGATTTAGCGGTTTGTTGACAGCCAGTCCTGATCAATGTTAACTTGGGTGATGGCCACAGACCCTTCGTCACTGTCGCTCACAATGTGAGCCAAAGCGCGTGTCAGTGAGTCTTCCATCCCTTCCATCACTCCTGATAAATAGTTGTGTGTTTTATCACTGCGCCTCATTATGCCTGACACCAGTTTTTCTCAGCAAATGTTGTTCTTCAGACACAAGAGAAGCCTATGGCAGAGGGAGCAGAGCAGATTAAATATTTATTCTGCTGCAGGTGCAAACAGATTTTACAGATTTTATGTTTTCCACTTTTTCTAAGAGAAGAAATGTGCTGCCTGCAGTTTATGTGGAGGCAGATTGGAAAGAGAGAAAAAGAGTGCATGATGTACACCATCACGTTCTTGGCATGAATTATAGGTGTATGCGTTATGAAGGTAGCTATCAGGTTAGTTCTCTTTTCAGTTTAACCCTTTCACTTCCACACCAACAACAATGCAAGGAAAAAAGTGGTTTTGCGTATTTTTACATTTATTTGGAGAGATGAGGTAATAATTTAGTGTAATGTTTACCTTTTTCCATCAGAAGTCTCCATATTTTGGGGATTTTCTTTTAGTTTAGTAGAATTTTTTTCATTAAAGTTCTGTGCATGTTTCAGTAACATATATGGATTAAAATATGTTCTACCAAGCAGCTAAAGGGTTGAAGTGACAGTACAGATGTTCTGAGCTCTGTGGAAATGTTGTGAACAGTTAGTTTTTACCTGTTGTAAAAGGCTCATTGAGCAGCCTTAGTTTGAAGAAATAAAGTGACTCTAGCTCATGTCTGGGGAGGTGGCATCACGTGAGCATGCAGTGTACAGTTCAAAAGATTAAAGAGGCATAAAAATGAATTCCATTCAAATTATAACCCATAAAAATCAAGAAGATCAAATAAGTACAAACATCTTAAAAGGAAAGATAACATTCTCAGTAAAAAGTAAAAATAAAAAGGGCAAAAATCTTCAAATAAAATTTCCAATAATGACTTTGGCTGCTCTGGATTGGTTTAAAACATTCTTATTTTTACACAACCAGGAAAAGTCCTGAAATCTTCAGTTTGTTGTAGCTTTTATACATTATCCAGGTTTGTTGCAGGAGGAGTTGAGCAGATGTGTCTATAAAACAACTGACCTGGAACCTGTAAGAAAGACAACTGGTGGTCACAGAGCAGCATTGCAGGTTAAAGTCAAAATACAAGATAATTAAATATGGACCAAACCAACTTTGCCCATAAAACAGGAATTTCCTGCTTAAACTGAACGGTTAGCAAAGCTAGCTCTGACCAGCAGTCTCACCAACATAAGCTTCGGTTTCACTGAGGAGTCTGGGTCGGGTCGGAGTGGGTATGGACCAGTACAGGTTAGCGATTTCAGGAGAGCGTTTCAATCAGCAGTTGGGCTCTCGTTTGGTAGGCGGGGTTAACTGTAAACGTGTACTGTTGCGTTACACCAGCGTGGCCCGACACGGTTCTGACGTTGGTTTGAATCCTTGGGTTTCCATCTGCTCAGAAACTTCTTTATAAACGTTTTCATTTCCCACCGATCCATCCTGTATGCGACTATGGCTGATGATGGTGAGGTATATTTGGAGCTCTGAAACCGACCAAGTCTTGCTGTTATTTGTTGGCATCTTCTCACGTCCGTGTACGAATATCACTACAAACAACAGCACTCTTGTATTTATTTTAGTTGTAGCAAGCAGTGATGTTTTTCTGTTCCCCAATCAGTGGACTGAGTTGTGTGACGTAGACTCCGCCCCATCTGTACCGCTCCATTGTCCTGCAGACCTACAACTGAAGGGGCCCATGACTGGGACTCTGTTGCCTTTAGTTAGTATTTAGACACCTTCAGTGGCTCTGAAAAAAATGAATCTAGCAGCAAATTGATCAAAATTTTCTGGTGTTTTTCCACACTTTTGCTGACTCTCATCTTAAAGCACTCAAAGACGGCCCAGTCCTCATGCAGCAGCAGTTCTCCCGCGTCCAGACTGCAAATGTATCGTGTGTAGTATCTGCAGCTGGCAGGTGTGTTTATTCTCTTTTTGTCTCTCCCACCTCATTACTCAGCTCTCCTACAACATCCATGAAATTTACATAAACATGGCAAATTATGCTATGCAAATTAGTAATTTCTATTGACCAGACCGGTGAGCTAACAGCCAAAACCAAAGTGTACTGCTCCCAAATTACAAACATGTTAGGGGTTTATGAAATAGTGTTCTCATAAACTCCTATCATTCTTTTACATAGAGTTGTCTTATATCAGCATCGATCTGCTTTGATCTTGGCCGCTAGCCGTGAGCGCAACAGTCCAGTCAGAGCTATTCTTTGTTTCTCCCAACTCAGGCTGAGCTATCTTCTACATAAACTTATTTGAGATTCAGATATCTCATCTGTGGTTATGAAACCGCTCATTTTCTCAAGTTCTGTCAAAGCTGAAGTAGAAGAACTGCCTATCAAGCTAACTCCAAGGAGAGGCTTAACTCTGGCGAGACGAGGAGATGTGTGTGTGATAAAACAGTGATATAGCAAACGGAAGCAGAGCCACAATTAATCAACCTCTTCTTAAGAAAGACTCCTGATGTTGAAACATCTAAAAGAGTGTAGACAGCCTTTTGGTTAGGACACACCCAGTCCATAGGTCATCCTGTTTCAGAAACTACACACACACACACACACACACACACACACACACACACACACACACACACACACACACACACACACACACACACACACACACACGCACACACACACACAAGATCACACTCTCAGATAGGCAGGGAAGCATATCAAATATTACAAAACATCACATGGCTTGTGAAACACTCCACGCGCTGGGGCGTACGCTTTGTGGATCAGTGAGACCCCCCCCATACACACACACGCACACAAACACACCCAGGCACATCCTTCACACACCAGTGCAACAAGAATGGTACGATGGCAGGAGAAGATGAGACAAAACAAGACTCTGTGACGGAGAGCAGAGAGTTAATACAGTAAAGGGGAGGAGACAGGGCGGCGTGTGGGTGGAGTGGTTCCATCTGAAGTCTCTGGGGAAATCTTTTAGCGCATCACTGGGGGTGGGGGGGTGGGGGTAGCAGATCAGAGGTGAGGGGCGTTTGGGGATTGGCAAATGAACAAACCTGTTGTCCTCCCTTCTCCTCATGTCCCGTCATCGTTTAGACAGCTTTTGTTAACTTTTCATGTTTTTGCAATCATGCTGCTCCATAGACTCCCCTCCCCCCACTTCTTATTTCCTTCTTTTCTAGTTTTTGGGACATGCTTCTCCATTTCCCACTGTCCCACATCTCCTTTCTTCTTCTCCTGTTTTTAGCGCTTCAGTGTTTCCTCTCCTCCTGAGGGATGGGGAGGAAAGGACAGACAGTGAGGCAAGTAGGACAGAAAGAAAGAGCTTACGTAACGCTCTGATCTGTTCGATTTTTATTTTTGGGCTTGGCACACCTTGTGTCACTCCACTGGTCTTATGTTGCTCATAATATCAAGTGACAGACTAGCCTTCCACTTCGACAAGCCGGTGTCCTTAAAGCAGTGAGGAGGCGAGAGAGGGAGGGATGTCTAAGGATGGGAAAGGTATTAAAAAATAATCAGGAGATGAGGATGAGCTGAAAGAGAAGCTGAAACAACAGTTTGAAAAATAAAGTAATGGTCTCTGATGCGGCAATTTTGACTGGGTCGGCTCCACCCTGCAGCAGCACAGAGGTCGGCTACTCTATAGCACGGATCCAGTGACCTTTGAGACCAAACGTTGATGCTAACTATTCTTGATGTGTTTGCTTGCTCCACCGCAGCGGCGAGAAGAGAGAGGCAGATAGAGAGACAGAGAGAATGGACTGGATTTCTGAAACTAGGCCAGTCACTGTCTAGAAAAGTGGACGCTCCCATTTCTAGCTTTTTCCCAGAGGAGGCAGCCTGCCTGCTGTCTGCCCGCCTGCCTGCTCACCATCCTCCGTGCTGCCTTCACGGACCTCTGCTGGAAACTGCTCTTCCTCTATATGAGGAGCTATAATTATTATTTTAAACTACAGTGGGATACATGATGAGCAGTGAGGAGGATGGAGATAAATAGTTTTTTCTTATAAATGCACCAAAACAGTCTCTTTACCCAATGATGATGAAAACAAAATGACTGGGTGATGAAAGATGAGTGTAACATTGCTTATTCTGCATCTCCTACTTGATCTTTAGATAGTGAAACATTTGTAATCAACTTTAATTATGAAGCTAATTTAAACCTGTTGACACAATTTAGTCCCATATCTTCAGAATCAATGCACCAACCCTAACAGAAAATACTAGACTATAAAACATCTAATAATTAAATGGATGTTTGAATAAAAAGATGCACATAGTAATAATAATAATAATAATAATAATAATAAAATAATAATAATAATAATATAAAATAATAATTTTTATATCAATGTTAATTATATTATTTTCCATTGTTTTAACCTTACATGATAATATAACCCCAAATACCCTCAAATAAATATAAATTGTAAAAAATAAAATAAATTGAAAAATATTTTTCTGGCTTTTCCTTTTCTTGGTGTGGACATTAAAGGATGACACAACTAAAATGAACATTTAAAACTGAAACAAAGACAGCAAATTGAATTAGTCAAACACAATTAGAAGCCAAGGAACAAACAGAATGAAAAAGTTGGTAATTTATTTGTTTTTATTAGCATTTGGACAAATGTTTAGAATTTTTAATTATATATTCTATACTTGTCATTTTAATGTGACTTTTAGTGAAATCTGCATGAAACAGATAGTAATTGTTACTTCTTAGTCGGAGATCATGAGGCTTTATTTAAGTGTTGTCTCCTGATGTTTGGTGTTTCAGACAATAATAGCATTCTAAGAATAAAAAGTTATTCATAAACACGTTTTATGTTGTTTTCAAAGTTATGTAGCAACAAACTAGCTAGCTATAGCTGCATGTTACGCTGAATTAAATGGTGTTTTTTCAATAAATGCATTTCATGTGATCTAAAAGCTGATTTCCATAGCAACAGTGAAACTTTAATTTTAATTCTGCTCTGTAAAACTTGTTCTTCACATAAACAGTATTTGTGTCCACTACTATTTTCAGGGATTTTAATGACTTGATTTTAGACATGACAGCTTCTGTACAGGGTGAAAATCCCCTGGAGGAATCAGTGAGTAAAGCCAACATATTAAAACCCTCATAAAGGGAAAGTTTATAGCTGAGGGATTCTGATGCTTGGGTCAAAAGGTTGGGACCTTTGGCTGATTTGACCCGTTTTTATAACTCACTTGCAAACCTCTTCTGTCATCTCTCAGCAGTGTGGACCATAAATATGATTTAGGAGGGTTGTGCATGTAGAGGGAGGGGGCAGGTGCAAAAATAAAAGCCTTGTGTCTTCATTCAGCTTTAACACTTCTGGCCCGTCAGCATCCTATTGCTCCTGGCGCTGATCCAAGCAGGACAGGGCGACCTTAATCTCTCACTTGTCTCTGAGCTGCTAACACATCTGGCCACCTCCAGATGCAACAGTCAGGCCTGCTCATACGGCGAGCTCGGCGCTGGGCGTCATAATCCCAGACGATTTTTACAGCCTGCTCCATACGTCACTTTGGGTCTGCCCTTGTTAAAGCGGGCTCCCTAATCAGCTCAGGTATTATGAGTGGATCAGACATGCTGTGGATTACAAGGAAACCCAGACTTAGACACTCACCTTATGTCCATCTGCCCCCCAGCAGCCTCATCAGCTGATTATCATGTCCACTGTCAGTCAGTATCTATAAGAACTCGTGAAAAAAAAACATGTTTTGCACAAATGTTTATTTAAAAGACAATGAGACCTAATCATTAGAACACTAAACACCATTTTAATCTGTTATGCAACAGGTGCACAACAAAGAATCTATTGTGAGTCTTTACTTAAATGTGTCCAGAATTGTTTAAATCCAGACTTTTATGCCAGCACAACACTCACATACATGCATGCTTCATTTCAAATCCTTTTAAAGACCAAGTTCACTCATTTTTTCTGCAGAGGTCTCTAGTATAAATGAATGCCTTGTGAGTCAATCTCTGTGGGGAAAAAGAGCTCTGGCGCTCCTGTTTCAGGAAGTAAAAGTTAACGAGAGCAGAGGGGAGCAGAAAACGGCAGGTTTGGCTAACAGCAACGAGACTCTACCACTGACTCTGTTTTATCTGCAACGTTGATGCTTCATTTCTTTTATCTTCCACTCACACGGAGGACTTGAAAACAAACTAAGTTTCGATGATTGCCGTTTTCGTCCAGCTTAAAGTCTGCTTAGATAAGCTGGAGACATTCTTCTGCCGGGTTCAGAGACAACAATGACAATTTGGAACCCTATAGGTCTCTCATTCGATGTCTTCTAAGCTCAGGAGTCCTGCAGTGGTTCCCAGACTTGGTTTTAATGTCGTGGCGGATGGCTGCTCATACTGAGCCAGGTTTCTTCCTGTTAAAAGGGAGTTTTCCTCTCCACTGTTGCTACATGCTTGCTTAGTATGAGGATTGCTGAAAACACACTGACACTAGTCTGTGATGCAATTTGCTGAGTTCCTTATACAGGAAACATTTTACTGAATGGCTTAATGAACTGAACTGTTTACTTTGTGAAGTGCCTTGAGACGACTCTTGTGATTTGTCACTATATAAATAAACTGAACAGAAATGGAATTGAATTAATGCTGGGAGAAATCCTAAATCAGTGATTTTCAGTGAGATCCAGAATAATTGTTGAACTAATCCTTTATTCTCCGCAAATTAATGAGTCATGAGCCATTTTCCCCCAACCCTGACTCCATCAACTTTCCCCATCGGCTCTTCCAGATCTGTGTTACGAGTGTATTTTATACAGATCTTTATCTTTCTTTGATTTCTCCCAAACATTTTTATCACATTTAAACAATATCGGGATTTTAAAAAATGCTCTAAACACTGGAATCAATTCTGTTATAAAGGTTGAAAGGTTGAGTCTCACGTCTCGGCTTTTCCTGTAAGTGGGTTTGTAGAACGGTGCCATGAAATGTACCCGCTGAAAAACACAAGATGTTACTTCCTCTTTCCCCCGCCCCTGGCAGACGCAGAGAAACCACACTGCTGGTGGCAGAGGCAACAGGAAACTGCTAAATTGGTGATTTTGTGAATTGACTTGGGGGCATTTGTAGTAGCAATGTGCCTGAAGATAATATTGTTTGTAAACGAGCAGATTTTTAACATAAAATGAAAAAAAAAAACATTTTTTTAATGGATTTTATGGTTAGTCGTAAAACTCAGCCAACCTGAAAACAAAAACTTCTTTTTTATACACGTAAGAACTTCCATACGCCTAAATGTTTTGGGTGTTATTTGATGTAGGATTACAAATATGTGCTGTAGCTCACCCCTCTGAGCCTAACCCAGTGCTGTGTGAGAGTCCCATCACGCTGCTCCAGCTGCCCTTGAGCACGTGCTCCCAGAGTTGAAGGGAAGGAGTTTCCCTTCTCCGCCTCATTTAGATCTGATCCTCAGCAGGTTTGTTGTGGATCACGGGGAGACATTTGAGGATTACGGTCACTCCTCGCTGGCTGTCTCTGTCAGTCTCGCTTGCATCTGCAGCCCTGGGAAATGCGGCAGAAGGCACAGATGAGCAACATCTGATCCCGGGCGATCGTTATGTGTGGCATCATTTCCCATTTGCGTGCTTATGTGTGATGAGTCACAGTGACGGTGCGTCAGAGCGCCGCTTTAGAGACTGAAACTGTTGACTGAAACGTCGACATTTGTACCATTTGTAGGAAACAAGTCATCATTAATGAAAAGTAATTTGGAACCCTCATGATCAGAGTTGAATTTATTTAGTAATTTGCTAGTTGAGGGCAATGAGACCTCATGATAAAATCATCGGCTTTGATCTCAGGAGCACATTCCAACAAACTCTTTGATTTTTCCTAATTAGAAGCCGGCCAAACATGCAAACTATCAAATAACGCCGGGCTCTTATGATTGGAGGTCATTATCTAAAATTAGGCCGAACCGTGTTTGGTTGTTGTGACTGATTGCAGCTCTTAAGGGCACACCATGGTGACTTTACACAGGAAACCCCAAAAAAAGATCGAGCAGGAGATTCGAGCGGCGATAAAAGCCCTAACCTCAAACTTCCGTCACCGGGCTCGTGATGTTTTTCTCCTTTTGTAGTGATGCATAGCTACATACCAAGGCAGAAAACTTCACTTTCTCTTTCTTCTTCAGTAGATTTAGAAATTCCTTTAATGTTCTCTCGTCATGCTGGGAGGCAGTTTCCTGCTCGGCCATGCATTACATCCCTTCCTTTCCATCACCTTTAGGCTTTCCTCCGTTGTTTCCCGTGTTTTTTCTCCCACAGCAGGACTTGCTAATCAATAAGCAATTAAAAGGCCAGCAGGACAAAGAGGTTAGATTGCTTCAGTCCAACATATCTCTAGTTTCTCTTCACAGAAGCCTCTTGTGTTTGTTTGGGCTCCTTCTTGGCAGGTTAAGTGGCACGCAGACATCATAAAAAATGAAAAACCCAGCTTTTAGTTCACTTACACATATTGAGACAACTCACCGCGTTGCTTTTAGCTCCTAAATTTGCTGCTAAAGCCAGAGAAGAACGGCCACATTAGCGGCTCCTCTGACATTGAGGCTGATTGCGTATGATCCGTGAATAACATTCAAAGCCCCAGGTTATAATAAGTCTTAGAGGAGGGGAAGACGAGCAGGCTCAAGGTCAGACAATACTCAGCAGTCATCTTAACCAGGAAGAGGTGCTGAAACCACCCATCCTGTGCCAAAGGAGTAACTGCTCCTGGTTTACAAGTAATTCACACGCAGCCCCCACACTGTTTTCCACTCTCTGATAATTCCATTGTCAGTCAGCGCCGCGGCACCCAAAGCTGTTTACAGTTTTGTTTCTCTACCCAGCCGCATCGCCTGACATCTCCAGTCGCACACGGCAACGCAAACCTGAGGAGCAGATCAGGTTTGTCACATGACAGTTTAGACTGCCAAGGAGGTGGGAGTAGAATGTGTTTACGAAACGATCCCAACATCTTGTCTTGTTTAAGCTCCGGAGTGAGTGTGTGTGTGTGGCCTGTTTTCTACCAACACTGACACCTCGTTCTGTTGTCTTTTGAGCCAAAGAGACAGGCGGCTGCGGCAGATGTCTCCCATCAGTCGTGTGTAGTCCACCCCCAACATCTCTGATATGACAAACCTCCCTGGATGGCTGTTTGAAAGCCCTCAGAGAGGGAGATTTGTGAGAAGGAAATGATAGAAGAAGCTTCACATCACATTATCCTCTGTGACTTAAAAAGCTTGTTTCATCCTCTCTTTGTGGAACTCTACCAAGAAAAGGTTCATACAGTTTATTATTTGTTATTATTTTGATTCTGAGATTGTTTGTTTCAGCTTCAGCGTCCCTTATCCTGAAAGAGAACGTTTGATCCGACTGTGGGAAAAAAAACAGCGAGTGAGAGAAATTTTTATCTGACTGAAATGTGCCAAACGGACCAGGAAAAGGGCATTTCACACATAAATGATGCGGTGATGAAGATGAGTTTTAATATAAATAAAGCTCTTGTTGATGCCTCTAGGGCCTGTTGAGATCTGACCTGTTGGTTCTGTTTTATTACTAACACCTGTAATTTACCCTTAAAATGTTTTGGATATTTTTGAGTTTTCCCAAACATTAAAGACCAATTTCACTGAGAAACCATTTTTACTTGTTAATTTTGACATATACTCTAAGTTTCACATGCAGGATAAATGTGAATATGGTCTTCATCCACTACTTCCTGCATTAGTTGCTGATAGAATATAGGAAATGGTCAGATTAGAAAAAGCCACACAGATCTACGTCACACTGAAAATTCATGGACTCAGCCATCTTGGCTCACGACAGTGAAGGCTGTTGTCGACTTAGAGTAGGGTGACCAGATCGCAACTCGCCAAATGTGGGACAGAGACTACTCAATGTGGGACAACGTGAAACTCCAATGCAATGAGATAAAGTAAAAAAGTAAAAAAAAAAAAACTCTATTCTGTCTTTTAGCTCTAACATCACTGTTAAATATACATATTATTATTATTATCATATATTTCATGTACTTTATATTCTATTTGAATTCAACTTGAACAAGCAAACAGCAAAAGCTTCACAGTTCCTCTCAAGGCTTAACTCAGTGGCTCTGAGTAACTTTAGCTAAAATGATTTAAACCATCAACTCATTTTAATAATATAGGTAGGACCACAATAAAAAAAATACAGGTTTAAGCAGCTTTTCAGAGTTTTCATTGAACATTTTCCACAACAGAATGACAGTAAAAGTACCAGTAACATTTTTAGATCTATTTATGTTGGTTTTTAATTAATTTTCCACTGAAATCAACATCCCATTGAAGAAATATCCATACTTTTTTAATTTAGAAACAAATTGTTTTTTCTTATCAAAAATGACAAAAAAATCTCTTATAGTAGATATTGAGGGGAGAGAAAAAACATCACTGACTTTAATCTTTGAAAATTTCAGATCTAATCTAATAACAGAGTTCCTTAGAGTTATTGTTTTCCTCAACATTTTGAGAAAGTAAGGAAGACTTCCTTTAAATTCTCTCATTATTTCTTTAATGTGCTTTAAAAGAGTTTCTCTTGTATGCATGTGAAACAACAACCCCAGCACCTTGCCTGTGTTAGAACCATCTCTGGGTTTTAGCATGAACCTGTCTAATTACTGGGAAACCTGCTTCTGACCAACATGTTTTCTGTGACTCTCGGATTTTCTGCTCCGTTTCATATCAGACTAGAAAAAGCATAGAAAATGGTACAAACAAGACAGCGTGGCCCCCTGAAGCCACCCCTCATGGTCATCAGACAAAGGGTCCCAAATCTTCTCATGCATTAGTTTTTATCAGATCAAATAAATTATCCAACAACAGGAACGAGCAGCTTTCTCCACACAGCTTATGCAAGATTGAAACTCGAAACGAGAGACTGTCAATAATGCAGGACATGAGTCTCAATGTGGGGGATGTGAGAAAAGTAATGACAATGCGGGACTGTCCCGCACAAAGCGGGATGTCTGGTTACCCTAACTTAGCGTTCAGGAGACAGCAGAGCACATCTCAGCTAGCAGAAGCCAACATTAGCATTAGCAAGTCCACAACATGGCAGAACTCCTTCAGGCTTGTGTTATTTTTGGAGATAAAACATCAATGTTGCAGAGTCAGTGGTAGAGTTGCATTGCTGTTAGCCAATCAGAGGTGAGACGTCTGAATAACAGGAAATGTTAATGAGTAAGACTCCAAATCCTGCTGTGTTCTGCACCCTTAAGCCTAATTTATACTTCTCCGTTTTTGTCACTACAGACGGACGGACCGCCATGATCCATCGTTGCAAGAGCTCTCCAGCAGGCTTGCAAGGTCGGACGGAGTCGAGCTCTCTTTAGCCTAATTTATACTTCTCCGTCAGCTCCCCGAGGCAGAGACACGCACGCATTGACGGAACCGTTTTGCTCTCGAACTTCTCCGTCACCTGGAGAGTGCTGAAAAGCAGTTCCCCGCCAGGACAACAGAGGGCGTATTGCTTTTCTGGGGCATCCTGTCATGTATCCGGTCCAAAATAGTGCATTTACAGTTTATATTTGCAGTTTATATTGTGCTGTTTTGCATTTAAGAAACTTTTTAACACGGACAAACTTGTCCCTCATTCTCCTCCACCTCTTCATACGCTTGTCACCTCTAAACCCACGTTTCCCGTCATTTCCGTCCACGAACGCTTGCTGCGCATCTTTATACGGTATTCCTTCAGTCATGGGTGAATAAACGTAAGACAATTATTTTCTATCACACCCCCGTCAGAGAACATAATTTTTTTTGGCAGTTACACTCACGCACGCACACACACGCGCGCGCGCGCGCACACACGCGCACACACACCTGCTGATCACCCATTGCTCCTCACTGTAAAAGTGATTCACAAGGTGAAAGATTGTGGCCACCCCTTACGATCATGTTTATTTTGAGCTAACAAACGCATCATTTGTGGAAGTTGACAAGAAAGAGACGAGAAAATGTCTCAACCTTTTAATGGCGAACTTCCAACTCACAAAAAAGTACAGAGCTTCCTCATCCTCTCCCCAGGTGGACTTTCCGCCAAAAACACACCAACTTCCTCTAACTCCTCCTTCACAATAAAAGCATGCCCTTCTAGCGCATCTTCAAGCATGTGGGCGGAGCAAAAGAGTGCCGAGAAGTCCACGTTGTCTTCCTTATTAAACAAAGGTGTTCTGAGCAGTTTTGTGCTTTTGGAGACTCTCTGCCTCTGATATTAAATCCTGCTTTGCTGTGTGTGGCAGCCTGGCAGCACTGTGTGTGTGTGTGCGTGTGTGTGTGTGTGTGTGTGTGTGTGTGTGTGTGTGTGTGTGTGTGTGTGTGTGTGTGTGTGTGTGCTCCTCACGCTGTGAGGAGCACACACACACACACACACACACACATTGAAGGCGTTTTTCTCTGGATCTGCTGAGCAGATCCAGAGAAAAACGGCTTCAATCAGAGACTCGTTAACTCCTCAGCATCCAGAATGATAATGAAGCATGCATGCGGGAAGCCCCCGCTGGCTGATTCTATTGACTAATCGGAGGCTCCCCCTAATGGTAGCCCTGAATTTCAGTTGGCCAATCAGTCGGCAGTGGGTGTGTTGGACCGAGGCAGACCACCTTGGGAAGAGGGCTGAAAACACATCCGGTTCGGCACGGGAAATTCCCGGGCTACCCGGATGTGAACACAAATTACCCTGGCTAGGCCGTGCGGAGCTGATGCTAGTGTGTCAATCATCTCCAATAAAACTCCTTGAGAGTGAGGGGAGGGGGAGGGACCTGGATCATTTTTTTCAGGCTCCCCCTGGGTGTGTCAGTTGAGCCCATCACCCTTTCGGGGGATCCCCTCAGTTTTTCTGTACTTCAAACCCTGCTCACTAGGCATTGATTTACACCAGAGACTGCAAATATATTGAAAAACTAGTGAACTTGGTCTTTAACATGTGCTACACCTAAATCATACTGTTACAAGCACAGGTAAACAACAGTATATTCATTGACTGGAAAAAACTTCAGATTTTTGAGTGTTGGTCTAATGATCACATTTTAAGCAACCTATTAAATGTGGGTTCTGTGGGGGAAAATTATTACTTATTTCAGGTAATTTTGATTTTGTCACTCTAAAGAATATTTACATACAAGCTAGCTAGGTTATTTAGCTTGCGTGTAATTGCATTCCTGTCTCACCTGCTTCAAAGCAGTTATTATGCACTTTTTTATGTTTGTGTTACAAGTTGAGATGCAGGGGCGTCGGACGGGGGTGGGGTGGGGGGGTGGGGGTACCGTTTACCCAGGGCCCACTGCAGGGAGGGGCCCTGAGACAGCCTTGAATAAAAATATTTTATTGTGGGTTTTTTTCCCGACTTACTTAATGTCTTAATAAACGTCCCTTTACCTGGATAAAGAGGGTAAAAAACAGAGTTTTGCCTTAAAAATAATAACTGAATTGTCTCTGAGGCATCCATCACCCCTTAAAGATGTGCAAAGTGGTTTAGTCCACACCTGCGGCCAGGGGTTGCACCCTGCACCTACAGCTATGAGACATTGATATCGCTGACAGCCAGAGCTGGAGGCAGGAGAAAGTCATGTGTTTCCTCAAGAAAGGGAAACCTGGCTTCCAGAAAAGAAAAGAAAAGAAAAGAAAAGAAAAGAAAAGAAAAGAAAAGAAAAGAAAAGAAAAGAAAAGAAAAGAAAAGAAAAGAAAGAGAAAAAGTTAATTGAACAGAAGCAAGTATAGGATTTTCAAGAAGAGAGGTGAGCAGCAGCAGCACCACAGAACCCAGTTTGAGCTGATATTAGCTCTCAGACTGAAAGCTGCATTCATGTTCAGTGTTAAACACCTTTAGTTTCATCGTCAAGATCAGTTATAAATCCATTAGTATTATTAGAATTATTACCGCGGCCGCCGCCAATAAATTCGCGGACCTCGCAGTAAAAACAGGTTCTCTCTGTGTGGATATTTCAGCTCCTTCCCACTCATGGATCAGGACAAACTTGGTATCCATGGATTCCTTAATCTCAGGAATGTGAAGCTGCCAGTGTCATCATGCTATACGAACACCTGAATGCACCAGAGCTCAAAAACTGTCTTGTTAATCCCAGATGATCTACTTTAACTCTATAAGGTAAAGCTGCCCACAGTGGAGATAACTGACTTTAAGGCCATAAATGATGGCCCATAATGAAATTTGGAAAAAAGCCTTGTCTAATTATTACATGAGCTCTTGTTGCAAGGTATGGAGAGCCAAAAGTGACACAATTCAATAAAGCATTAAATAGTTTTATAAATGTATCATTAAATATTTTAAATATTTAATTACATGAACCATAAAAATATTTAATTCATTAAAATTAATTTATAGATATTTCATAATTTATTTCATTATTTCATGGTTTGTTCATCATGATTTTGTTTTATCTGTCAACCTTGCCCATCAAAATCAATGAGCAAGGCTCAGGTTGATAACAAACATGGCAGATTATATGTTAGAGGGTTTTTATTGACTTGGTCAGAGATATTTTAAGCCTAACAAATAAAACAGTTGCTGACCCAGAATCAGTGGTAAAACAGTACAAGAGGAATTTCAGGAGGAATGTCCTCACTGATAGAGAGACTGACTACAGAATACCTGTAGAAGTACTCCTGCATGTGCTTGGTCAATTTAACCTTTCATTATTGCAACAATATATATCAGTATTAGCAAAGCTTAACATCATGAACCACATGGCCTTTTAGATGCAGTAGCAGCAGCAGCAGGGCCCTCATTCTCTCCAGATAGCACTGAGATTTCACTTTTATTATGCTGGCATTTGTATTTGCTCAATATAGAGGTTAAACTAAGATCATGTTTATTATCTTGTATTATAGCATGACAAAAAATGTGCACGAGAGATATTAAACAAGTGAGCGTGGGGGCCCACCTAGATGGCTTGTACCTAGGGCCCAGAATTTGGTGCTACGCCCCTGTTGAGATGTATGAGCATTGTGCCAGAGATGAGAAATGAGGAGGGAAAACCTGCTTTATTGAAATCCAGAAACCTATTCCCTCCCCTCCTTTTTTCCCTCTCACACTTTGTTTTTTACAGGCTGCCATTTCCACTAGATTAGTGCCCAGGGTTTTAATTGCAGTTTATGAAGCTCATTTATTGGCGTGAGAGTTTGAAAGTTTTGCGTAATGTGGCATCCAGCAAGGCGGGCAAGTCTCCAAGCCACCCTGTGGTTTTGCATTTCTATTTTTTCCCTCCATCTTGGTTGTTTTCTTTCTCTCTTTTCCTTTCTTCTCCTTTTTTTAACACCAGATTGTTTCTGGGCTTAACTGTACATGCTGCTGTTTTTATAGAGAATTAGCACTTCTCTACCCAGCGCTGGCTGTGTGGCTCCACATGGAAGTGTTGCCTTTAAATCAGCCGTCCCCTTTTAAACCACATAGACGCGTGCCAAAAGTCCAGAAGCTGGCTGTTTCTCGTGACATGAATCAAACATAGAGAATGTCATCGTGTAGAAGAGGCTTGGATTGACATGGATCTGGTTGTAGGACCAGTAAACCTAACAGAAACCAGCGTCTGTTGTTTTCCTGACCCATGATCTAACATTTTCTGTTTCACCTCCTCTCTCTGTTCCTTTCTTCCTCTACATTGTCCCCTCCGTGGCATTACAGTGACACCCTGGAGGCTAATTAAGCCTTAATTACATTTGTTGGAATTGATTTGTGATTTAGTCTTTCCTCTGTTGTTCCAGCTCATTGGCCCCCATAGAAATGTCATTAATGCACCATTATTTTCACGGGCGGTCTAATTAAAGGGACATACTCTCTGGGTTTCCCTCTGATGAGATGCCGGGAAGAAGAACACGCTAGTGACTGGTACCCTGATGATCCAAAATGGAAGACCCAGCGGGAGAGGGTGTAAAACAACCATGTGGATGACTGGAAAAATGGTGTGCACACAGAGGCTGACAGGTACTTAGTTTGGGAACAGGGTAGCTGCATGTTGCTTGACGTGACATATTGACTAGATGTCTAGCTTAGATGTGTTGAAAAAAAAACCAAAAAGGTTAAATAAAATTGGAAATGTTCTAATCTCAAACCATTACCATAGTTAATAGGGGCATGTGAATGTCCCAAAGCAGATGAGGTGGTAAAAACGTATCTCTCACTGAGCCGACTGTTACACGAATAACAAAGTTGTAAGAAAAAAATGCACATTTTTTAGTTTGACATGACCTGAATTGGTAAATAAGGCACTTCTGTGATGGGTCTTTTGTATGACTGGGTTGCATTGTGCATATGACACAACTGCTAAACAAAAACTCAGGAACTAAACTGAAAAGGCTTCCAGATGGGTTCAAGACATCCACCATGACTCTGTTACCATGTTTACAGGAAATAAAATGCAGAAAATCAGAATTCTCTATTTTTAAAGAGAATCTCGAGTTCATGTCTGTGAGTGGTGGCAGGATGAGTGTGAGACACACCGTCCGACAGCAATGAGGGCATTGCTCTGGTCTGTTAAGGGAGCTGAGCTAAAGGGGATAGTTCTTTATCAGTCCAACTTTGCTTCAACCCTCACCTATAGTCACAAGATTTGGATTGTGACCAGGTTCAGGCATTTGACACTTTTCCTTCCTCTGGATATATCCGTGCACATCTAACAGGGAGTAGGCCCCAGGACTGACCCAGAACCGGCTTGGGGGATGTTGGGATCTCCCAAGATGAGCTGAAGGGGGTCTTTGGCGAAAGGTGTGTCTAGCCTCCCTCGTGGACCCCTTACTTCAGCAACCCAACCTGGAAGTGGAACCCATGTGGTATAAAATGGATAAATAAGTGTTAAAAAAGTCTGCAACTTGAAATTAAAGCTCTGAAACATACATGAGGAAATTGAGAACCTCGTGATCGTCTCATGTTTGCTCGAAGACCACTGGAGATAGGCACCAGGCCCCTGTGACCCTGCATGGATAAGCGGGTACAGACAAAGGATGGATGATCGTCTCAATACATTTTCTTAACTCCTGACGGTACAGTTTCAGCCTGGTGAGAAACTGGGATTAATTCCTGCATCTCTTGTCCATTTAAGACATACTTATGTTTCCTATCAGCATGTATAATCTCCCTTATGCCATAGATGGTTTTGATGCAGGAGCTTATAGAAGCAGCACAAATGTTTTTCAAATGACTACAAATTGCCATAGTTTCCTTGGTGCAAACAAGAAGAGGGAGGGACCACCTCTAAATTATAGAAAGGTTGCTGCAGCTGAAAGCACCTTTAATTACTGAGTTGTGTACTAGAACGTCAGGCCAAGAAACAAAAAGCTGCGTCTGACTCCCCGGCAGAAATAAAAACGACAGAATTTGGAGCTTTTTGAGATTCTTTTATAGCACTAGTGTTTCCTCGGGGAGGCCTGTGGGTGGGAGGCAGAGACGAGAGAGGGGGTTTACTGATGCATTCACATGTGGAAGGCCAAAGCAGCAAGAGTCTTTCCCAGCCTGGTCTGGTCTAATGGTATCCTGCTAAGAGTCAAACTAGCTCCCTCTCTGCAACTTTCCCCCGCTTTGCAGCTCGCTCACAAACCTGCAGCCAGAGTGTGCCTGCTATTTTCCTCTGCCCTCAATTTCAGTGCAATTCTATCAGTTGTCTGCATGTACCCTCTCTGTCTGTTATGATTGTGTATAATGGGACGCAGTCCAACATGCTGGCTGGCAAGCTGACGGCCGTGTTGGACAACTGCTTCACAGTTGGCTGGCCTGGTAAGATGGAGGGGAGGGGAGAAACAGGGAAGGAGGGAGGGGTGGAATGAGAGAAAAGGGTGGAGGGAGGGAACATCAGAGCAGGAGATAGAGCGGGAGAACAGGGAATGGGGTCACTTGAGTTCGTTGCTCATAGGATATCAAGCTGCTTTTTCTCTCCACCCCGTTTAGTAGTCAGACTCTTCTCCTACCTCCCTCGCTTCCTATCACATCAAAACCGCCATCTTTGGGAGTGTTACCGCAGCAGAAATGTTCGCCGTAACCAAACAACAGTCCTGTTTTCAGTCTCAGTTCATTTTGAAATGTAAACAATGCCAATAAAGTTCAATTTAAGCTTAAAATACGCCTGAATCTTGGATTATTTTGCACTGAAGCTCAGGTTTAGAGCTGCAACAGAGGAAATGGTTGGCCACCGGTTGCTCGGTGACTTAAACAGTCTGTTAAACAACTGAGAAAAGAGTTTGAATTGTCGCTCATAAGGTGTCCTTCTTTGTTTTTTTGTCAGGCCCCTGTGATTGCTGAGTCATCTGGAAAAAGCAGCGCTCTTGCATTCTTTATTCTTGGCTAATGCAGCAGAAGAGAACTTCCATTTTTAGCTTCACGGCAAATTACATTAAGCCCCAGTTCAGTGAGCCCTAATGCTTTGAAAGTAACAAAAATTGACAGAACGGGATAAAAGTATTGCGATATTGCTCTGAACTTCTCCTGTAACAAGGCCGACACACTCCAAGCAGGAAGAGAAGGGGTTAAACCCGTCTGCGGCCCACATCTGGGAGTAATTTGAAACATTCCACAAGTCTTACCACATGTTTTCAGATGGACTAAATCCTGCGAAAGGCTCGCCTGTCAGAGGTTTTGAGAAAAATCATCGTTTTTTTTTTCATTGGGGAGGAAAAAATGAGACGGGGAAAATGAAGCTGATAAGTGTGTGTTTTTGCAGGTGAGACTGTAGCGCGTTTGTGCATTTGGTGGTGACAGTGTGCAGAGATGCCTGTCCCCAAGTCCTCCCGCACGTCGGTGGCATGTTATTTGAGCGTGTTCCTAGTGAAAGCTGCTTCTTAACAGCCATTTGTGAGTTCAAAAAGGGCTTTGAGGCTCAGCTAACTGTTTCCATGCATCTGATACCATCTCATCTGTGCACTTATTCTTCCCTTCGCACATTTCTGCTTTATTCTTCACAGTCTGGCAGCGTAAAGTGGGCCAGTGTGAAAGCCGTGTAGCATTTCAGCACGCCCGTCTAGACACACTCAACAGACGTGAGTGGCACAATGGGCTTCTGGTGAAGTAGCTGCTTTTGACCATGAAAGTTCGATGACATCTTGATCTTAACATAAAATATCAAGATGGCGTTTTTATCGAGCTTTTTCCTGAAGTGCTTTTTAGGATGGATGTTGGTCAGACTGACCATCACTCATGAAAAGTTCCAACACACTGAATGGATGGTTTCTGTTCTGGTTTATGATGCACTATTATCTAAAAGCTCTTTTTTTTTTTTACTGCATTTCAGATCATTTCTACAACCATATTCTAGAAAAAGGCATCAGTTTTGATTTTAGGCCACTAGCTCTGAGTTGCCTTCCCATATTAGACACCATAATTACCTACAGACACTGGAAACGTTTTTGCTGGGCGTGAGTGACACCCTACACAGTTGGGGGGCCCCCTGTCCAGACTACTAACACCCTGTCCTTTTTTCTCTGAACCAGGACATGACATGTGGTATGTGGAGCTGTGTTGGGGGTTGAAAGCATTGATCAGGCTTGGCTAGTGTTACCATGCTTTGGAAATAGCACCATACATTCACAGTGGACACAGTAAATTGGCACTGAGCTTTTATAGGCTGACGCTGAGCGGCAGCTAAAAAGACCATTATGGGTCTCTGGGAATAGTGGGAGTAACGTTGGTGTAGTCGCTAACCATCTATGGTGACTAGTTAGCTAAATGTTTTTTATTTCTCGTAATGCTGGATCAAGTAAATTTATGTGGTGTTTGGCCAAGAGGAAAAGATGTTTATTTTGATCTAAAGTGACCCTATTTCACCACAGACACTCAACGAGTGAAAGTCTGAATAGAATGCTAACAGTAATATGCTCACATACAGCTGTGCACATCTGGTTTTATCTAGATTTATCAAACAAGATCTGACATACTAATGAGATCATTAGCAGCTGCTGAATGTAAAAAATAACTTAATCTAACTTTTGAAGGATTATTCAGATTAGTTTTTTCAAGGTAACTTTGGCAAGGTTGGTTGTAGTAGCTAACCTGGGCTTTCCACTAAAGCCTAATTTATACTTCTCCATTTTTGTCAGTACGGACGGACGGACCGCCATGACCCATCGTTGTAAGAGCTAAACATTTTTCTAAACATCCGTCCAATGAGACGGAGAGCGCAAGCTTGTGATTGGTCAGAACGCCGCTTCTTTAAATACGTCACCAGCTCCGCCATTGCCGCCTCAAAAAATAAAAAGAGACCCGACGGTATCTAGCGGCAAACACGGAGCAGCTTGAAGAATACCTTGCGGTAAAACTCCGAAAATATGAACGTTTATTCACCTGTGACTGGAGGAGTATAAAGATGCGCAGCACGCATTTTATTCGTAGACGGAAACGATGGGAAACGTGGGTTTAGAGGTGACAAGCGCATGAAGAGGTGGAGGAGAATGAGGGACAAGTTTGTCCATGTTAAAAAGTCTCTTAAATGCGAAAAAGCACAATATAAACTGCAAATATAAACTGTAAATGCACTATTTTGGACCGGATACATCACAGGATACCTATCCATTAGCAGCACGGCTAGGTCAGAGTCCGTAGTTCATGCCTTTCTTTCTAAAAGAGCTCTCCAGCGAGGAAAAGACGGCCCAATAATAACTCTGGTCTTTGCTCTTGCTCTATCACGTTCTCCTTTTCTTTTCCTATATTCCTCTGATACGGGATTTATAGCTTTCTTTGGTGAATCTGCTACAGTGAGTCTACGTTATACAATTATGGCAAGCCAAATGGATAAAAAAATTGCGCGTTCTAAACTCGCATTATGTCCGCCAAAACGCTAGTTTAAGATGCGAGTTTTGGTGGACATATTGCTCACTTTTACAAACGTGAGTTTTTGCCCCCTTTGGCGTCAAAACTCGCGTTCAAGACGCACATTTTGGCAGACATAACGCGCGTTTAGAACGCTCACATTTTTTATCCCTTTGGCTTGCCATATTTGCCGTAAAGCAACACCCAGTCAGTACTTCCGGTACGAACCGAGCTCTAAAACTTGTATAGTGTGGTAAACAGACGTGGGACCCCCCAACACTATCACAGGTACGAAAATGAACATAATAGATAATACTATGACGCAAAAACTTTACAAAAAAGCATAATTTTAAGGTGTTAAAGTTGCGGAATGTTGCTTTAAAGTAGCCAGGAAGCAGCGCCTCTTGGACTTATCCCAAAAGCGTAGTGTCGCTTCACTAAAGTTACACTTTGGGTCTATTTTTTTATGTGCTTCAAGAACATGACAAGCTCGGCAGTTCAGATCAGGCCAGACAGGAAGTCAAACACAGGAGCAGCATAAAACATCCGACAATTTTTAAAACAAAGGACAGGTGAGGATTTGCTATTGCTTAAGTCATTACTTATGACACCTCTGTGGCCGAGGAAAAAAGAACAGAAAATAAAACACACACCTTTGGGATACTTACTGCAGTCTTTCTCATCACTGTTATCTGGTAAACGGGCAAAATCACGTGTGATCTTGCAATTCTCCTGTGATTTTGTGACCTCACAGGACCAGCTGCGTGGAATGCATTTGCTGCAGATGCTCATCCAAAATGCTTCTGGTGCGAAGAGACATGCTGCTATGTTCATGGGCAAAATGTGTCTATTACGTATCATGCCACTTACGCATCACGTGGAAAGCCTGGGTGAGAGTCATCTCCAACAAAACATACTGTTTGAAGTGAGACTCTCACACTGGCATGGGTCAGGAAATGGGTCATGTGCATTATTTTAAGGAATGCTAGGTCTTAAACAAGGATTTTTGATAACATAAACATGCCATATGTACCTAATACATCTTTTTCTGGCCTTTTCTGTTATTTATTTTTGCTAATCTCAAGAGAAAACATATCCAAATCCAAAATTTCCTGAGCAGCCAGTAGCCAGACACAATGTATGTCTCGTACATGTTGTTGTCTGAGTCTGCTGTATGTAAAGCATTAAATAGAACATGCCTCACATGGCTTCCCACTATGCTTGGCATCCCCTTATTGCTTTGCTTAACATGTTGCAATGCAGTATATATTTGTCACGTAGCACCTGGGTTAGCTTTAGCAAACTGTTAAAATTCAGCTCCAGTAACTTCCAGTTCAAAACCTGGCTTCAAGCAGAGGATGCAGCTGGATACCCAGGAGGCCCAGCTATTCAAGCTAGCTGAAACACAATAAAAACCTCTGCGCTGCAGCTGAATGCACGAAGCTGGGCCCATCCAGCCTGCACAATCACATGCTGGGCACATGCATGCCTGGCACCTGTTCCACCTGCCAGAAGTCAGTGGAATGAGACAGCTCCATCTTGTCAACTTTTCTGTTATGACAGCAGCTACTTCCACCACTGCATTCTTTTAGCATTTGACGACTCCCTCAGTCCACGGCCGCTTGCATGCCTGTGTGTCCCATGTCACGACTAGTTCCCTCAGTGCTGGATTCCTCACTCTTGTGGTGATGTGTGACAACTGACACAGTTTAGTGTCACTCATGGCTTTTGTATAGGAACGCCTTGAAGGCAGCAAGGGAAACAAGAAGAGTACTAATGCTCACTCTCACTGAGTGTGCTTCCTGGAAAAGACAGAACCCAACCGAAAGAGTACAGTTGAGACAAAACATAGCAGTGTCTATCTTTTACCTTTAGTCCTGTTATTGGAGCAGATCATTTCTAGAATTTGTTGAAGTAATTTATGACAAACGCCTTTTTTTTCAAACAGGACACAACACCCCAGCCAGCACACCTAGGTGGGCCCCATATGGAATATATATAGGCAAGTCATATGGGTCCCACCAGGGTTTGTCCGTGGTTTCCACGGTGGCCCCAAAGGGGTTTGCCTACAAAGATTTTAATGGGCTGGTCTCTGAAAACCCATGTAGGGCCCGTAAAAATCTATGTGGGCAAAAATCTTTCTGGGCAAATCTCTGTGGGAACTCCATGGAAACCGTGGACAAACCCTGGTGGGCCCCATACAGCTTGCCCATATATATTCCATATGGGACCCACCACACAACCAAATGCTAGAGCTAAAAATCCAAGTAATTCAGAAGGAACACCTACATAAATATCAATGATATCATCGAGCAGGGGTGCAGTAAGTTTAATAAACACGATCAGGAGATCTTCCGAAGCAGTAAAAGGTTTTTTGATCTGTCAAGATCCATATTACATTAATGAGAAATGTTACAGGGAGAAAAAGATTTACTTTTTATATGCTTTTATTTGCAACAAATTATTATAAATCACATGATGAGTTTCCATTGTTATGCTGACGATACTCAATTCTGTATATCCATGGAGCCTAATTAATCTAATCAGACTAAATTCTTCTTCATCTCTGGTTCATGCTTGACCCTGTCCCAGACCTCCGACTGAAGGTTGGTTTATTCTTGACGTGTCGTCCGCGAGGTCCATAACGGCTCGCCAAATTAGGTCATTTTAGCAACCACGCCCCTCCGCGTGGCCTCCGCGCTGCCCAAAGTTTCCTCAAAGCGCACCTAGGAAATTTTCTAACTACACGGTCCCGCGTGGAAAAACATGGCGGATTGGCAAGAGCTCGTAGTGGCGGAGGTTCGTAAATACAAACATCTCTATGATTTGGCCCATGAAGATCATCGTGATCAAAATATTGTTAATAATTCATGGAGAGAAATTGCTGTCACACAAAAAAATTAAAACAACAGTGATTTCTACTTCTACTATGGTGAAGTGTTGGATGCATGCCGTAGAGCCCCATGCTGCCCCCTACTAGCCTGGCAAGCCATCCTATATATGTGTATATATAACTCTGCAAAGCAAGAATTGGTCTAGTTCACTAGGCTAGCCCCCTACAGCCTGGGAGAATATTGGCTCACATTGAAGACAAGCTGCAGAAGGTAGGAAGGAACCATAAACGCTGCAAGTTCCGACGCGCGTTTTATCCGTGCGTCTCATTTCCAAGTGGAATGTACATGTGTCAAGCATAAAACAACCTTAACTCATTAACTGCCAGCCGTTTTCTGATCAGAAAGCCCCTGACTAGCAGCGTTTTTGAGCGTTTTTACTGTTTTTTGAAGAGTCACAGAACATTGTGCTGCTCTATGATCATGTAAATGCCAAAACTACCAAAAGAAAGAGTAGACTCACTTCTTACATCAGGAAGAATCGCCGTATTTCTAGTGTTATCTGTTCTTTCACAATCTGGTGCCCAAGCGCTGCTGCAGAAGCATTTCCGGTTCGGCGCATCGCTTTTTTCACAGCAGCGGCCCAAAACAAACTCGTTATCCATTGATTTTCCGCTTCCTGATCACGTGATGTGTGACATACACGGATGAAGAGCCGCTTTAGACACGTGATGTTTGTTCTCACGGTGTGGGGGCTCGTTCCGACACCTGCCCCCCCCAAAAAATGCAAATGATGACTATAGTCGTCAATGGCAGTGAATGAGTGAACAGTGCTCTCTCTGCTGCCAGATGCCACGTCAAACTGATCCCATGAGAACTTCGTCAGTCACATTTTCTGTATATTGTGTGTTTTGTAAATAAAAATCTCTCAGTTGATTCTGCATCTGTGTTGGAAAATTAACTCCTAACTAGGGGTGTAACAATATTCAAATCTCACGATACGATATTGTCACGATATGAACCTCACGATACGATATTTATTGCGATATTGTGGGGAGGCTCACGATAATACGACTCACAACATAAAATCCTCCGTGCTGCGTTCACCGCTGTAGCCTCCAGACTCCATGTTTGTTTATCTTTGCTGTGTGGGCTGCATGCACTCTCATTGGCAAACTGGCCAATGATGCAGAAGCAAAGGATCATGGTCTATGTAGTTTACTTTGCTATGCTCTGGTGGAGCAGACTGAAAAGTGTTATTTTTACCTCAAGACGTACTGTACGATATCGTGACAAGACCACGACGATATTGTGGTCATTTTACTACGACAATATTGCAACATTACCAATATTGTTACAGCCCTACTCCTAACACATCAATACTGAGCACATTCCCTCTCTGGCTTTATGCTCCATGTTTGTATTTACTGTTGTTGCTGCCATTAACTTTGTCCTTTCTGCTCATCGTCCATGAAAGTGATGACTAGTCCATCCCTTCTGTCTTTGTCCCTTTGCTTTCCTCTCACACCCCAGTCGCTGAGGCAGAAGACTGTCCTTCCTCATCCTGGTTCTGTGTGATGTTTTTTTTTCCACTGTCACCCTTCATACTGTACTTGTTCAAAATAATAAAGTCACAATCCAATCTGCCGGCTCCTTAATATAGAACTAATTTGACAAGTTGATATTCTATAATCTAGTAAAACTAATTGTGTTACGACTGACATGAACTTTCTGCAAACAATTGGATAAGGAAATAAAATTCAGTCTGGCTAAAAGTTTTAAAATCTAAAGAAAAATCTGTCTGGATCTATCCTAATGCAGCCCTGAACATTATCTTATGCCGCTAGTCAGTCATTGTGTGCACACAACCACACAACAACCACGATAATCAAAACAACATCAACAAAAAACTAAGATATGATATTGTTTTCATCACATATTACAGACCTAATGGCTTTCATGAGCTAGTAGAAAAACTCATCTGAAAACCCTTCAAACATTTATGGAAACATCATCACTTATTTAGGAGCACACACTCCTATTATTTAAAAACCTTTAGGTATTATCTGGAGAACGCATTGCTAAAAATGACCATTTTCATTGGTTTTTTATATAAAAACATAGGTTCAAATTAATCTGATCACTATTTTCATTTCTTAGGTTAAAAGAGTTACACTAGATAATAATCTTTAGTCATCAAAGTACACACACGTTTGACATCAGTCTAGAGAGGATTTCCACAATGACGCTCATAAAACGTTAAATATACGGAGCATACTCAACGTATATTTGCACAACTTTTAAGGTACAGACTATGATACAAATAGATGTAAAATATGGCATTTGTGTGTAAAATGAAAGTGAAGCAAAAACAATCCGCATACATGCACAATCACTCTCATTATTGCAATAAAATTTTTATGTTTTTGCAATTTGTGTTGCATTGTTGATTTTATGTTTATCAGCCTGTTGTATATTCTTTGATTGTGAGGGCTGATTTTAACATTGGTTTTACTGCTCTTCTGTCTGTTTTTTTACATTGTTCTCTTTCAGTGTTCAAGCACTTTGGTTGGCTGACATGCTGTTTTTAGATGTGCTCTATAAATAAATGTGGTATGGTATTGTGACGGTCTGATCTTATTGTGAGACTAAAGCTTTTCTTTTTGTCCATTTTTTATTATGATATATATTTTAATAATTTTTTTTCATTTTTTTTTCTTGTGATGCGCCTCGTGAATTTTATCTTGAGAGGCGCTATATAAAAAATAGTTTCTTCTGCAATCAGAATTTTACACACCTGCTCTCATACACAAGTCTGTATTTAGAATGAGGACATCCTGTATAATTGTCTTTTTGGATTCATTTTAAACACTGCTGTCAAAAAAAATTTAATTCATATTTTCTAATATGTTGTATCACACACACACACACACACACACACACACACACACACACACACACACACACACACACACATATATATATATATATATATATATATATATATATGTCAGGGGCGGATCTAATGAGGGGCAATGGTTTAAAGTGTGTAGTGGATATTTTGCAGGTTCCATTTACATATAGACATATGGATTTTCACGCTTCAATGAGGAGGTCCGTTTTTACCACCCTGTCTAGACCTTTTGCTCCTCCCCCATGAAAAGTTTTCTAGATCTGCCTCTGATATATAGTAGCAACAAATCTCTGCTGGGGCCATTATCTTTTTGCCTGTGTGTTTGCATATGTAAAAGCCACAACCAGTACTGCTAACAAGCTCACAATATTCAACAAATCTCTGAGTTAAATCAGAATGAATAAAAAAAAAGCTTTTAAATATGCCACCCGTGTTTCTTTGAACTATTTTTCAAGATAATTCAAAGTGTCAGAACTTGACACACTGATGATCTTGCAGCTGTGCTTTAGTACATGGTTTTGTAAATTTACTTGCTGGATTTCAGAGGGACTTCTCTCTTTATGGATGGTTGTACGTTTTACTGCCGTGATATTAGTTAATTGACAGACATATACTTATTTTTAAGACCCAAACACTTTCAGCAAATTTGAGTTAACTAACCTCCTTAATTGTTAGCTATAGCTGACAGACAGACAGACAGACAGACAGACAGACAGACAGACAGACAGACAGGCAGGCAGACAGGGAGGCAGGCAAGCAGACAGAAAGATGGATTTTAAAGGATCCAAAAGAAGAGAACAGAGGAACATGATTTAGAATATATAGAAATAATTTATACAAATGTTGGTGCATGCTGGCACAGTTGTAACCACTGTTTCTTGCAGGCAGAAGGTTGCAGGTTCAAATCCTGGCTGTGGCCTTTCTGCATGGAGTTTGCACGTTCTCCTCTTATACATGCATGGGTTTTCTCCTGGTTCTTCTTCCCACAGACCTAAACCATGCTTGTCAGGTTATTTGGAGACTGAATGTTCCCTTGGTTTGTGTGACTGGTGGTTTATCTCTGTATGGACTGGAGACCTGTCTAGGATGTCCCCCACCTCAAGGCACCAGCTTCCTGCACTCCTACTGAGGAATATGTGGTTAAGAGAATGAATGAGTGTTCAAAAAGGCAAAAAACAAACTATATTTGAAAAACAATAGAAAATAGAAGTTTCCTAATTTTACTAAGTAAAAACATGTGAATAAAGATATTGGCTTTAGTTTGAATATGTTAACATAAAGATAATCTGCATAACCACACTTTCACTAAACCCCACTCTCAGATTAAACTTGCTCTTTTATTACAGACTGACTAACCCTAACCCACTGACTGCTTTTGTGCATTTCAAAGAAGCATAAGTGAACAATAAAAAAGCATTAAAACAGTCCAGTAGAGCCAGGAGTTTTCCTGCAGCCTGGCTTTGATTCAGCAGAGCACATCTGGAGGGAGAAGGCGCATCCACGTTCTTTTAGGACCGGGCTCCCTATAAGGACAGAGGGGGCGTGGCCAGTGCCTGCGTTGGATTTCACAGCCAGAGAACGTGACTGCAATGGTTGTCTTTACGAAAGCCGTGCCAAACTTGCCTGCTCTTTGAAAGCGACTCGCCAGCTCTTTACCTAAGGTTTACCCGGGAGAGCTTAAGCCCACGGACAGCGTTTAGCGGGAGACTGGAGGAGAGGCGCGGGGAAAAACTTTGAGAAGCCCACCGCCGTGGAGAAACCCAGCAGCGGCTAAACTTCCAGCAGCAGCAGTCCGCGAGCTGGAGGGGACCCGGGGGGAGGAGTCAACAGGTCTCAGGTATTACCATACACTTGTGACTGACAGCTTGTCAACATTTGACAGCATGTCTCTCTCTGGCTTTGGACAAGCTTAGCCGAGTCTAGTCTACTCTTCTAGCCCTTTCACCTGGAGGGACATTAATGCGTCATTATGTGGACATGCTTTTTAAAAATGCCGTTCAAATGTCAAATAACCGGATGTCGAAGCTGCTATCAGGCTGGTAATCCGTGCCTACTTAAATATCCGGGTGCGCCAGCGAAGATGTGACGGGGAACGGGCTCGACGTCTGTGTTGGCTGTTAGGACAGTCAACATCAAACCAGCTCGCTCTTTATTTTCTGATTATTTGTCGTAAAAATGTTTTCACGCCCTCCAGATTGTTGCTATCAGAGCTGGCAGCCGAGCTCCTTCAGCTTGGCACGGGCAGCAGAAGTGTCGGTATGGGGAGCGCCTACCGTGCAATGTTCCATAATAACATTTCCCAGAAGAGCCTGTATTATAGCCTAAATATAGAGGCGTGTGTATAGAAATAATGCGTGATATTATATACTTGAGGGATACTTTTGACTGGATTCTTCAGTGTGCTGAAGGCACTGTAGAGATTTGCAACAGGAGCTGCTGGGAACTTGGTGACCTGAGACAAACCTGCTTTTTGCTGTCATTAAAAGAAGAAAACGACTCTTAAGTACCCGATCAAATTGGCAGATATCTGCTTTAATTTGTTAACACCTCCTGATTATGCCCTGTCAGGATAATATGGCAATCTGAGGTGCATTTGCTCTAATTAAATGTCAGGACTAGTGCAACTTTTGAGTTACATACCCTGCAGCGTTGAGAACCTGCAGTGTTATCTTTTAAAACCACAGGTTACGTTGCTCAAAACACTTTATTTAAAAACTGAAACAAGCTTTATGCACTGTAGATGTCTCCTTTTGCTCTATTGTTGTCATGTTTTCTTTTTTAACATCCTTTTATTAGTGTGTGTGTGTGTGTGTATATATATATATATATATATATATATATATATATATATATATATATGAAATTTCATTATATATATAATTTTATTTAATTTTTTTTGGGTGGAACATGCAAAGCTGGAGGTGAAAGACACCCCGACCTTTTCTCTGACAACCTGTGACATTCAGAGCAAGATGCATTAAAGGACGAGTCACTCAGTGGGAATCTGGTGTGGAAGAGGGTTTTCCCACCCTGTCACCTTTTGTCCTAGTGTGATTCACAGCTAAATGTTGTGCCCTCGCCATAAGTGGGAAGGCTTAAGCATAAAACCCAAGCCTTACCCAGAAAACTGTCACATATGATGATAGTTTTAATTATAACCTTTTAAAAAACACGTTGTAATCCTCTGTCTAGCTGTGTTATGATACCGGATGTTATGATCTCATGCCATGCATCATAGTATTCTAAATTTAAAGTCTCTGATGGACTCTGAGGTCTGAAAGGTCTCATGTAATGGACAGAGTTTGGAGGTTGGATCTCCTAAAATGTGCTTTTTACTTACAGAACAAATGAAACTGCTAAATCTGCTCCCATCATAATGTATCTAAAAGTGTAAACATTTGTTTGTTATATTTTACAACACATACATGCTTTAAAAATCAGCAATAGCTGTGTTTTCTGCAGCTTTATCCGACCTCGTCTGACAGGTGGGAGGTTGGTTACTTTCTGTGTGAACCAGTGCCAGTTAAAGGCCTGGCATGACGTGGTTTCACATGGTAAACTAAATATATCATCAAAGCTTTGACACCTTACCCCTCCCCCTACCTCACCATGCCCCTTTTTCTCATCCTCGTCTTCAGAATTTAAAAGTCTGAGAAACACTAACTAGGTTTTCTGTTGTCTTTGCACAGTTGCAGTGAGTCACCAGCTCCTGCTCAATAAAAAAAGCTCTCTCCGAGTTTTATTTGTGACATATGACGACAGTTCTACTGTACCTGTGGAACAAGTGAAGTCACCAGATGGAAAGTTTGGATTATTTTGAGTTATTTGTGTGTCGTGTTTTTGGTTGGTCTGTTACTGTTACAATCATTTCTACGTCTGAGCAGAGCAGTGGTTTAAAACTACAGCCATCTTCCGTAAGTCAAACAGTGAATTTTTGAGTGACCTACTTTTACAGCGCAGCATGCTTTCCGTTCCTGTACAAGGGTAATCATTTTAATAGTTTTTTTTATTAGAAACAAGCAGAAGACGTTTCAAAACAAAACAGTATTTAACATTAAGGACTGAATAATGCCTGCAGCTTTTCATGCCGGTGTTTGAAACTCAGATAATCTTGAGAAATGATTGAGAAGGAGATCATATGCAATCACAACAGTTTGCACAATCAGTTATCACTCCTGAGTGTGTGTTGTAAATGACAGCTACTTCCATGTCAGATATTAGCTCAGTATCTATTAAATTGTCATATTGCCAGTTATCTTGGCTAAGGTTGATTTGCTGTGGTGGTCATCTTCAGTTGAACTGACTCCAAAAGTAAGACCATGTACACACATAGCTGCTTTTCCTTTTTCTATGGTTTGGCCTGTCGTCCACACACAAGTGAAGATAAATGAAACCAAATACGATTCTTTCAAAAACTCCGACCAAAAGGGAGATTTTCAAGTTCTCTGTTGTCCACATTTACGTTTGGACATAAATAACCGGGGTTTTAGGTTTCGCAATTTCACTGCCCACGACAAAAATGCCCTGACATTGTGTGAGATTTGCATTTTCTCTCACTTACATGCTCAATATCTGTTCTAGAAGACCAAAGGCAAAAGACGACGTTAAGGACGGTTATTGCCCACCACCTAGTAGGGTTGTCACGATACTAAAATTTCAAACTCGATTCGATACTGGAAAAAAAAACTCAATACTCGATTTTGATACTATTTAAAAACAGCAATTTATTGAACAAGTTTATTCAAAAAATAACATTCCTTTTATCTAGCTTCCTCAATTTATAGTGCAAAAATTAGCTCTTTGTGTTGTCGATTAAGTTGGGCTGTGAAGCGCCTCCCGAACTCGCTTTTGCCATTGTTAACAAAACTTGGATCGGAGACAACTCGTGTGGGAAAATGCAATGTAGCCATGCGGCTTCTTCTTCTTCTTCTGTTTGTCCGGGAGGCGGAGGCTGCTTTATGGCATCTGGCTGTTGTGCGTGTCGGTGTACTTGAAGAAGGCTGTGTATGTGCTCCATAATATCGATACCACGAGGATGGAATATCTAATTTAGATACCACTTTTATCGATTTATATAATAAGTATTGAATTTTTTGACAACCCTACCACCTAGTTATTCCAAGGAATGTTTTTTGGCAAAGACGCCAAAGACTTGGGAAACTACTGCCTCCTACAGGCTTGGCATGCCCATGTGCTTCATTAAATGCTGGATTGTTTTGTTGTTGCTGAAAACGAGGTGGCGTGGACCCAAGTTTTTCTCCTTGATAAAATTCAGTTTTACAAAAACCCGCCGACGTGTGTAAAAGACAAGATTGTATCCATGGTTTAGTCATACATGGGTTGTTTTTATATCAAACAGGGTTGTCTCTAATAGTTGATGGTATAATTTTAGTTGAAGCTATTGCTTAAAGGAGACCTCAAATCTAAACCAACATTTTCCTTGTTGAATAAAGACAGCTTGGGTGGTCAAAAGTAGCACGCCAAAAAGTCAAAGCCGTGTGTGACCTACTTTTTATGTAAATTAGAAAGTTGAAAAAGGCGAGAGAAAAACTCAATTTCTGAGCAAGCCTTGATAAAAACGTCACAATGTAACCACTCCTGCTACAGCTACATGTTCCAACCCACTTCAAGCTCAGCTGTATGTAAACACTGGTCTCAGCAACGCTACCGCAGAGCCACGGTTAGCCGGACCTCTGTTAGCAACAGCCGGAGCTGTTTCAGCTAGCAACAGCCTTGTTGAAAGAGAGACAAACAAGAACTCACCACTCAGGTTCCAGGATATTCTGGTAAAATCCAGACTAGAAATGAATGCCAGATAGAGCCACAGCTTGTGGTCCGGTATTTTTCTTCCTTGTTCATCTGCAACCCTTATACAAGCAGCCTGTCTTTGCCACACACTCATTCTTGACTCATCGCTTGAGTGGGGACTTTTTTTCTTTTCAGAACTTTATTGAACAAACGAACACTTTCAAAATCACAAAATGTAAACAAAATGTAACACAGAACATGTGCCAGGGTGCAAAAATATCAAATTCAAGTAATTTATATGTAGTGCAAATATTAAATGTTTTTAAAGCCTTTTTCTTAAAAGATCCATTAATTAATTTAATATAAGGCTTGAGTGGGGACTTATTGATAAACCCGACTGTAATTTAGTTTCTGCTTTCACTTGTCTCTCGTCAAACCCCCCAACACACACACACACACGCACACGCACACACACACATACACCGGTGGAGTGGGCGGAGAAAACAGGTAATTCATAATCAGCCTTCTTATGCGTGTTTTAGTTGGCCATTTCTTAGAGCTCCTGGGACATTTTAAACTCCAACAAAGTTTTATATGCTTTATAGAGGCTCAAAGATCAGTTTTAGATTGCTCATTAACTGCATTCTTGGTCACCTTTAAGGTTTAGCACTTGGGTGTAGGAGTTGGGGATGACTGTTAGCTACTACGACACCCAGTTTGACCTCAAAATCTGTAGAGTTGACTGAAGGATAGCCATTTGTGTTTGCTAAAGTTGTTTAGCTGTGGTGGCTATCGTGAATAGGATTAACTCCATACATTAATCGGTTGTAGATGCACATCCAATGATTACTGGCTAAGAGTTTAAAAAAATACATCCAATGGCTCTGAGATATTTTGCTAACAGAAAGATGAGCAAACACAGAGAGAGAGAGAGAGACAGACAGACAAACATACAGGCAGACAGGCAAAAACCAATAACATTAACTCGTGGTTAAATTTAGGACCTAGCTCTTTTGTGACAGTGTGTGTCAGGTGGTTTGGTCGTCAGTGGTCTGCCCTGTTTGACGAGCCGGGCTGACACACGAGGCCGAGGCTGTGGGATCTCATCAGGCTCTGACAGATGAAACGAGCTTCTCACAATGGCAGCGCACCCCGGAGATGCCACCCTGTGACTACTTAACGGTAAACACCTCTACCCTGTCCCACCCACACGCTGTCACATTCTCACTGCCTGCAGCGCTGCTTTTGAATAGGAAAGGGCTGAAAGTGAAAAAACACTCTGCAGAAATAGAAGGGTTTCGAACAGTGAGTAGAAAAACCCATTGAGGGTGTTTTTCAGAATCTGTTTTGATGAGCACGTGTTGGCATGCATCTGAAAAACACCTCAGCAAAAACAAGAGGGAGGGAAACCGTTACTGGTACTAATGGAGTCCAGTGGAACGTGTAGCTTTACTCTAATAAAGCCAGCCTTGACCCAAATTAAAGAGGCCCACAGTCTGCCAGAATAAGTAGAAATAAATTGGGATATTACAGTGGTTTTGCTGTGGTGCCCAGTGACGTAGCTTGTGCCTTAGGGACCAGGGCGAGTGTGGGAAAAGTGGGAGAGAAGAAGGGTGGGAGCCGATACCAGGAGAGTGAAGCTGAAGCTGAGTAGGATTGTTTTAGTTTTTTTTAATTCAGAGGGGGGATGGGTTTTGTTGTGATGTGGGGGTTTGGGTGCTGCACTCACTATTTGGCATACTGACTCGTTTTCTACTGCTTTCCACATACCTTACTGGCAGAGAAGGGTAAAGCTCCTCTCTTCTCTCTGCTGCTGTCTTTTACACCTCCTTTTATGGCTTTGATGCTATTAAATAATCTTTACATGTCAGGGGTGTACAGCTCCTGTTCATGTGAAGAAAGCCAGTAAGCAATTAGGTCAGAGTGGTAGAAAACTTGGTTTTATCCCAACTTTAAAGCGGCAGGGTACTTCGCTTCAGCTCGCTTTTTTATATTCACCTCAAACCTTCGGAGTGAGAACATCAAAGAAATCCAAGGCCGGTGAGGTTATCGAGACTCTCGCAGAGAAAAGGGAGGACTTTGTACCTTTCTGTTGCACACTCTCATCATAAAACGCCCCAGAATGGATCAGTTGTGATATTTTAAGTTCCTAACAGTGTTAATTTGCCTCAGGAATCAGGCCACATTTGTCTCCCTTTTCTCCCTAATGAGGTTGAGCCAAAAGACCTATATAAGGCCTGGGTATTGATCTGGAATGTGTTTTAAGCTGCTGGTTGTGTTAGCAGACCTTGACGTCACTGACGGATCTGCACAGTTGTACCCATTGGCTGTTAGATAGCAAACAGATCTTCAAGATTGGACCAACCGCTGCATGATTTCACAGCCTCTCCGTGTCTGAATGCAGTTCCCATAATTTGTGTGCAAAACTTCTGCGTCATTTCAGATACTTGTTGGCAGAGTCATCACTGATTCTTGTACTTTTTTCCACATGTTCTTTTTTTTCCTTCTACCTTTGCTTTTTTACGAAACAGTCTGTGCCCAGTTGGACACTCCCCTGATGTGACGGCTGACATTTCCAGTGAAAGAGCCTTATTGTTGGTGCTTTATCCCCCTCCGCCCTCCTCTCTATAAAACAATGGTATCAATTGCTTCCTCTGAGTACATCCACAGCTTCGAGAGAGAGACAGGCTGGCGGGGCCCGTTGGCTGGCTTGCCAGCCGTCCTACTAGTCAGCCAGGACGACCTCTCCTCTCTCAGTGGTAGTTCTCTTCTCCTCTTCACTAATACTATCACTTGAATAGCAGCTCTTGATTGTGGCTGAATTATCACCCTGTAAACACACCAATAATAGCTTGTGTATATATTTATTTTCCTGTAGAGACAGTGGAGCAGACAGATGGGTCTGACACGCCCCCTTCTTCTACCTTCTTAATGAATGGTCTTTATTCCATTTTCCTTCGCCTTCCCCAAGACACTGCCATTAACTGTGACAGATGATATGTTCTTTCACTGAAACGGTGATCCTGAGCATGCTGTCATTGGAAATTGGATTCGTACACCCACCCAGTTTTTTTTTTTTTTGCTTTTTTTCCCTTTCTCCAATTCCATTTCCTTCTCCATCCTCTTTATTTCTGTTGCTCCTGCTCAGTCTACACCCAGGGACATGCTGTTATTCCTTTTAGAGACATACTGTAGAGCTGAGAGGCAGGTATACCCTCTGCTGCTCTGAGTCAGACAGCGAGCTAAATAGCAGGTGTCATTTATACAAATGTCTGACAAGCCAATTTGTCCTTAAGCACTCGTTGATAACACTGGCACTCGTCTGAGCCAAGTGTGTGTCTGCAGCCAGTTAAATGGCTCAGGTGAAAAGTAAGTTCCCCCTTTCTTAATTTTAGGGTTTTACATGATGGGACATAATTAAAGTGACCTGATCTTCACCAGGTTATTCAGTTATTCGGATCTAATCTCGTGTACAAAAACACACATCAGATTATAATATTTAATAAAGCCACATTGGAATGGATGTGTGGGAAAACATCGTTCATTTGCTCAGCATCTTTAGCAGAAACAACACAAACATACCTATTTGACTTTATCAGTGTTTTACATGTTTGCTGAGGAATTTTAGGCCCAGTTGTCTTTCTTCTGTGTTTCTTCGGATCATTGTGGTTCACAGACATTTGTTTCTGCTCAGCTATCTTAAGGTCCTGCCACAGCATTTCAAATGGGTTGTGGTCTGGACTTTGACCAACACCTTGATTATTTTCTTTTTCAGACATTCTCTGCTGTTGTATTTGGGATCATTTATGTTTCAGCTGTCAGACAAATGGACTCACATTAGACTCTAGATGACTTTGGTCTACAGATCAGATCATGGTGGACTGAAATGTGCACTTATCAGCACTCCACCACCATTCTGTCAGCTGGTATGAGCTGTTTATTCTGACATGCTTTGTTTGGTTTTCACTTAACAAAGTGTTCATTCATGGTTTCTACCAGCCTGGCGGGCCATCCTATATATGTAAATATATATTCTGACCACAAGCCATTGAAACCACTCAGTCATTGGGCGGAATCTACGGTTGTCTCTCTACTTGCCTTTGCACGCAATTGGACAGCGTTCAGGGCAACTAACAACGTGATATATTCACCGTCATTAATGTCATTCAAAGGTGTGGTCCGCCATACACCGTCGAAAAAGAAGCCAATACATGTTTTTCTAAATAAAGGACTTGAGTACATCTATCTGCTCATGTCTCAAAGAAAAGCCCATGTCTAAATCGTCTAAAATTGATGCCAGTGCCATTTCAAACGAGCGCAGTTCCTTAGCCGACGTCATCTTTGGAGTTTTTCTCCACCGCAGCTCTGGTGTTGAGCCCGTCCAACAAACATAGTGCGCTGTGATTGGCAAGATACAAAACTTCATAGTTCATAGAATGAAGCACTAAATGAAGCTTTGAGTGGTGAGCCTTTGGGCAAAGCAATGGGCTGCAAAGCCTTGTTGCTTCATAAAGATTAATTTACTATCCCTTAGCACTACTTGGTCCGACCTTTGGGTTAATTGTGTGGGACATCCACTAATGGGAAGATTGTCAGCTAATAATGATATTCCTTATTATGACCTCACAATAAGGGACACTTCCAAATGACTTGTTTTAGGCATGGTTCCTGAAATCAAACTCTGACAAGCCCTTTTTATAAGACACACCATGCTGGCAAATCAGCGTAATACGGTGTGTCTTATGAACGTGGCATGACGTTGCGGGATTTTTGCAGCATTCATGTCACCGCGCTTGGTAGTATTATTACCGCAACGCCGGACTTGTGAATGCACATTAAGCCTTGGCGCAACAGAAGGTGGTGTCATGATCACGTGATGAATTAAGCCTTTAGGAGCGACTTGTCAGGAAAAACTTAATGAGCGTGTCTTCGATCGCAATAAAAATCAAGTTATGTCCAAGCTAAACGGAAGTTTGCAACAGTGCAGAGACCGCCCCCAGACCCCCTTTATACCGCCATCACGTAATCTTTTGTAAAAAGGACACGATTGTGCCACGTTACGGCTACGATCAGACCACTTATAAACGACCTAAAGCTCCCTGCTGCCGCCTCGGCATTGTGGCAAATTGGCAGCATTGTTTTATAACAGAGGCTACAGAAAATGTACGGACAGATTTTTTCATGTTTGGAGTGTTTATAGATGCAGTAGAGACCCACATGGCAGCACAAAAGGATGCATAAAGGGAGATTTGCATTATCTGTCCTCTTTAAATCAGGAAGGGTAGACTTAGTTTTATAACGCACACTCTTTATATTAGTCGTCCTTTAGTAAGACACTTGATAGCTTCTGTGTTATTATGAGCAATGAAGATGTCCAGTGTCAAATTTTACAAATCAGTGCTTCTAAACACTGATTTCAGTGGAGCAGACCTTCTGCTGTGTTGGCGTATGAAACCGTTGACAGTTGCTGTGATTGCAGCTGCGTGCACATTAGCTCAAGTTGCTAACCCCAACATATCAGTGTGAAGAGAACACCATGTTGGAAAGATAAAGGCACTGAACACAGATTATACCGCTCCTGCTCCTCGTAGCACAAGCGACTGGCTCCCTGTAAGTGGCTCAACAAATAGCATCGTTATCGTACAGCTCTGCTGACCTAGCTTGTGCCCGCCAAGTCAGCGTAGCTTGCGAGCTCCTGCTGATTACTCTTTGTCCGTGAGCTGTCATAACACTGCAGCTAGCTCAAGTAACAAGCCATCACACAAAATCACTGTCGTGCTGAGACGTAGCAGTGCAGAGAATTGATGACATCAAGGGCAGTGACTAGTATTCAGATTGTATTTTTTAGCTTGTTTTTTAGAGTCTGGATCATGTTTATTAAAACATAAACTGCATGTACGGCACATGTGAAGAAAGTATGCCAGAAATGCACCCTGCCCTGAAAACCTCAGCCTGCAGATTTTTGTCTGCGAGACAACAAACCTGGGCTTGTAAATGATCTGCATTCACTCAGTCAGAATGAGATGCTATCAATAATGTTGGATCGTTCGACTAGTTTTGTACTTCGCTTTGTGTCGGCATAATTTCTATTTTTCTTGGCTTTTAGTGTCGCAGTAATAATTCTGTTTTATGGTGCACCGGGCAGCATATGGCTGCCATTTATGATCAACTGCCTCTGTAAAGAGGTAACTGGAATATGCAAATGTCTCCATGCTAATGGAATAGTAATGTAATGAAGTTTGTTGTGTATGGCCAATAATGAGCTCTGGTTATTGAGTGCTGATGGCTTCTTCTAAGCCAATCACTGTTGTTTTCATGAGATGCAGCTTGCTAGTTTGTTCTGTTTCACCCTCACACACATCATCACCCAAGTCTAAAACATGAACATCGCATTGAGGGAAAAGCAAATTGATAAATACCTGAAGCGCTTGCCCGTTGCAGCTAAATTGGGCAGAACTGAGACAGATGCGGCGCAGTAAATTAAACAAGCGATCTTCCCTGTTGGGTGACAGCACAATGGTGATTAGAGTTTCATGTGAGCTGCACTACATTATTTATGGCTGTGCTGTGGGCCCAGTTGAATAGACCCACAGTCCATTGACTGGGCATATTATTGAAGACCAAGTAGAAGTGAGAGGGGTAGGGGAGGTGGGGGTGGTTGGGGGTTAAAAATGGCTTTATTTCCTCTTGAGGAGGTCCATTTTCATCTAAATGAAGGTGGAAGCCCCAAGCGTGTTGTTTCCAGACCCTGCATGTGTGAAATGTGTTGACTGTGATCCAGGAGACTTCTGCCCCCCCCCCGCTGCTTTGTGTTCCAGGGTGCTTTCTGCTCAACCTCTCATTTGTGCACTTCAGCCGTGTCCAGGTGTCTTAGTCAGTATCTACTCAACCAATTTATGCATTGGTCTTTGTGTGCTCATAGCTGCTTTCCAGAGAAATGTACCTCCACGTTCCATAACCTAGTAAATATTTCAGTATAATGCAATCACTGCTTTTCTATGGGACTTACTATGAGAGTCTCTGGTCAGTATTTATCATGGTTTATGATCACAGTGAATCAAATTGTGTGTACGTTATGTTGTGAGAAGGTTTTGGGTTTTTGTAGATATTTTTATTCATGTTATGTGAAAAATTCAACTTTCAACGCTGTTTTAGACTACTTCCTTTTCCTCAATCAAACTCAAAATCAGAGACAAACCTTGCTTTTTAGAAATAACCCAATTCATGTTACCTTTACTAGGTCATGATCCCATGATGTATGCTAAGTGAGGGTGACAGAATGTTTTCCAACAATTTTGAAAGAATCATTTTAGTAAATATGATCATTTTGAACGTATTTACATAGCAGTGATGTATGTTTACGAGTTTATAGAATGATCAGGAGGTGACTGACCAACAAGGAGCAGGCAGCATCTTGCAGTAGCCACTTATTCTAGCTGTTAGATTCCTGCAAGTGCATTGCTTCACCTTACAGATTACCTGTCTATTTGAATTCTCAGGGATTAGCAAACAAGCAATAATTGAAAAAAAATCACAAAATGCATCTAATCACCTGCGATGAACTCATCCAAGTGCAGACTCTCCAGTGAGTGCAATAGATTATGAATAATAAATTATGTGAGAGGATCAGATAGAGACGAAGCTTTACATAATCCATAAAAGAAGAAAAAGGCACAGATGACCTTAATCCTCGTCCTACAGATTCAACCTGAGACGTACCTTCATGGGCTTAAGCCTTCTGCAACAACAAACTGTTGTTCTTCTGCACAGCCTTTTCAAGATGGCTTTGTTTGTCATCCGTGGTTCTTCTCTGTTGCATCTGTGGGGAACAGAAACTCCAACGGGCCTAGGACAGGAGGACTGGTGTACGTCTGACCATGTTGCACAGGTAGTCACAGAGCTGAATTATCATTTGTGTGAAAATGAGAGTTGGCAGCAGGATAAAAGGTGCCAGCGTTGTTTCACTTTGAGTAAAAGTGACCGATGACAACAAAACAAACAGATCTATCTGCATGAAAAGTGATTTGATGGCACAATATTTATGTAGAAACTTTTGAGCTCAGCTAATAGTGTTATTTACAACCTTAAAGAGTTGAGGGAAACCCAGACAAAACAGGAAGGAGGACTTCCTTGCAATCAAGGATAAACACAGAGGAACGGCCAAGAACCCACAGACACTTGTGTACCTTGTGATGAATTTCTAGTTGACAGAATAAATTCCTGAAGCAAACACAAGCTTCTTAGGTCAACAGGCAGATTTTTTTTGCCACATTTCCAGGATTATAGTGAGTCTGGTCAAAGATGACATTGTTAAACCTCTTGAAAATATGTTGATTGAATGTTTTGCGGTGCAGATGCATTCCAGTCTTTCTTGTATTTTCCTCAATGACTGTGTCTTTGGGTTATTATTGGACCACCAGTGAAAGCTAACTGCTGTGGTTCATGGGCTCTGAACGTTTTCACACCTGTGGCTAGCTGCTGTTGTTGTGTACATTTCTCTGTAAACCTTTATTCTGACGGGACTGGTTTGGCTGAAGCTGATTGTCACGTTCAGCTCAGTGTTTGTCTCTTTAATCAGCTCGTTTATAGTGGTGATGATAGCTTGTGTACAACATTGTTTTATCATCTGCTCACATCCTGACAAAGTAAAAACAGGTGTCAATTGAAAAAAGAGATGTGTTTGTAACCAAGTTTAGTGTTTTATCTAATTATGAGGTTCTTTTTTTGTCTTTTTTCCACTTTTGGAATGAAAGTTTGCAGCGTGAAGATTTTTGTTTAATCTGTTGTTATTTAAATCTTTTTACAGATGATGTTCCTGTGAACTCTTAACAGATTTTCTGCAAAAGAAACCTTTGAGCACAAGAAACCTCAGCAATCATAATGTTGTCTCTTTTTTGCATCTGGACAGATTTGTCTTTAGCCTGTTGAAAAAGGAAAACGTAAACAAAGTCAACCAAAAACAGAACGACGACAGTTGTGGTCATTTATATACTCAGAGTCATCTTGCTGTTTTGTTATTTTTAAATGTTATTCCACTTACTGGCCCACCACGGGTATTTTAGTTGTAATTGTTATTGGTGAAAGGGTGGTGTGTGTGTGTGTGTGTGTGTGTGTGTATGTGTGTGTATGTGTACTGATAGCAAGTTATCTCATGGGTCACTAGAAAGATTTAAATGAAACCTTCAGAAAGTAATTATTTTATAATTAGGTAATTATTACATCTAGAGCTGATTAGCTTTTGGAGTCAGCCCAAATAAACATGGCTGCCAGGCGGCATCTGGGAGCCTGAGGTCGTTCATAAGAGCTCAGACTGTGGCGGTAATGTTGCGCAATCGTGTCCTTTTTATAAAATATTACGCGACGGCGGCATTAAGGGGGTATGGGGGCGGTCTCTGCGCTGACATAACTTGCTTTTTATTGCGATCAAAGCTGCGCTCGTTAAGTTTTTTTCACAAACAGCAACAGGTGTGTGTCCTCCACCGTCCCTGTGAACTGTCAGATGATCTGAGCTGCAGTGCTAATGGAGAGAAGCTCCCGGCGCGCTGCATCACTCCAGTTTATCATCTCAGCTGATTCTGTTTACAAAATGAAACTTATGTCCGTGTTTACTCTTATTTTCAATATAGTTCCCGGCCGGAGCTCAGCATTAATTCATCACATGATCATGACAGCACCCTCTGTTGCACCAAGGCTTAATGTGTGTTTATAAGACCGGCGAAGCCGCAATATTACCATCAAGCATGGCCTGGCACCATAGCGCATTCATGAGAAACACTGTTGCGGTAATATTACGCTTATTTGCCGGCACGGTGTGTCTTATAAAAAGGGCTAGAGATGGCTCCATTCAGCTGAAACCTGCTGTGGTAGCAGTGAGTCACTCCTAACCAATGCAACAAGCACTGCAGATTGCTCAACTTCTGTATGCCGGTGGCTCAGAAGGTTTACCCTGTACTTGGTGGGTTGCAACCCAGGCACTGTCCGTGCCACTCGTGTCCTTGCCTGCTGGTGGACGGAGGCACCTGTGTACGGTGACCTCACCTCTGTCAGTGTGCCCCAGGGCAGCTGTGGCTACAGTGTAGCTCATCACCATCAGTGTGCGACTGGGTGAATGATTATACTGTGGTGTAAAGGACTTTGGAGTCCTCTGACTCAGAAAGGTGCTATACATCTGCGTGTTATTTACCAGGCTTTAAATGTGTAAATAATAGATGTCCACCATAACTAATTGACCTCAGAAAACAGAAAACTTGTTACATTTCAGTCAGTTATAAAGCTATTTATCTAACTTGTTGAAGCCGAGTCGTCCCCTACCCATTCTCGGAGCATGTTGCTCAACATCTTTGCTGTAAAGCTTGATATTACCTGCTGGAATCAAATGTAGAGACAAATATCAGATAAAATGATCTGTTGTGAAATCTTGGTTGGACAACAAGTCTAATGCTGCAGGAAGATGCTCGACTCTTAAAATGCAACTTTGACAAAGTTACACAGTTTCTACCTCTTGAATCCTTCATTTTTAATCTTTTACACAACAAACACTCAACACTTCAGCAGATTTGGAAAAGAATATGTTAGAAGGACTTTGAAAATTTTGTAAGCAACTCAAAAATGTTGATTTTCTTTGTGCGTTGGAGGTGTAGGATATGAGATACCATTGTGCAAATCGTATTAGGATTTTTGCATTTCTCGTACATTATCTGCCCATGCACGAGTTATGACATTTGCAACAAAAAGCCCCCTTTTTCTGTCTGAAATTAGCTGTCAAATCTACTTGATAGATGTGTGCTGCGTGAGTATTTTGTAATTGTCTTTCGCCACAACAGCATATTTCCCTCGCCGCTGGCCTCTGGCCCGGGACCCCACTCGGACTGTATTCCACTTGTTTGAGGAGCCAAAACAGCACCGAGTTGCTGTGCTTGTTGAGAGCGCTGCTATCAGACATCCCTGTGGAAGTGGGCTGTTTTCTGCTCTTCAATTGCTTCTTTGTGTGGGTGTCAGTGTAGCAGAGCTGAGGCTCCATAGATCTGCTGGGTCCAAATACCTTGTGTGGCTTCCATCAGGAGTTGGACAGCCTTGCTCCCCCTTCTACAACCACAACCACAAGCCTCTACCCGTCACTGCTGCCTGATCAAATACAACTTATTTTAGAGCTTCTCATAGAAGCATAAAATAAAACATTTAATATTGGCACTGGCAGGTATTTAAACTTCTAATTTGATTTAGGTTGTGCTCATTAAATCTGCAGCGTGATGTAATGTTTCTCTGCTGCTACTGTGTGCCAGCATGGCATGTTTTTCCACTTAGGGATTCCAGTACTGGTCTCTGTCGTAAACACAGCGCATCTGTTGCCTGCTGCTTTGGACTCTCACATCAAAATGTGGGTGAATGTCCTCCGAGGGAAGCTGCCTTTCTCATTCTGCGGCTTGCGTAGGTATGATAAATGTTACTTATCACCTATTGACCCCACAGGGTCAAGCCTTTGGCCCGTAAGCCCATCACCCTCTCCTTCCTGCTGGGTCTGTACCCAGTTGGTAGCTTTTGTTCAGCTCAAGCTGTGGCCTTTTAGCCAGGATTTCACTGGCTATGACTACTTAAACTCAAGGTTGCAAGAAAATAGGAACTAAATTGCTTCTATATAAACACTTTCTGTGAATCATGTGGGACACGAGACATAAATAAAAACAATGCAATTTAATCACAAACTGTCGTAATTATTTCTCAGTTTGTTTGGCATTTAACCGTTTTTATTTTTGTTTAGATTGTGGTTGTCAACTCCTGCAAACGTTTTCTTACGTTTTCTCACTTTCTGAATCATGAAAACCAACAAGGGTTCAAGAGAGGCGGTACCAGCTACTCACTCTGACTATTTTTGAATTTTTCAGACATGTTCACGTTTCCTGCGAAATGACAATGAGACCCTGGGAATAATGCGGGGAAATTGAGAATCCTAGCAAACGTTTTGACACATCTGTTATTTCTCTCCCAGCACTGGTCAACCACCCCAAGACCCAACTCGGCTCTTCTTTTGAGTGAAGCAGACGAACGTCTTCCTCTTCCAGAGCATAGCTGTTAGCCTGGCAAGCCATCCTATATATGTGAATATATAGCCACAGCAGTGGATCGGGCTGCGAGGGTTCCAATGAAGCGTGCCTAGACCAAACTTTGCAAAGCAAGAATTTGGTCTAGTTCACTAGGCTACAGAGTTGTATTTCCAAAAGTATCTTTTATTTGGTCCGTGGCCTCGGAAATATAAATATGATTATATTCAGTGATCTCAAACTGAACTGCTTCCTTTGTTCCAAGCTTTACTTTTAACCTTTCACAGCCAAGTTTAAGTACCTTATGGATAAATAGAGGAAAACGAGAGGGTACTCTGGAAAAAAAGAAACAAATTTGGTTGCGATATTAAGGACAAGGAGCTTAAGCCTACACACACACACACACACACACACACTGAGTTTCTGTTCATCTTGTTTTCCTCTGGCAGTGTAAGAAACCCAATAGGAGCTTTTGTTCTTTTGAAAATCCACCTGATAATGTTGGCTCCCTGCCTGAGTTGGCTGGATTTAACAGAGGAGAAAAACAAAAAGAAACCCTCCTGTCTCTGAGTGCCCAGCCCAGCGTTACACACTCTACACTCCCAACACAGTGGCCCAGATTTTCTACAATCCCTCAGAGAAACGGCTCTTGTGTTTTGAAGTTGTTCGAAACGAACGGTGAATGTCATTGTCAAAGCCTTAAAGCTGTTTTAGCGAATCTACAGAACAAGCTAGGTTCTGAGGACAATCACTCACCCCTGCCCTCGGGTATCTTCCCTGAGACGCTTCTGCCAGAATCGGAGGCCCGCGATGCCGGAGGAGATGAGATAGTTCTAAACACCAGTCGCCGTTTTTTTAGGTCCAAACGTCTTTGGTGTTTTTCTTTTTGGGACTCTGGTAGTTTGTCCTAAAGTTGAAGTGGTAGCAGCCGGCTGTTTCTCCTCTGATATTATTGAGCAGAAAACCTCTCACACCAGTGGTGATCTGTTGCTAAATACGTGAATGTGTAACGAGTGGAGGACCCAGGGAAGTGCGGCGGTTCGATGAGACCGACAACCGGATGGTTGCTTTTGGTCCGAAACGTGTTATTAGTGGAGGATTTTAGACACATTCGAGAGTTTTTTTATCCACAATATATTTATAGCTATACTATGTTAGAACATTAAGATACATGAAAAAAATGTTTTGAGTTAATTTGTTTTCCAAATTTGCTGCAGCAGCTTTAAGAGTTGAAAAGTGCAGCTCGGGTAGCGACGATGGAGGCAGCGCTGTAACGTCACCAGCAGAATGCCGGGTTTTCTGGGTTCACACGTTGGTCCTTACTTTCCACCTAAACGATCCACATGAAACTGATTGAGCTATTTCGCACCGCTAAGCCGCGTGAAGAGTGCTACTTTTATAATGAAAGAATACTACTAAATCAGGGCTTGACAAATCTACTTTCTCCATGTCCCCACACTGACGGCTGGAGGATTAGCCTCTAATTATAGTGCTACTTATCTCTTCAGCTTCTTTTGAGAATTAGTTCCAAATAACCAAAAATGTGTGAAAAGTGTGAAGGGTTTTTGGGAGGGTGGATGGGAGGAGAGTTTCCTATTGTTAGGGAAGGAAAGCTGTGAAGAACAGATTGTCTAGTGGCAGTGAGAGCTTTTGCATAAGAGTTAACATTTACATACAAATCTCTTTCCCAAAAAGTAGTCGTAGCATTGAGGGCAGTTAAACAGAAATCTGGAAGAATTCAACCGTTCTGCCTCCACATAATGTCTGAAACGGTTCCATGAGATCACAGAGCCCGGTGGAGTTTTAAAACAACCCCAACTATGAAAAATTTAACACAAATTTTAAGTTACCTCTTTGGCTCTCAGTCAGTTTTCTCTTGCACAAACCTAAAAGCGATGCAGAATGCACCACCGTGTGCTTGTTTCTGCAGACCTCCATTTAGCTCGTTTCACTTCTCAACCACTAAAACAAAACCCCATCCTGGAGTAATGCCACACAGGCTCCAATAGCTTTGACCTTTCCGTCTCATGCTTATTTGGCTCCTGCGACACGTCATCAATACCGAACGGCTATCAATACCCCGCTAGAGGCAGGTGCATTTAAAACAATGGAGGATGGAGTGTTGGTGTGCATTCAGCTCTTCTGAATAGCTGTCAGCTGATTGATTCTCCCTCAAGAATGGCATCAATTCCTCTCTGCCTGCCCTTTTTTTGTTTGTGATGGCTGAGCGCAGATTCGTGTGTTTGAAAAACAAAACAAAAAAATGTTATTCAGTGTTTCTATCTGCGATACTCGGATCAGTTTCTCTTGCGGAAGAGGCCTTGACGTTGAGGACGGTGTATGGGTGTGATTATGTAATTCATCAGGGTGTTGCAATAAAGGGGAGAGGGTGGGGTGTCTCGAGGGCTTGGAAGGTAATAGCGGTGCATCGTCTAGCAACAGCCCAAGGGCAAGAATGTTTTGTGCACGACTGTGTCCGACAGGTGGCTCGGAGACGCTAATTGATTAATGATCAGGGTGATATATGAGCCCCCACAGCCAGCGCCAACATAAAGGCTCAGAGTAACGGTGTCGCCTTAAATCATTTCCTACCAGGCCAGTAAACCCAAAACATTTTCCTCATTTGCATATGAAAGTCCAATCTCAAGCGGAACTGTGGCTTCTAAGCCTTTTGTGGACCGCCTATTGTCGACATCCTGATTCTGAATTAACAAGCTAGCAGTTTGTGTCACATGAATAATGACAACAAAGATGGTTTTATAATAAGGGTCACTCGGCACTAATGAATGATTAACATCTCGACAAGCTAAGCTTCTTATGTTATTTGGATTTTTATCCTCTCTCTCTGCCCGTGCGTGGCTTTGACCCGAGTCTCGGTCAAAAAAAGACAAACTGTTGATCACAACATATAATATTCTGTTTTGATTGATTGCATTTTTAATAAATATGACCTTATATATACCAGAGTCTTCTATAAGGGTGAGATATTTTTTATACATGTGTTGTTTTTTGTTCTTTACACTTTGGAGCTGACATGGATGGTGTCAGATTCTTCCTGAGCGTTTGGACATCAGTTTAATTCACCTGTCCCTCCATGATCATATTTTGCATATCCATAAAATTCTGTTGCATGGGAGGAGTCTCTCAGTCTGACTTCCTCTCTTTCTGTCTCTGCATCTCCGTCTCACTCTCTGGTTATTTGCCATTCCACAAGGGGCCTTGTGTGACCCTCCGTGTTGTTTTCCTTGGATGGCTTCTAAGGACAATGGCAGTCTGGAGCCTTGGCCGGCACTCGGCGTGTGTGAATCTGTGTCTTTCCATTAGGGAATTTAGTCCTCCGGTGTCAAGAGAGGTTATGTGATCTCTGTGTCACTGAAGGGGCTTTCCAGCACTGAGGGTGAGAGTCTCAAGAATAAGGGCTTATCCTTTCTCTCTCTGTGTGTGTGCGTGTGTGTGTGTGTGTGTGTGTGTGTGTGTGTGTGTGTGTGTGTGTGTGTGTGTGTGCGCGCACGCGCGCGCGTGCAGCTGAGGGTATTTTATAAAACCAAGAGACTTAAAACAACACATTGTGTCTCTTCAAATGAGCTCATGACTGTTGCCGCAGGGTTTTCAATCCCAAGCAAGCACTTGTGGAGTGCTTGGGGTTGGAACAGAGAATCTGTTTTTTTATATATTCGCTCTAAAAATCTTTGAAATTTTGAAGCTGCCTCATTGACAAAATGAAATACCCTGAGCTGATTTCACTTGTGAGGTGATTAATGAACCCCCCCCTGAACTAGCAGCAGCTGAGTAACTCAAAACCGAGTCCCAGGTGTGGATGCAAGTCCGTGCATTGGGGACTGGATGATTGCACCATCTTTTCCTCCTTTTTTTATCTAGAGTTGCGTTCCAGAGCAAGCGAGGTTTACTTCTTTGTGCAGCAAATTAGATTCCGTTTGAAAATCTGACACACTTGTCTGGCAGGGTTGCAGTGTATGTTTAAGGTGAGTGTCTGCAGTGAGTTGCTTTCACCCATCAGCACGAATAAAGACATGATTACCTGAGGCTACTCCTGTCTGCTTTCATCAGTGCAGCCTCCAGGCTTGGACACGCATTGCTCACAAATGCACTCACATACACACACAAACTTGCAGAGGTGCACATGGATACACATCTCTGTCCTCATTTAATCCCTTCTCCTCTTTCTAGAAGTAAAGCTGCTCTTGTTCTTGTGGACCTGCAACATTCAGATTCACAAACAGGAAGTGAAGGCGCGTAATAAAGCAGGACGTGCCAAGCAAAGATCTCAATGCCAGTCAACTGTGACGGGCTTATTGTTGGGTTGCAATCATACAACTCACACACACGCGCACACACACAACGCTGCAGTCTTATGTATAGGAATGTTCTGCTGGAGAGATAAGCAGATCGTAATCTAGATCCTAAACAGATATCCAGCCTATATCTGTGCCATTATGTCTGACTTTTCAAATTCAAAGCTCAAGTTTACATCTTATATTTAATTTTAGCTGCAGCTATGTCTAGCTGTTGTTTTTGATAAAGTATGATTGGGTCCATGGATGTGAATTTAGTCTCTTAACCTTAATTGTAAATGTAAAAAACTAGCCTAAAAATACAAGGGAATGTTTGTTTCAAGGCTAACACAGGGTGTACAGCAAGCACTGGTGTTCATGTAGCTGGCTTGTAACGCACACAGCTGCATACACACATTTAGATGTGTATGCCACATTATTTTGTTCTTCTAATAAATGATTAGAACTCATTTTTTACATGCTTTAGTGATTTCTAGACATAATAACTGAGTACACAAGTTTGAGTTTATTCTGGATTTCGTGTCCCCCACACAGGGTCAAACCTTTACAGTCCTTACTCTAAACCCTTTATTATGAGCTATTACGTATTCAGTGATCATATTTTTAGATTTGTTTGAGAGGACGTATCTTCCTGAAATTAAATAAAATTGATTTGGGTGTTCAGAAACAACAATCAAGGCTCAAGTGTACCATGAACTGTAGCCTGGTGGAACACCAGTATCACTGTTTACAGGGTAGCAGGTTTTATATGACCATGGACATGTAGTGGGAAGACAAAGAACACCCTACCTAAGAGAGACAAATAGCATCGTAATAAAAGTTCTAATGTCAGGTGAGGCAAAGATTGAGATATTTGGCTCTATTAGACCTGTTTCCTAGCCTAGTCTGGCCACGACCCATAGACAGAGCTCAGTCATGGGGCAGAATCTACGATTGTCTTTCAAACTGTCTTCATGTGCTATTGGACAATGAACATGACCTACTCCCTGTTATGGATGTCAGCCAACGGGGCAGTCCACCATACTCTGTTGAAGAAGACACAAATACATCCTTTTTCTAAATAAAGGACTTAAGTACCTCTATCTGCTCTTGACTCAAAACAAAGCCTAAGGGCTGTGATATACTTGCTGTTTAGTGACGCGTAAGCGTGTTTAAAATTGCTGCCACACGTAGCTTGTGTTGATTTGAAGAGTCGTTTGTGCGTGTCCCCCGAAATTAATGCGACACAACGCGCCGGAATGCTGTAATATACGAGCAACCAGTAGGTGGAGTTGACAAAACGAGGGAGAAACACTCACCACGGTGACTCTGTCTCTGGTTTAGAGGTCTTTCACCCCATCTACGATACGGCTGCTGTCTTTTTTTCTGTCGTAATCTCAAAATTAACCAGTTACTGATTTCTTTTATTGACGCCATGTTTGTTTTGGTTGCCCCGGCTCTCTATCCGGTCTGATTACTCTCGTTTGCCCCCTAGTGGAACACTCCGGTACTACATGCAGTGCAGCGCTGTGTAGCAGCAAGTATGTGAACAAAGACGCAGCCTGCTGCCTGCGCCAACGCGAGGTTAAACAGCAAGTATATTCCGGCCCTAAGTCTAAATAGTCCAAACTTGATGCCAAAGCAGACTCAAATGAGCCTTCACCGTCTTAGTTGTTCTGCTCCGTCACATCAATCCACCCACTAAACTGATAGAGCGCTGTGATTGGCAAGGCTGAGGTTTCAATGAAGCGTGGCTAGACCAACTTGCTTATTTTGCTTCTGGTACGGTCTGTCTAGATTTCTAGGCTACCCGTTTCCACTATCGGAACTTCCGGGTATTTTTACTTGACTTTTGAGGCATGCGCGTGCGTCTCCATTTTACCAGACTGGCCTGAAGGGATTATTTTCCAGAACCAACGGATTACTAGCCTGGCAAGCCATCCTATATATGTGAATATATAGTCTGGCCATGAACCATTGACGGCTCTCAGTCGTGAGGCGGGATCTACGGTTGTCTTTCAAACTGTCTGCACGCAATTGGATAGCGCTAGGACCAATCAGAGTAACGAACAACGTGACGTAATCACAGCGACGGAGAAGCAGGAGGCAGCTATGGCGTCTAACATCAATGATTTCTGTTGTTTTTGTATGAAAAACATGTGAATATCAGGTGTACTGGGACATTGCACTACTTTGTTTGATAAAAATAAGAAGACGCTAAGTATATCAGACAGACTTACGCACGTTGGAGTCTAAATAATCCAATGTTGATGACAAAGCCGTTTCAAACGAACGTGGTTCCTGAGCTGCCGCCATGTTGTTTGTGTTTGCGACCACAGCTCTGACGTCATCGGCTACTCCCGCTCTGTGATTGGCCCACAATATCGAGCGCTGTGATTGGCCCAACCAAAACTATAGCGAGCTGTGATTGGACAGCCACAGCAGCGGATCAGGCTGCGAGGGTTCCTATGAAGCGTGCCTAAACCAAACTCTGCAAAGCAAGAATTTGGTCTAGTTCACTAGGCTAACGGATTACCTGAATTGGGTAAGTACTTGGAAAGGCCTGGTAGAGTCGCTGAGCAGGACTTGTGCTTCACTCATGCTTATTGTTGTAACTCAGTAGAGAATGACATCGACAAATGTCGCAAAAAAAATTAAAGCCTGGCATTTGTAGAATTGGAACTTCAGAAGAGTTATGGTGAAGCAGAGTGCAAGGAAACAAAAATAGGCGCCGACGCTGCTGTAAAAATCAATTTTTGGATAAATGCAGCGGAACACTCCCCTCCCAAGAAAAAAAAATTCTTAGAGTTTTTATTATGTTAAGTCCTGTAAAGTAGCCTTTGTTCTAGAGCGTTGCTTTTGAACAGTTCTGCAAACACTGCTTGAAAATGAGCCTCACCAGTGTGGCAAACATTTCCCCTCATTAACACTGCGCCAGTGTTTCTGGAGCGGTGAAGAAATGACACCATTTGAAATAAGATAATACTATTTATGTCAGAATGCCACATTTACTGCTGCTGCTGTTTGACTCTCCTCAGGAGCCTGTGATAACAAATTAGTGTGAAATTCATTAGCTACTTGTAAAATGGCACCACTTCTGCCTCAAGGAGAGAGAGAGAGAGTGTGTGTGTGTGTGTGTGTGTGTGTGTGTGTGTGTGTGTTGGGGGGTATTTTTGTTGACTGTCATTCAAGGAACATCCTCCAGTGAGTCTCTGCTCATTGTGACGGTGGAATAAAGTTGAGTCAAACCAGTTTGATTTCTCTCATTTATTTTGGAACATACATTGAAATGATTCAAGTTCCTGAAGCAAAGATAAAAGCAAAGTCGGATTAAGAAGATGCATAACAACTGTCGTCTTTAGTAAATCTCTGTTTTATTTGATTTTATTTTTAAAAGGATTGGTCATGATTATGCAATTTATGTAGCGTCCATGGCATCTATCAAAATGCCTTCCAGCATGTGGAAACCACCATGCTGTAAAATGTATTAAATGTATTTCATTATTTTTGGTTAAAGCAACTTTGTTCTGCACAAAGAGGCGATTTATCAGAGATCCCAAGTGCTTTTTTTAGTCATTTTTATCCCGTTTATTTAACGTAAACAAAATGACTTCCTTCCCACACTTTCTTCAAACCACTTTTCTCAGATCGTCATCTGTAAATGAACATAGATGTTCTATTATGAGGAGATGACACGCCACTTTAGATTTTTCTCGATCTTGACAATGAAGGCGCCTCTGTGTCCCTATTTGTGCATCAGACTAAGGGGATTTCTGGGCTGCCACCTGATTCACATTGCTGTAATTGAGTTGTGGCCATAAGCACTACTGGTCTTGCCGAGGCCCTAGGTAATTTACACGCCACAAAAGCACTTTTTAACTCCACATTTCACATGATGTCTGAGGCACAAATGTAGCAACGGCAAGCTATCGGAAAAGGGTGGAGAGATTACGGAGAGTACGAGGAAGGGGAATAAGGGCTGTGAGGGTTTTCGTGTAGCGGAGCGGGACTGTGCCAGGGAGAATAGGGACTCACTGAGTCTGCAGGACATGGATAAGGACCACAAAGCTTTTGGTTTCAAATGTATTTCTCTCTTTCTGTCTCTCTTTTCTTATAGCTTAAGAGTTGCAATCAATTCAAAAGGACATTTCCTTGGTCGAGGACGGGGAGATTGACGTTTTTGGGGTAAGCCCAAATTTGTTGTTGCTTTTGGCTCCAAGTGATTGGACTTTAAACACTTGTGTCTTTGGGCATTGTTGCTCCTTGTGTCACATGCCACATTTGTATTGTGGTCACAAGGCTAAATGTGTAGCTTATGACTAAGGCTGTTTTTTAGTCTTGTCCCATGTCTTGTCTTCTGCTTTTACCAGTTTTCTAAAGGTCAGCCGTTGTGTAAAGCTGACATCTTGTGGAACCACTTTCATACCTTTCGTCCTGCATGGTGCTCATATAGAGCTGGTTCTAATTCTTAGTCTATCATGACAATGACCCAACACAAAACCACTGAATGATACATGTAATAGAGCGTTGATGGTAATGACTGAATTGCTTTATTTTCTTCATGCTGCACGTACAGATGTGTGATTTTATTCTTTTACGTTTCTCATTTCTAACGTCTCTTTGCCAGACAAGCATCTGCCCCCATGTGAGACTTGAAATATTAGCAAATAGATCGGAATGTGTACCTACATGCCAGCCATTGCCCAAAAGAATGCAGACTCCATCCACAAGTCGCCCACGTCACTGAATGCCCACATCACACCCACAGAAGATGTTAATGTGTCGTAACATCAAGTGGTCTGGCAGGCATTCCCCTGCTGGCATCCCGAGTCAAAACTTCGGCTTTTGCGTACTTCATGATGTGACTTTCTTTTCCTTTCTTGTTTTGTCTTATCCATTCAACGCGAAGCGCCACACTTTTTTGGAAATTATATAATCGTTCTATTAGCTGCTTGATTTACTCGCTGCTGCTTTGTTTTTAGCAAAGAGGGAAATGGTGTACTTTCCTTCTCGTCTTCACTCTGGGTGAGCAGATTTGGGGTTTTCTTCCCCATGTAAAGAAACACATAACCCCCCTCTACCCCACTCCCATCATAATTTAGATCCAGTCTCATAAGTGGGTTGGGAAGCAGCCCCAGCAGTTGATGTGGAACACATGCATTTAATGATTCACACTCTATGCGGTAGGTCGGGGATGACTGCTGAGCCTGCTGCCTCTCCCTCCATCTAGAACGATCCTCCACTCTTGGTTTTTTGTGCTTTTAGTGTCTTCTTTTAACTCTCCTCTACACATGGAAACTTCACGGAAAATGAATTATGTTGCTTATGTTCTGTTGTTCTTGTGTAATTGTGTTTCTCTTCTGCTGAAGCTGGGAAGAATGGAATCATCTTTATTTCTTCATTCTGACTTCCTCTTGTAGATGAGCCAACGTCTTTTAAAAACATCACTAGTTTTCTTTTCCTTTACAGTATAGTCAAAAGGTTTTGCCCCTTATTTATTTCTTCACACTCGTCACACATGAATGTTTCAGATCAGGAAATAGATTTTAAAGACAAAGAAAACGCTATGGCTACAAGATCTCAAAAAGCAACACACCGTGCCTATTTCTAACAAACCTCAAGAACAAAATGAGCAACATTTAAAGTCTCTTTTGGTTAAGATTAAGGTCAGAGGTCATGTTTCAACAAAGAGACAAAAAACAAGAACTGCATCATGGGAGGGTTCCAAAACATTTGCTGTCCAAAAAGGACCAGCTCACATTTTCTAAAAACATGACTTTATAGCTAAAGACTCTGGGAGAAGGTGACGGGTGTTTATCTCTTCAAATCTGGTGTAAAACTAAATAACACCAGACCAACAGTCAAGCATGGTGGTGGTAGTGTGATGGTTTGGTCTGGGGCTGCTTTTTAATGCTTCAGGACCTGGACCACTTATTGTAACTGATGGGACAATCAATTCTACTCTCTTCCAGAAAATCCAGAATTAGAATCATGTCTGACCTTTGACCTTAAACAGACCATTTATGCTGCAGAACCCTCCTATGTTGCTGAAATAATCCAGTTCTGTATAGAAGAGGGGGACAAAATTCCTCCACGGGGATGTGAGAGCCTCTTTTTCTGTAAACATGAGTGCTTGATTGCTGTAGTTTCTGCCAAGAGTGTTGCAAACATTTATTAAGTTCAGGGTCATTACGTTTTCACACAGGAGACCAGGTTGGTGTGGATATCTTTCCCTCTGAATAAATGAAGTGCATCTAAAATTTGTTTGACAAAAAAACAAAAAACGGAAGCCATTTTGGACGGGGTCTAATATTGTTTGCAGCGCTGTAGCTGAAGAGCTTAAGCGCACACAGAGTCTTCAGCTTTCATCTGTTAGATCTATACGAGCTGAGAAATTGACTGTTGTGTGGTCATTTTTTAATCTTTGAGTTGACTCGCTGCATGAAAAGCTCTTGATAAATAAAGATTGATTTGATTTCCAAACCTCCATATTGACACGCTGATGGTTGAGTAAGGTGCTTTCAGCTAAGCTGGTGTTTTACTGTTTTTCTTTGCTGAGATCATTTCTTGTAAGGAATTTAAATAGCGAGGTGCAGTGTGGCATCTCACTTCCTCACTATCAGCAGAAGTGTGCTGTGAGCGTCTAATTGGTTTAAGTTTTTATGACTTTGCAAAGTTGCAAAGTTCAACAGTCTTGCATATCGTAGTGCACATTAATTCACCGAGGCTTTTACCATGCTGTTGTGCAGACGGTGCCCGTCTGTACTGTCAACCATCTCTTATCTTTGTGGATGGCTGGGCTGTCGTTCAAGCTGACAGAAATTCCTTAATCTTTCTGTTTACACCCACTTCGCTTAATCCCAACTTTTGCTGTTCCTGTTTTGTCTCCCTATCTCATCTTTTGTCTCACCATCACGGGCCCCACGTCCCTTTGTGTGGCCTTGTCTGACCCTTCCTTCCTCTACTCACTCTCACGTCTCACCCCCTCACGCACATACACCCTGATGGGGCATCACACAAACGTGATAAGAAGACGAATGGCTCGTGTCCTAGACATAACTGTGAGTGACTCTTTCCATTTTGCCCAGGATCAAGTGTGTCGGTGTCCGCAGAACTCAGGAGAGATTAAAACACTTAACAATCCCGCTAGATTAAAGCTGCTGCTCATGTGTTGAGGACAAAACTGTTGTGAAGCTTTGTATTAATGTGCTACTTGATGCATTTACTGATTCTCTGGCAGTAATCCAGCGTATTGCTGTTATGATCTGTGGAAATGTGTGTTTGTGGGTCAGAATGCCTTGCTCTTCAATTTAGTGTTAGCTTTTTTCCCACAAGTGGTTAAGTCAACACTTAGTCTTTACCAACTCTGTCTTTAATGTGGTTAGTGCTCAGTTTTTACAATGCCTATAATCCCGTTTAAGTGTTGTTTTAATGAAATGTAGCTTTTGTGCTGTTTTGGTGTTAATGTATTAGAGGCCGTAAATAAAGCTGCTTTGTGTTTGAACTTGTCGAGTTTTTTGCTCCTAAATCTGGTTTTGGAGCAGCAGAATTTGAGGCGTTTGAAGCATGCAGCATTATGAGAGCCGAAGCTGATGAGGAGACCTCCCTGGATTTGAGTGTTGCTACAAAGCAGCACTCGATACTGTATGCAGAAAACCCCAGTCATGCTAGGCGAAGAGGGTGTAGCTCGCAGCACCGAGTAGTCTGCAGTTCCTCTTTGGGGCGCCTCCTGACAGGAACTTGGCAGCAAGGAAACATAAACAAATTCCCAGTGGTGGGCTGGCAGGCTGAGCGGCGCGGTCCCCCCGCTCTCCCCGTTACCATACATGCAGAGTGAAGTGCAGCCCAGCTCAGGCAAGCCTGCTCAGCTCAGAAACCACAGGCTGTGAGAAATGGATCTTAAAGAGACAGGTGCTGCAAAGCCCTGGCCCTCTTTGGTCTGGTTCCCTTATCGTCGTCACGCATGTAACATTACTGTTTTAGCCCGACAGTGGTGTATGTTTTCTTGGTGCACTGATCACAATATCCCCAACAATCTCATGCAAACCTTGCCTGGGGGAGGGAAAGTGATGCCAAATTGAACGGTAGTAAAACACTGATGATGCAATAGTTGAGAGAGACATGCATGCACACACATGTGCACCATTTGCCCAATTACAGCATACATGTTGTATCTATGCAGCACATACTTCACACTGAGCTCTCATGTCTGCAGTTGTTGTTTCTTCCCTCTCCATCTCAAAACACAGTGGTGCATTGTGCTGCTTGACCTGGTCCCTGTCCAATGGCTAAGAGAAACCCAGATTGTTGAAACAGAAGGCCCACTGCTAATAGGCCGACTGGGCAGTAGTTGTTAAAGTCTGCCATGGCCGTCCAAACCAACCGGGACCTCTCGCTGAGCCAAGAAACGATGTGTACGTTTGAGTCTGCACACATTCTTTTTGATCAGCCACAGAAAGGTTTTTTTGGACAGCAGCTGCAGGAGCCGACATGGCACCTCGGTGCATTTCCAGCGGGTACTGGTAAAGGCATTTGACTGACTTTTAATAGTCCTCCTTCTCAATAACATCATCTAAATGCAGTATTTTTAACCATTCTTTCAGGGCGGTGCTTGTTGAAGTCTGGAGAGGAAAAAGGGGGAGCGGAGGAGATTCCTCCCCTCCTTCAATTCTTAGAGGGTGGATTAAATGCCTCAGTGGTTTTAGTTGCCTGCTTGACTGGCTCATATTATGTGTACTGCATGTGATAAGCACATGGATTCATGTAGAGTACAGTAATTAGGAAGTCTTTTCTGAAAAGGTGGATTTTCCATGTCTTTGTCCAGGAGAATGGGTACGTTCTCTTTAATGTAACTTTGATCATTCATGTCCCTGAATTCTAATCATAAAAGCCACATAATCAACATACAAGATGGAGATTAGTTTGTTTTATCTAATGATCCTTCCTCTTTAGAAACCCAGTCATAAGTTTAGATACACTTAATCATGACGGATCACCTGCTTCTTTATCTAAATTATTGCAAACACTTCAAAACACATCAAATAGGAAACACTGACATGATTTTGCAGACACTACATTTGCTTTCATTTTCTCTAATTGTGTGCAAATGTGGGTTTGTTGCAAGGCGAAGGGAATCTGAGCAATTATTAGTGTCTTAAAGCCTAACTTGACTCATATTTTTAATACATCTGCAGTGGTCTCTAGTCGGAATGAATGCCTTGTAAGTCGTTCTCTGGGGAGATGCTCCTGTTTGAGGACGTAGACGTCAGCTGGAGGAGAAAGTGACAGCAGACGACAGGATTTGGAGTCTTATTTCCTGATATTTGGACATCTCACCCCTGATTGGATAACAGCAACGCGACTCTACCACTGACTTGATGTTTTATCTCCACAAACAACACAAGCCTGGAGGAGTTCTGCTGTGTGGTGGAGTTGCTAATGCTAACGGTTAGCTTCTGCTAGTCGAGACGTTCTCTGCTGTTTCCTGGACTCTAAACCACCAACAGCCTTCCCCGTCGTGAGTCAAGATGGGTGAGTCCATGAATGTTAAGTGACAGTGTGACGTAGATCTGTCAGGATTTTCTAAGCCTAGAGTTTCACCGTCTATTTTCTATCAGAAGCTAATGCAGGAGATAGGTGTAGGAGATGATTTTCATGTTCAGCCTGCATGAAAAAGTGACCGATCATTTTGTAAAATAACAAGTAAAAAATGGCTCCTTAAAGGTTGACAAAACTGGGCTGCAACATAATTTGGAGATACCAAATTGTGATGAAATATGCATTTGGAATTACACTGAAGAGATCAGTTTTATATGTGATCATGTCACAGGGTGTGAGAGGCAGTCATGTAAGTTTTGTTCAAAGTTTAACCTAAATTATTAATTTTGGTGTCCAACCTCTCCCAGAATTCAAGCTTTTCTCTCAATTCTGACTAAAGTGAGGAGGGAACGTTGACAGGATTCAAACAGGTTCAAAACTGAAGCGACATGAGAGTAAGGCCCCATGCGTGACTCACACGAGGAACTGAGGAACTCTTGCTAAATTTTGATTACATTTTGGAAACTCCTGCACGAATGCTGTTTGAAATGTGTTGCTAACAGTCACGGCCCGGCGAGATAGTGGCTTGAGGAAGCTCGGTGCAGCTTGTTGTGTGGCTGCTGCGCTGCAAAAAAAAAAAATGTTTTGGAAGAAAAGTTGGAGGTTCCGCTGTGCAGAAGACTCGCTGCAGAAGATGAGGACACTAAAAATAGGAGCCCGAGAAACAGAAACAAAGATGAGCACTCTTAATGTGGCACAATTCTTCTGGGATACCATTAGCTGCTGTGTGTGTGTGTGTGTGTGTGTGTGTGTGTGTGTGTGTGTGTGTGTGTGTGTGAGAGTGTGAATGGATGTAGTCTTTGATAATTTATATTTAACTCTGTGCTTAAGGCTCTTCCTAATGCATGCTCTTCTGCTTTGAGCCAATGTGTTCCTGTACTGAGTAAAAGCTCACTCCAGTGAGGTAGAGAAAACTACATCAAGAGGCCCCAGATGTATCCTCACCCCCCTCCTCCCTTTGCTCCCACGTCCCAGTAGGCACATCTCTGTAATGGCCCCCTATCGATCCTGAGGCCTCCTTGTCCACACTCAATGCCCATCGATCGGCGCCTCGCAAAGAGTCTCAGAGGGCTGCTACACATCCTGTCACCGTGGCGTTCTGGTGTGTGTGCATATGTGTAAAGCACCACTTGTTTTTTAATATATGTGTTTTTTTAGAGTGGAAGTCCGATTCTTGCATGCCAGGCAGTGCCTTTACACGCCTTTAGGTGTAGGAATGTGTGCGTTTCTGTTAACCTCCCTGCTCTGTTAATAAAGCCCTTCGGTGAAATCGGCCCCTGCACCACGAAGCCGGGGCCCTCGTTTAAGACCTCCTTGTCTTTAACCTTGCAGCATGAAGACATAAACGCCCCACATGAAACGACACGCGCAGCAACTGTCGTCTCGAGAGACACCAGCCATAAAAAGAAAACTGTTGCGCTTTCCGAATTAAAAACAACAACTGGTTAATCAGTCAAAGCCACAAGAAAACTCTGCTTGTTATTGTTGCTACTTGATTTATTGAAAGCTGGATCTGGGTCAAGCTTCCCCCTTCTCTCTTGGTCCTCTCTTCCTTCTTCTTTTTTTTCTTTTTCACCTAAATGAGAGCCAACCCCCCACGACTCTTCCCTTTGTCTCTCATCTGGTTTTCTGTTTTTGTTAAAGAAGAGTTGATTAATGATGCCACAGACACAAAGCCCACGGTCTGTTCTCAGGCTGGGCTCAGATAAAACTCTGCTCTGGGTATAAACTAAAACACGTGTGTTTGGGACGGCCTGAGAAGAGCGAGGGAGAGAAGGGAAGAGGGACAGAGAAGTTCCACACAGTAGTTGCTCATTTGCTGAAATGTTGCCTCAGATTTGTGCAGCAGAAGAGAAAAAGAATGCAAGGATGAGTTGATTACATCCTTAGTGTTGAGTCAGCTGTGATTCCATTTAAATCTAAAGCTGTTCTCAGATTCAGCCGGTTTTCTGAATGTGTGGAAGAGCTACCATGTTTGTTTATTTGAATGAAACATGGAATCTCTGCTCTTTAATATTTGGCTCACCTTCAGGCTGCTCCAGATGGAGCACGGTGTCATATCGAAGACGATAGCCTTATTGAATGATAATCAAACGTATTATTCTTGCATGCGGGTTGTTGGCTGTCTTCATAATGGAAAGGGCTTGACATTTGTGACCTACTTTATTGCTACAATCTTCTATGTTTGTGCAGCATAGACGTGGTCTAATTGGGTACTCTTGCTGCCTAAGGTAAACATGTCCTCTCTGGAATTATTACCCAGAAGGTATATTGGATAATAACAGTTATATGTGTGGTTACTCTGTTTGGCATGGGCTCACTAGACCGTACTATTGCCTTCTAGTTGAGACCCTTTTGTATACGGTGTAGTCCAAGTCAATAAAGGAGGAGAATTGTGTTTAACGTACTGCTTGAACAGAGATTCAGAGGAATGAACTTTTTCTAATGTCATCTGGTTTATTTTAATTTGCTCAACAGTATATAATATATCTGTACCTCACCTCCATTGTAGAAAATCAGGTTAACAAAGTAGTTTATGAGGGTCATGGTTCATTATGACCTGCCATAGAATGTTTCAAAGTGCCTATTATTTGATATAATTGCTTGGCATACATTCGGCATAGCCGCAGATTAACCAGGACGTTTTTTAAACAAGGCTGATTAAAAACAGGCAGACCTTTAAGGCTTCTGTGTATTACCATTAAAGATTTTATCTTCTTTTATGTCGTGGCTAGTGGCAAAATGCATCTAATCACCCCATTTGAAAGACTTCAATCTTTTTGCTTTGCAGCTTTAAATAGAAACACAAACAACCAGCTTTACTTTTCCAATGCAACCTACATCAAAGTTATAGTTCAAGAAGGTAGTGCAGCTGACAGCAAGGCAATTTCAAAAGGTCTCAGGGACAGAGTTGTGGACATGAAGCAGGAGATGAACACAAAAGAGTCTCGACGGCTTTATGAATCCCAAGGAGCACAGTAAAGTCTAAAATAAAGAAGTGGTGTTTGGTCCTACTAGAACCCTCCCTGGATCCGGTCGTCTCTCCAAACTGGATAGAAGAGCAAGGAGGACACTGGTAAGAGAGGCTCCCAAGAGGCCGATGGCCACTCTGAAAGAGCTACAGGACATTGTGATGTTAAGAATGGTCATTCTGTGCTTGTGACAACAATTTCACAATGTGGCCTGTTCAGGAGGATCAGAAGGAAAAGCCTTCTCAAGAAAGACCATTTGTTTCTATTCAAGGCTGTAAAGTCTTTCAAATGGAGTGATTCTCTTCTATACCCACTGTAGATGGAAGAATTATTCAAGGCTAATCTATTTATCATGCACCCAAAACGTATATGCACTGTGACAGTTTGGACAGTATGTGCACTGTTGCAGTCCTACTTACTTCACCTACCCATTGGTCCTTTATTTGAGGTCTCAGGAGTGTAGTGATTAAATAATTCCTCTACATAAACCAGAACCCTGTCAGAAAGGCAGTACTCATCACTGATGTGTCTTTATGTAAAGAGATACTCAGTTATTGTGCTTATTTATGCTCCCTAGTTAGCCTGCTTGCAACAGAGCGATGTTATTTTTCATTGCTTAATAAACATTATTGGTAACAATCCCAGATAAAATACATCTGAATGTGTTTAATCAGGGATACATGGTGCACAGGCACTGTTGCCTCACAGCAAGAAGGTTGTAAGTTTGAATCCTGCCTGCATGGCTTTTCTGTGTGGAGTTAGCATGTTCTCCCCATGCATTGGCTGGTTTTCCTGGTACTCCGGTTTCTTCCCACAGACCAAAAACAAGGCTGATTGGAGAGTAAAGTGTCCCCAGGTGTGAGTGAGTCTGTGATTGGTTGGTGTGTTCTCGTGATGGACTGGAGACCTGTCCCCCACCTCTCACCTGGTGACTGCTGGAGTTAGACACCAGCTCCACACAACCCCTGGTGAGGATGAAGTGGTTCAGAGAAAGGATGTATGGATGTTATATTAGACGTTGCAGGGGGGTTGCTGTGACTGTAAAGATGTTCTAATGGAGAAAATACTTTCATTTGTGAGTTTCTTTGCTAGTGTACCTTCATACGCATTGGTTTGAAGTGTGTAGCTAAAGGCCCAAAGGGGAGCTTGGACTTTCTTTTGGGCCTTTAAGGAAAATGCAGTGGTGTGTGCCATAAGTGGTGGCTGACTTATCATAAAGCACACGTCTGTAGAAAACAACTGGGTGCACATTTAGGTTTCTGCTGAAGAAGTTAAGTCCAGGACACAGAAGAAGCCATCTGGTGTGTTGTTGCTATATGATCACAGCACTTGCAGGGTGCACTAGAGGAAAGTACAAAACAACGAGTAAATAAATTCACCCGGATGACGACTTTGAAGGGAAACATTGCTGGGGAGAAATGGTTTTGTTCTTTAACTAAAACTAAAGGATATTTGTTTCTGGGTTAGGGTTTCCTCATTTCCATTCCAGTTGTAAGGGCAAAAAAAATGTCCTCCCAAATTAGTTTGAATTCTGGACTAAACTAAAGAATCTGCAGAAGCTTCCTTTCTGATTCTTGCATCAGGTGAAAGACAAAAACACGTTCTCAGCACCTCATGTCCGTCTGCATCAACACTTTTTGTGATAAAGTCACCCCAGCAGAGCCCACCAGAACCAGATGATGTACCTGTCAGTGCAGAAGGGGGTTAAAGACGTGCAGTGATTGTAAAACCAGCCCAGCTGTCTGCTATGAGAACCACGTAGCCAAGTGTCTAATTTTTCACTTTATTAAACCCAACACCTTTTAATATTTCATGCCCCTCTCTCTCTGGTAGTTAAAGCAAAGGCTCAGCTGTGGCTGTCTCTCCTTATTTCTCGTCTCTGGACAGCCGGGCCCATTCCTTATTTTGGATGGCAACTTATTTACTCTCATACGCCCCAGCCCCCTCTCTGCTTTGTGCACCTGCCTGGACGAGCAGATGATGCTGCAGGCAGAGGCAGCGATGCCTTGGCGTGTGTATTTTTCATCCTCATTGTCAGCTTTTTTTTCTTCATCTATTACCTGAGCTGTCACTGCACTGAGTCAATGTGTACCCAGTTCTCTTTTCCTCTACCCCCAAGGAGTCTTCTTCTTTTTTGTAATTTTTGACTCATTTTCTCCTTCCTGCTTAATGTCTCTGCTGCACTCTTGTGTCAGATTTGGCTATGTATGCACACCATATCTTTGATCACCTCCCCCTCCCATCACCCCTTTGTTGTGAACATTGCATAACCAGCCTCTGCTGAGCCATGGGGTGAACCTCACCGTTGCACACTTCACCCCCCTCCACACAAACACACACACACACACACACACACACACACACACACACACACACACACACACACACACACACACACACACACACACACACACACACACACACACACACACTAGTTCGTGCTTATCCAGCTTGCACTTGTCTGTTTTAAACTCCCCTCTTTTTGCTGTTGTTCCCCTCGTTTTCTCTTTAGTTTTCAACCTTTTTTTTCTATCCCGTATCCTGCTCTCTTTTCTCCCAGTGGTCTCATTAGGCATGAGGGAGGCAGCCTTGTGTGTACGTGTGTTCTCTCTGCCAGAGTCTCACTCGACTGAGCATGCCATTGCACTAGTAAAGGGCCTGGGCTCCATTATTACCACAAAGCTGTCACAAATAGTATATAAAGTAGCCTCCTGTTGCCAAGTAGTGTGCTAGTATAGAAACCACTCTCTTAACATCAGCAGCTACCCTGGTCTTCCTCAATAACTGCAGAGGAAGAGGAGTTGCCATGGTGGTAGCAACCATTGTGCCTCTGAGTGGAACAGAAAATATAAATGCTTCTGATTTTGCCGGCACATGCGTCTCCTGACCCCTAAAAACCACATACCAAACCCATCTGTCTCTTCTCTGTAATGACACCCCACCTATGTGGTCCTGTCTCTATCTCCTGACTGGATGAGTGATTATGGATATGTGTGTGTGTACACCAGTGTTTTGCTAGTGTCTAGTTACGAAGAGGAGGTCTTGTCCAGCACTGGTCCTCCTCTTTGCTCCCTGCTGGCAGAGCTGACCTCATCAGGTCATCGTCCATTTCCACACGAAGCCCAAATGTCAACCTGCGTTTTAGTCATTTGTCTTCTTCTGTTTGGCCAGTCAGACTAGACAGACGTGCACGCAGACACCATCACCTGCTAATGATCCACCAGCTGGATTATTTTTTATGTGAGGTCTGTGAGAACAAGGATGTCCTTTTAGGTCATAAGATTGAAGATTCATTACAGTTGATATGTTTTAGCTACCAGCCAGCAGAAATGAAAGAGGGCATACAGTGGTTAGGGTTAGGGTGGTCTCTAGTGTGTTGAAATGTTTTCTGTGGAAAAAAGTTCTGGTGCTTCTGTTTCAGGAAGTAGAAGTTAGTCAGAGGAGATGGGAGCAGAAAACAGCAGGATCTGGAGTCTACTCATTAGTATTACAGTGTTTGCAAAAACTTTTGAGCCACGCCTGCCAAACTGGCAGACGTGAGAGCGTCTCACGCAGGACATTTTTGAACCACGTAGGACAATGTCCTCACGGGCTTCAGATTTGTATCTATTTAACAATGGGTATTGTAGTGACCTCTGACCTTTACATATTATACATATTTTTATTGTGACAATAATCTGTTGACATAATTTGAAAAAAAGAACCATCAATGTGATTTTCTGAAAAATTCTGAAAATGAGAATTAGACAGTCCCTCTGCTCAGAAAATAAACCAACAGAATTTATCAGGAAATTATTAGAGATCATCATATAATTATTATAAATTATTATGAAACAACATATATGAAAATATTTCTAAATATTGTAACGATCCATGAGGGTTTTTTGTGACTGAAGCTAGCCTGATGTTACTGTTCCTTTAAGAGACGCTGTGGCTGGTTGAGGTGAAACTGGAAGTTGGAGATGCGGTTTTATCTCAGCTGTTTGTTAAACTACTCTAATAAACTGCTGTTAAGGACAAAATGTCATTCTGTCTGACGATTTAGTTTATCACAAATATCACAATATAAAGAAATTATCCTAAGTTACTCGTGTCTGTTTTACAGCTGCAGCGGAAAATCCGGTGCGCCGCGCACCGTGCGCAGCCAGATCAATTAAAATGCTCAGAAGAAGCGCTCCAGCAGCTGCTGCAGAAACCAGAGACGATCTCTGCAGATTATTGAACAGTCTGCAATTTGTGGTTTTCAGGAAGTTTATTTTATTTTGGCACGTTCAGAGAAGACGCACGGCGTCGGCCATAATGTCCGACGATTTAAAGTTTTTCGTCGGACATTATTAAATCACGTCGGTAATGTCCGACTGTCGTGTTTTCGCAAACATTTGGACATCTCGCCTCTGATTGGCTAATAGCAGCGCGACTCTTCCACTTCCTCCATTCACTTTGCAATGTTGTTTTATCTCCACAAATAACACAAGCCTGAAGGAGTTCTGCTATGTGGTAAAGTTGCTAATGCTAACGGTTAGCTTCTACTAGCTGAGATGTGCCCTGCTCTCTCCTGGAGTCTAAATCAGCAACAGCCTTCTGCGGGCACAAGCCAAGATGGGGAGTCCATGACTGCTAATTAACAATGTGACGTAGATCTGTGTGTTTTTTTCTGAGTCAAGCGGTTCCCAATCTATTTTCTTTCAGCAGCTAATGAAGGAAATAGGGGTAGAAGACTATTTTCATGTTTTGCACGCATCAGAATCTCAGGGTGAATGAACGTATTTCAGAAAGAACAAGTGAACCTCACCTTTAAGGTTTGGCAATCTTTTAGCTTTTGAATGCATAATCCAAATATGACGGCAACCGTGTGCAATAAAGTGTAGTTGTGTTTTTGTTTAGGATGCCCCTCGTTTTTCCCAGATTCACTCATCTTATTACACAAGTGTTGTACAGTATACAGATGAGGTATTACATTAACTATCAGACACATTCTCATCACAGCAGAGTTAGCTGCAGAGCTCAACAGACTTCCTTCAAATCTTCACAATAGGTATAAAAAATATACACACCTAAAGCTGATAAAAGTTGTTTATTAAAATGGTTTGAACTCAGGAAATTGCATGTTGACTTTTGTCTTGATGTTTCCACCACTATAATAACGTTTCTCACCTTTAAGTCAAAAGTAAAACGTGTTAGGGGTTGACAAATGGAGGACAGAACATGTTACAAGGTCACGGCTTGATAACGATTTGTTCAGTATCTGAATATTGATCTGGGAACTGATTATAAACAGGAAACATGATGACAACAGGACATCTTCCCATTTGTTCTCCTGAAGCAAGTTTTCCAACCTTCAGTCAGTGTTGAGAGAGTGTTTCCTCTTGTAAACAGTGACGAGGCATTATCAGGAAACCCTCTGGATCAATCTTTGTCGTATTATTCAACTATGCAATCTGTTTCTTAGAGATAAGATAGTTACATGTGTGGAGTTTAGAACACTGCAGTAATATATGTACTCACACCAGGGTATTAGCCAGAAACAGGGAAAGTTGGTGTCCCACAGGAAAGAGTGACCGTGCCCCTCTGGGGGTGGGGTAATTTTGCCCCCAAAATGCCTTGAAACGGCCCTGGGTGTGAGACGGAGGTTTGAAGGTGAGTTGTATGGAATATATAAATATTACCTGCTTAATTATTGCTTGATATAGTTAAAACACGTAGTGGGATAAATCTACCTACATTTCCCTTTTCAAGCTCTTTGTTCTGTTTTCTTGTTTTTTATTTGACTATTTTCCTGTCATGGCTGTCTCTGATCTTCCTGCATCTCCTCTAAGTCCTCCAGAAAAACTGCTGCCTGGCTTCCTCCTTTTTCACCTCATGAGTTACTTTCAAACTAAGCAGATCAAAAGGGATCTATCCAACGCAAAAAGAGCGGTGCGCACTGCGAACTGCCACACCAGGTGAATTCACCGGAGCACGGGTGATGAGCTCCGCAGCAGCAGAGCACATCAGCCACGAATAAAAGACAGAAAGTTCCAGAGAATATGAGCGGACACGAACGATTGTGTGTTAATTATATTTTTTGGTGGCGCCACTTTGAGAATGTTATTGTGGCCGTGTGCAGGACGCAGCTGCCTAGAGCGCATCAGTAATCGGCGCCCTGCCGCTCTCTGCCTCTCCGCCCAAAAGAATCCCCGCTACGCTGAGAGTCCATATAAATAATATAATATAGGTAGAATCTGGATCTTTTCTCGGGCTCCCACTGAGTGTGTAAGTTAAGGGCTAGGGGAGCTCTTCACCCTTTCAAGTGAGCCGGGCTCATTTTAGTTTGCCCGTAATTCGAACCCTGCGTGCGGGGTTAACCCCCGCAATGAATCTGCGTATTTCCAGTAGTACAGATTTGAACATGTTTGCCAAATGATTTGTGCAAAAATCAGATTTTTATTTTACTTCCTCAAAATGCAAAATCTAGATTAGATATCACAGAAACGGGGACGGCTTTCATTATTTAGCCTGTCATTTTTAACTCAGGCCGTCCAAATGACAGCGGGACGGCTCGCTGGGTGATACTATGACTCACACACACTACTATATATACACATACATATATACATATACATATACAAAATGCGATTAATCAAGATTAATTAATTACAAAGCCTCTAATTAATTAGATAAAATTTTTTAATCAAGTCTCACCCCTAATATATATGTATACACATGCTAGTAGTTGTTTACAGGAAACTGTCCACCATGTGTCCTTATGATGAATAAACAGTGAAGCATCCCCTTTTTAATGATGGTTTACAAGCTCGCTCGCTGAATATTGACGGAAAATGATTGAGAGAATTCTCCAGGGCCGTTCTAACGTGATATATGGCTCTCTGTCATTTTTACCTCCACTCTTCTCTCCCCCTCTTTTGCTCTCCTTTTTCTGTCTCTTAGGCTGTGGCTTGTGCACAGGGGTGAGTTTAACCCATAAAGACTAGTCATAACACATGCATGTGTCCATTTCAGATCTGGAGCAACGTTTATATGCTTTTTATGCTTGATGCATCTCTAGTGTTGCATGAGGCTTGTCATCATTTTTTAGGACACACACACACACACACACACGATCCTTTTTGGAATATTAATGATCACGATGGTGCAGTAAATAATGTAAAAAAAGGTTGAATTTTTGAGCATGTAAAGAGTTTAAATGTTATATTTATGGTCTGTTCAGTTTTTTAAATGACAACACATTTATTAGGAGTGTGATAATACCTGAGCAGGGCCTCCACAGAGCGTCGTGCCAACAGGGAACGGTTTGTTTCTGTGTTTTTGCTCCTCTCCACCAGCAGCGCCACCCTCGACGACAGTCTCCCCGAGTCATGAGGAAGATGCTGTTCTCTTCATCTTTGATAAATGTTTCATTGCTTGTGCTGTCTCTGTCTGGCGAGCCTTTCCAGACACTGGCAAGCTTTTTTCCGAGTGTTATTTGAGTGTTAGTCAAGCGTTTGATGTTGCTCTCTGTTGTTGTTTGTCTGTCTCCCTGGGCCAGGATCACAGGCAGCATTTATTAATCTGCAGGTTCAGACTCATACAGGGAATGCTACTTTTAGTTTTCATGGTTTCTGCTTAAAAACTGTACTTCCCTCCCCCTTTTGTTAAATATTAGCTATTGACCTAGTTTATAAATCTAATCTTAGCTGCACTCATCCAAATGAAAATGAGTGAGCTGATGGTTTTACTTGTTCTGGGAGGGTCAGAGTGTTACCTGGGTGCCACAAAGAGAATGAGATGTGCTGATGTCACGGGGCTGATGACTCACGTTTTTGTCTGTTTGGCCTCTTAAAGTTGCTATTTAACCCCATTATCAGATTGGATGAACGTCTAGCTGGTTTGACAGTTTTTCTGAATACAAGCCCCAAATGCCTCACAAAGATGAAGAGCTTGGTCTTTACCTAAGGGGTATGAGGTTTGACAGCTGACTATGGTGTCCCCTCCCCACCCCCAATCCCTCTATCTGAGCTCCCACCGTCACCCCACATCCCCCAAGACTGATAAATGTGTTTTTCTTAAGGGAAGAAGGTGGTTGCTTTAGAGGAGTCTCTTTTAATGTAGCTTTTTTTAAAAGTGTGTGTGTGTGTGTGTGTGTGTGTGTGTGTGTGTGTGTGTGTGTGTGTGTGTGTGTGTGTGTGTGTGTAGCTTGCTAATGCAGTGCAGGGCCGTGCAGCAGGGCTGGGCAGACTCAGAGGCAGGCCCGCAACCTCGACCTCAGCATCATTTGTTTGGGCGAGGGCCGTCAGCGGCTGTCACGGGGCCCATGATGAAGTGTCAGTCGGTAATTGTCCCCGCGAAGCATCCACATCTCAGGGGGGTGATGGGGGAGGCAGAGAGCTGACACAGAGAGAAATGACACCCTGGGCTCCTCCTATTCGCTGCTTTTTTCCTCTTCACTCCCCTTTTCTCTCTCCGCTCTACCTACAGCTGCATATAGAGTCTGCAGCGACTGTTTCAGATCACTGGAGTCTCTGGAGCTTCAGTTGGGCTCCTCTGTGCATCTCCTCTGAATTTATCAGTCTACATCGAGGTCTTTTCTTGAATGCAGGATTCTGCATTTCTCATCAACCACCATCCTCACAGCTTGTTTTAGTATTCATTTCATCTCTTCCTCCTCCTCCTGAAACCAGTTCTCTGTTCAGTCAAAGCTCTGTTCGTTCCTGCTTCCTCAACCATCTTAAAAATACGTACTAATTTATTTTAGCCTTGGTCGCTTTGGTAATTAGATTTAGTGGGATCTTTTATTGATCGGACAATGTCTCTATGTAATGAAAAGCTTTTACAGGACGCACAGTGGCTATTTATAGTGCGATCCATAATGTCTTGCCATACTTCGAAGCTTCCTAATGCACATTGCCCAGGCTCCTGTCCATAAATTGCCAGCAGAAGTTTAACTTCAGAGCCAGATATCAGTGCCCTGTGATAGGCAAGTGGGGAGCTGAATTGTGAGACAAGAAATCATTAAAAAAGAGATAAAAGGGGTGAAGATATTAAAGAGATCGAAGCGCAGACAAAGGATCAGGTAAGAGGGAGAAATCTAGATGATGAATGTTGAAAGATGGAAATGGAAATGATGAAAGTCTGACTTTTTTTTTAAACCCAAACCTTGCTGGGCTGTGAGTGTTGGAGAGAAATTACAGACTACATTCCCAAGGGAGTTTCCAAAATGTCCTGAAAGATTCCCATTTTCCTCTCCTGAGTCACGGGGCCTAGCTCGCATGTTGAACATGTTCAAAAAATTAACAGGACAAACTTCTTTTCAAAATAATCCGACTTTCACGCACATCTGGAACTCGTCATGCCTGCCTCCCCCTCGTTAAACCTTTCAGTTTCGTTTCTGTGAGGCACACAAGGGTTCAAAAGTAGGAGACAGCATTGAGAAAGGCTGGAGACCAGATTAAAAAGACATAATTAAGAAGAAAATGTGCACAGCTGTCACAAGAAAACGGGAGGATTTGGAGTCTTACTCATTATTATTCATGATATCCAGACATCTCGCCTCTGATTGGCTAACAGCAACGCGACTCTTCCACTGCCTCCGTTTGCTTTCATGTTTTATCTCCACAAACAACACAAGCCTGAAGGAGTTCTGCTGTGTGGTGGAGTTGCTAATGCTAACTGTTAGCTTCTGCTAGCTGAGACGCACCCTGCTCTCTCCTGGACGCTAAACCGACAGCTTTAGTTTAGCTTTAGCTTAGTATAAACAATGGAAGTGAATGGCAAGTACTAGCATGCTGCCAGATCAGGAAAATTACTGCTCTGGTTGCTTTTTCCCACTTATCTAACTCTGGGAAATATGTCAACAGACAAACTTTCAATTTTGTGGTGGAATATCCCTTTAAGTTCAGTGTGACGTAGATCTGTGTGACTTTTCTAATCTGAAAGTTTCCTCGTCTATTTTCTATCAGTGGCTAATGCAGGAAATAGGGGTAGAAGACTATTTTTACGTTCAGCCTGCATGTGGAACTCAGTGACTGATCATATTTAAGAAAATAACAAGTAAGAAATGGTTTCTCAGTGAGCCTGCTCTTTAATGTCTCATGTGACCTGTCTGTATATAAAAACTAGTCTCAAATGTATCAGTTTGGTGTGATTACAACTGAAAATTTGCTATTTTTGTCTTCTGCTAGTTGCTGACTGTAGCAGCCCAGTGAGATACTGGCTTTAGTCTTCCTTCATTTTCATTGGCATTTAATGAAACAGGAAACAAGATGATCAGCAAATAGTTGGAGCAAAACCAGGAACGCTTGTGTCTTTAGAATGATAACTGAACCAAGAAAGGAAAGCTGAGGAAGAAAGGAGTCAGTTTTTGGCTTGTGGCCACCTATGACACCCCAAGGACAGCAGGTGAATTAGGAGGAGGCAGATGGGAGGCATACTTGTCTTCATGTCTGTGTCTGCAGGCTGCAGGTGGAACGCAGACCGCCACTCCTGCTGTCTAAATGAGGAGCCCCTGTCCTCGTCTCGCTCATATTTGCACCATCTCTCCGTTTCCTCCCCCCTTTAATGGGGCACTGGCCCTGGGCGCTGAACTGGCTCCCTCTGGTACATCACATAAACAGCATGCACACATGCTGATTACACATTACACACACTCCTGGATGTAGCAGTGTGATGAGCGTACACACCGAGTGGGAGAAGCAGGGAAAACCACAGCCTCCTAAATTATGTCCTGGCCTGTGAGATGATGAATCTGGTGGGTGATTAGTTAGTTAAGGAGGGAGGCACGCTGCTTAGACCCACTTAATGGGTCATCACTGGAAGGATAACTCTATTGTCCCATCCCTCTTGACATTTAAATCCAATCAGACTGGTTAGCTTTGCGATCCAAGACGAGGGATTCTGGGAGGAATGAAAAGGGGCACTGGCGCTATCCAAGACGATAACCAAACCCAGGCACACTCGTTATTTAATTCATTTGCTTTATTTATCTTTTTTTTTCCCAGTTTGATTTGGAGCAGCACAGCGTTGTAAAACTGTTGGATAGAAAGTCATGTTTCCTCTCGTATTTCCACACAGAAACACGACAAACCAGCAACACTGAGGCCCCTTTTCTGCTTCCTATTACCCCAGATGAGATGCTCAGTTTGATTAACACTTCTTTCATCCTCTTCATTAGAAAGCCACTGCTGCTGCAGCAGCTCAGGAAAAGAAGGCATGAATTAGAATCCACTTACTCCATAGACTGCGACTAATTCCACACAATGAAGGTTAATGGTTGGAAGTAATAGGAAAAGGGTGTTTCTAATTGTTTCTCTGGATGGTGCAGTGTGCGCCGCAGCAGCTGTTTCCTCACAGCCAAACCAGGTCTCTCATACGGCCTGAACAAAGTCCAACGGCAGCATTGGAGGCCCCGCACGACTGCCCGGTACCGCAGCAATAAAAATGCGTGTAGACGAGCCAATTTCCTCTGGCGAAGCGTCCTGCCGCGCCGAGGAGCTGGGCCTCCGTCGATGAGAACCACCTGGTGCTGAAGGAAGTGATTACCGTTGGCAACCCTGTGAGCGAAGAGCTGTTTTGTTAAGTAAGACTGAGGCTGGAGGAGGGGAGGGAACCTCGCCCAAGATAGGTCTGCTGGAGAAATATTGATGTTAAGTTCTTATCAGGGCAGAATCTGAGGCACAGAGGTGTTTAGTCGCACACTTCGATGCCGGTGCTGATTGAGTCCGTTGGAACGCCGATGCTCCACAGCAGCGCTCCCACATGGGCTATGCACAAACCAGCTTATTTAAAAAAAAAAAGTGGCTAACCATGGAGAATACTCTGACGCGCTGATGGGAATTTTATTGCGACCTCAAAAATGTGTCTGGAAATGCACAGACTGGTGATGATGTCGTCACGCTTAGAAGCGCCGCTGCAGGCCGCCTCACGCAGACAGACACTTTGGAGAAAAGCCCATCAAGTGACGTTCGCTGTTGCTGCGTTTCACTGTGGCATCGAATCAAAACAACCATTACATTAGCATCCTGAAAGCATTAGTCTGGAAAAGCAGCCGGAGCCGGCTGATCCAGAACTGATACGTCAATAATCAGAAGAAGTGACCCATCATCTGAAATGTTGTGACGTTTCTTGGCTCCTTCTCAGTTTCATTGCCCTGTTCTCAGTGTGCTTGTTGATAACTGTGTAATTACCAATAAAAGTGACACCCAAAGCTATAAAACAGCACCCACGTTGTTATGTTAAAATAATCTTCTCAATGAAATCATAATAGATAATTAAAGTTACTCCTCGTCCCTCCAGCCACTAAACGGCTGCACAGTTCAAATGAAACTCATTCCCTTTGATGTTTGCTTAATTTATTTGACCTTTTAATTTAAGTCGACGTGTCGAATCCTTCTCTGGGATCTCGCAGAAAGAGTCTCTTTGTGTGCGTGTCCTCCTTGAGGGGTAATTGCGGCTGAGTGGATGTTGGCTGGCTGAAGGGAGCCGATTGCGTTTGATGATCGCATATACGCCACATAACGGGGAATGTGTTTCTGTGCTCTTAGGTGTGTCTGTTACGTGCTCGCTGTAGCTTTTTATTTAAAATGTGTTGTAATTTTCTCTAGTGTGTTATCTCTTTAACCTCATTTCTTTTCCGTGGCCTGTTCTGCACGCCTTCCTTCTTCAGCTCTGTCTTCATCTTTCCCCAGTCTGGATCTTGGCATTTAGGCGTCTAATTGAGCTGATATCACTTGAATACTTCATGAAGCAGGAACAACAGAGAATCCTGTCTTTGTTTTCTGTGTCTGGCATTCAGGGACAGAAGACTCGGCTGCTCTGTGAGTGAAAGAAAGTTCTAGATGGAGGAAAATTTACATTATTTGACAGTTTTCACATTTTGTCAACTAAAATTGCAGATATATTCTTATGTGACTTGCACATTGATCTTTGTTGCAAACTTTGACTTTCTATTTCTTACTTTTTTAAAAAGTAATTTCATAAATTCAATAAATATTTCTCCCAAAACACTATTAGACCGCAGGGGCGTGTCCAGGGAGTGGCCTGGGGTAGCACATGCCACCCTTGGAATTTGATTGGTCACCCCAGGTGCCACCCCACTGAATCCCCTTTAAATAGACATTACATTGTCCATAAAAGGCCTGGGGTAAAAAAAAAAAAAAAAAAAGCATAATCAGTAGGGGTGGGCGATATGGAAAAAAATAAAATCACAATTTTTTTTTTGCAAAATCACGATTTTGACATTTTGACAATTCAGACATTTTGGAAGTTATTTACCAGTAAAATAGATCAATTTAAGAGCATACCCCTTCACAGAAAATAGAATAAAAGATTTCAGAATACTAAAAAAATCCTAAACTTCCAATATCTCTCTGTCTGTCTAAGGTTAAGAGCTAGAGATGGACGTCTCAAATGTCATACAAGCACTTTTATTTATTATATATTTATAATTAATGTAATAATATCTAGAGGTGGCTCATATCCTGTCATCCACAATATTACCAGTAATTATTTCTTGTCCAGAGAAAAAATCTATCAGGTTAAGCTAAATTCATGATGTTTGCATGCACTTCCAGAGGATTACACTCCCGCTATTTTGGCCTTGCTGCTCTCCGTAGCCCTTCCTGACTATGCGGGGGAGGGAGGGGTTTTTACCGTCTCGCTACACAAACAGGAAAAACAGAACTCCGTCAGCAGCTACAGTTATAAGGATCATTAAAACACGAACGAACGTCCCCAAATAATAAGTCACAAAACCAAGAGCAAAGTTTAGAGCAGAACTCTGAACCAGAGGTTTCCTGATTGAGCAGATTCGTGAGAATACATATAATTACCGCTTAGAGATGGAGCTAGCTAGACGCTAAGGCTAGCTAGCTCATAAAGCGATTATGGTGTGCTTTTTCAGTGACTTGTTCGTTTATGTCCGCATCCTAATGCATCGGATTATTAAGATTATTTTCCTCAGTTCTACCGAGCACCCCAGCTAAACAAACTAACATGATGCCTAAAACTTGCTCTGATTGGCGTGTGGCTAACAGAAGCAGACTAGCAAATAGCGTGAGGCTGAGAGGAAAAAACAAATGTGACGCGTCCAAAAATAATGGCACAGACGGGTGATAGAACGCAAATAGACGGTTCTACGATCTCCGAGTTTTGGTAGATCGTCATCACATTAAATTCCTTAACGATCTTATATCGTCATATCACACGACCCTAATCGTAGGTGCCACCCATGCACAAAGAAGTGCCCCACCTGGGCCACCCCATTTAAAAAGGTCTGGACACGCCACTGTTAGACCCTGTGTTAAGGACTACATTTCTTTTGAAGTTGACAAAAATACATTTAAAAGTCGGACCATGCTTTTTCAGAACCTGAATAATTATTGAAATAAGTTGTAAAACTTTTTATTTCTGTCTAATTTCTTTTTCCACTGGTGCTGGATGTGTGTGTCCGTTTAAAGCAGCCAAAGGGAAACTGGGTCAGCAGCCACAGAGAGTGAACACAGACGATCTAATCCTAAATATACTTGGAAAAATAATAATCATAATTTTGTAGTACCTAGAAAAGTTGGTTCCTACGATTCCTAATACCAAATTACAGCTGATTTATTTATAAACTCCGAGTGCTTTCATCTTTGGTGGTTTGTTTCATGTATCTGTCGAGGAAATGAAAATTTAAACCTTCTGGAAAAGAGCAGGGATTGATTTGATAAATAATTTCCTACTAGACAGATGACATGCTGCCCAGCTTTCTCTATAAAGATATTTTGAAACACAATTGAAAGTGAAGCCGAGTTGTTTTTTTGGGCTTATTTGTTATTGGCAATTTTTACCTGCTGATTTTGAAAATTAGAACCAAAGCCTTTTAAAGAGAATCTCAAAGGCGCTGATTAGAACTAATGACATAATTTTCCTCATTTTTAATGGAAGAATAATCTTTTTTTATAATTTAACAGTTAAAAGATGAATGTTCTGCATGTATAAAAACATTAAAAGCACTCAATTCCTTCTCTGTCTAAACTTAATGCTTGCAAAAATTTCAATTCAATTCAGTTTATTTATATAGCTCGAAATCACAACAAGAGTCGTCTCAAGGCACTTCACAAAGTAAACATTCCAATATAGTATAGTTCATTATAAGCCAGTCAGTAAAAAGTTTCCTATATAAGGAACCCAGCAGTATGCATCAAGACACTGACTAGTGTCAGTGTGTTTTCAACAATCCTCATACTAAGCAAGCATGTAGCGACAGTGGAGAGGAAAACTCCCTTTTAACAGGAAGAAACCTCCAGAGGATCCTGACTCAGTATGAACAGCCATCTGCCATGACTCACTGGGGATTGAGAAAACAGAGCAGACACACACACACCCATACCCACACATGCATACACTAGGGATGGAGAGATTCACCGATCTGAGCCGGTGGTTCGTTCATGACGTTAGCGATGCGACTGCACCGGTAGCTTCAGCGCGCACCGGTTATAACTGACTGCTGTATCGCAATGTATCTTCCCGTACGTGCCTCTCATCGGTTAAAACCATGGTTACATCGATTACTTCATTGTTTTCCTGCTATGTCCTCGTTTTTTGAGGCGCATTGAACGCACCGTCCTTCTCTTTTAGCGGAGGCCAGGTGGTGCGCAGCCGCAGTTAGAAAAACCATCGTGGGACAATATTAACCGACGTACGTGCTTCCTGTCTTGTCAAAATAAAACTTTCTAAGGTCCGTGTGACCGGTTTCTGCAGCAGCGTATTCTTCCGAGCATTCTTTTTGATCTACACAACTAAAGCCTTGTGTGAGGTAATTTAAGATAATTCCTTATTATTGTAACATTTGTGCAGAACTAAACAGACAGAATGACATTTTAGTTCAGAGAAGTTCAATAAACAGCTGAGATGAACTCACATCTCAGCTTGGACGTTTCTCTTAAAGGAACAGTAACATTAGGCTACAACAGCTTTTAATATTGCCACATATGGATCATTACAATATTTAGAAGTGTTTTCAAATTTTTAATGTTTCATAATAATTCCAAATAATTGAAAAATGATGAACTCTAATAATTTTCTGATTCTGTTGGTTTATTTTTCTGTCTAAACCTAGTGTCAACCCCCTTATTTCAAGTATTTTAGCAATAATGTTATGTATAATATGTAAAATATCACTGATGATGTGCATTGTCTTTTAATGTTGAATTTATTGATTAATCAAAAACAATAGAGGATCAAATACATCCTTCACAGAGGAGAGGGAAAATCATTTTGATATTTAAAAATCAGATGTGGGCTGGAAAATCTTTTTAATGTGTTGAATCGTTTAAAATCGCATCATGAAATGTATCGAATCGAAAATCGTTTTCAAATCATTAAAGAATCGTCAGCAGGGATGAATCGTATCGAATCGTATCGCCAGAGGGTTTACCGTATCGTTAATGTATCGTATCGCCAGTAGCGTATCGAGATACGTATCGAATCGGCCTCAGTGGTGGAGATTCACATCCCTAGCATACACACAAACAACATATATACCAAGTAGTGTTTCTATGGAATAATGACTCACAGGAAACACTAACCATGGGATTATTTATAAAGCACCTTCCAGCAAATCTCAGAGATGCACCAAAGTGCTGTACACCAAAACATTAAAACATCATAAAATACTGAGCAACATGTAGTAGAAATAAAATCACATCAATAAAAAGGGACGAGGGTTGTTGTGTTGCAGATTCAAAAGCTAAGGGATAACGATAAGATACAAGGTATAACATTCTCTTCAGCCTAGTTTTCAAAACTTTAACTTAGGAACATTTTCCACCCATAATTAGCTTAAAACTAGCAAAAGAAGCTAATGTTAGTTCCATTAGCTAGTTTTAAGAATTCTAGCCAAGCAGCCTTTGTTTACCTCATTGGCAGATTGTTTTACTCAAACCAAGAACATTTGGATCATATTTAAGAACATTTGCCTTTTTTAAAAGCAGCAATCCGGAGTTTTCCCCTTTCAGGAATTATGTACGATTTTTCTGAAACCTGTAAAAGTGATCGTCTTATCATGTAGTGTGAGATAATGTAAGCGATACGTCTTTTTTTTTTTTGCTAAGCCCGCCCCCTGCCCTGTAAAATCCATGCAATAGGAAACTGAGCAGCGACCAGAACTAACCAATAGCGATAGACTACTGCTTACGGGCTTCAGATTTAAGGAAGTACCTCGGCTGATGCAGAGTTAATGAACTTTTCACGGACAAGTCTTTAAAATATAAATATATGAAAACACAACATGACATGAGAATAATACTGTTATATAAGTATTATTATATTATTATTATATAAAGCGATGTGTTTTAGCTCTGTTTGTCGGCTACAGAAGCACATTCATAAACAAGAAACGTGCAGTTGCCATCTTAAATTACTGAGTCCACCGACTATTGATGTGATACACTTGTCAGCCACTAGATGGTGCCATCAGATAAAAGAAATACTCTGGAGAGCTACTTTAAGTAGTGTTGTTTTTCTAGATAAGGTTTTTTAGACTAAAAATAAGATAAAATGTCTAAAAATGAGGCTTTTTTACTTTCTTGAAAACCATTTTTTTCAGTGTAGTTGTGCCGTCACCAATCAGAAGTTAAAATCATCCAGTTCCAGTCGTTCACCCTGCCTGTCTCCAGTCATAGGGAGAGAGACACCCTGGACAGGTCTCTAACCATCAGTCTCTCCAGTCACACACTCACTCACACCTAGAGACAGGTTAGAGTCTTCCTTAACCTGACGTGTTTTTGGTCTGTGGGAGGAAACCAACACCGGATAGAGTAGGACAAGTTAACTCCATGCAGAAGGGCTGCTGCAGGTGGGATTTGAACCTGTGACAGTGCTACCAACTGTGCCACAATGCAGCCCACAATCCTACCCCCCCCCCCCCTCACACACACACACTCAGTATATACAGTGCAGTGTTTTGTTCTGAGCCACAGCACAGAGCTCAGAGCCAGACAGCATCATCTTTAGTGACTGGTCCAGTCCAGCGACCTTACACCTGGGACATGCAGCAGCAGCACCCCCACCCCCCACCCTGAGTAACTTTCTGCTCCACCTCCTCTCAGCTGAACACTGATATAAAAATTTATCAACGATCTGCTTCTTTTCCAAAACGTATCTGACAGATATCTCTGCTCTCCACTAAAACAATCTGTGTCCAACTTCAGCGAGCTGCAGGGCTGCTGGTCAGTCCCACTCTGGATGGGTGGTCTTCATTTATTTATTTGTCCAGATGCAGCAGATAGGTGAAATCTGCACCACTTGAAGTATTTGTGTGTGTGTTTGTGTTTGTGTGTGTGTGTTTGTGTGTGTGTGTGTGTGTGTGTGTGTGTGTGTGTGTGTGTGTGTGTGTGTGTGTGTGTGTGTGTGTGTGTGTGTGTGTGTGTGTGTGTGTGCTCGCGTCTCAAACACCCTAGCAGTTTTCTTTCTCAGGTGAGAGCCAAAGGATGAAGAGAAGTGTGAGTGAGAAAGAAGGATGGAGAAAGAAATGTTCAGAGCTCTCAAGTTGCAAACTGAAAGAGGACCCACTGTAGGATGCCCTACAGGCAGCACACACACACACACACACACACACACACACACACACACACACACACACACACACACACACACACACACACACAGTGGTGTACATGTCAGTGTGTGAATGAATGTGCTCTCTCTTGTACTGTATCTGCTGATGTGTGCTACCACTGTTTCAAATTTCAGTTTCATTTGTGTGTGTGTGTGTGTGTGTGTGCGTGTGTGTGTGTGTGTGTGTGTGTGTGTGTGTGTGTGTGTGTGCACGTCTTTGCTCAGTCTGCCTGTCCTCTTGGCACGTAAATCATAATGGATCTCATTATCCAGCTGGGATGGCTTGGTGGGGCCTGTCTGGCAGGAGATGATAGCTGAATGGCTGAGGGGCTGCCATCACACACACACACACACGCACGCACACACACACACACACACACACACACACACACACACACACACACACACACACACTTGCATCTTTATCCATTTACAGCATGCATGTTATTTAGCTACTGTTGGAGCATTTATGTCTCATTTTCACAAAAATAACCTGGAGAGAAAGATGGCTACACACACATTCAGAGTGGCGCTACCAGACTTGTGTGTGTCGCTGCGGCTCATCCAGACACAATGGACATTAGAGGCTCAGCTTGCCGTCACACAGAGGGCAAAGTGATGCAAAGAGGAGGGAGGGAAGGATGAATTATGGGTTTTTTTCCTTTTCTTTCTCTCTTTCATTCTTGCATCCAGTCCATCACTTGTCCACAGGTCAACAGTTACATCTGTTTGTCCTCGTGACTTGGTTGCATCCTCAGACACGATGCAAACAAGTCAGGGAGCACGCGTGCAGGCCATCAGAATGCATTTATAAAAAGCCTTTTCTAGTAAATCTAGAGTTGTATTTGTGTTTTGCTGCAGCTGCTGCGTATCCGAGCTCTGCAGGTTGCTGTGGTTCTGATACAGGCAGAGCAGTTAACGTGGTTAAGGCCTACACTATTTGTCTGGACATGACCATTACCCAAGCCAATTACTGGCTGGTGTGCAGGGTAGTCGCCAGAAACCTAATGTTTTCCCGTCATGCCTGCCTCCCCCTCAAAAACCCTCCCTTTACAAACACACACACACACATGCAAGCACACACACGTGTATATGTATATATATATGGAGGAGGGGCTGAAGGGTGAATAAAGATAGAGGAGGACTAGAGAGCCGGGGGCGAAACTCCCAACCCCATCTGACTTGACTGACTGATACAGCTAATAAACTTTCATTTAAGCTAATGTCCCTTTTTTCTTTTCCTCCTCTTTTACCCTTTTTCCACTTTCTCCACAGCAGGTTTGTCGTTGGTTTATAAATATTTCCTACTTTCCAGCACCAGCAGTAAATGTCACACACTGGGTTTAATATATCAAATCAAAACCCAATAAACGTACAAGATTACATTAAATAATCCAGTTGGCTGTGTGGGACTGAGCCCATACAAGCCTTTCAATACCTAAACATGCTCATTTAACTCTCAGACAAAAACTGCTTTTCTTCTTTTCTATTCCTGGGAGGTGAATGAGCTTTGTCCAAGGCCACATGTTGGCTCCGTTGTGTGGTTTTTGTCCCTGTGATGGTTACTGTGTCAGTCTATGTTGACAGTGGACACGCTCTGTGCAACCGCAGTGTTTGCAGATGCTGCACTTTCACCGGTTTGGTTGCTGTGTGTGTGTGTGACTGCAGAGGCTAACTCTAGGATTTGTGGGGGATTTTATTGCGTTGTGTAGTGTCTATGATGTGTTTATGCATGCATGCATGTGTCGAATTCATTCTAACCTGTCTTTTTTAGGAGTTCCATGTTGTTTATTGAGCAGACTGATTTCTCTCCTGTGTTCTTGCCAATTTCTGCTCCTGAACAGCTACTTCAACCATGTCGTGTCATATTTCTCTGCTTTCCCGTCTTGTGTCCCCTGACCCCGTCTCTCATTGACCCTGCTCTTATTGACATCTCCCTCCATACTTCCTCCCTCGCTGTATAAATTCCAAATGATCTAGTGTGCTAGAAGTTTAGGCAGAATGTTGGATGTTGGTGAGCCTCATAGATCACATCTCCCAAAAGTCCACACATAAATCAAATTTCTCTTAGCTACGTGGGCTTTTTGCAACCTCTTGTCTGAGGTGAATAAATCAGGTCTGAAATATTTTAGTGGGAGATTGGCTTTTTTCAGGCTCTGTAATTTGATCATCTGCCAAATGTGATGCTTCCTTGTTACAAACTGAACAGATGTGATTTTTTTTTGGGATTTCTTTGGGATGTTATTTTTGAAGCAATTAACATTTTCCATCACATCTCAGCTGCTCCTAAAAGTCGTCAAACAACAAAGACACGATGTGAAGTGGTTTATACTTAGTGTAATGATCAGAATACGATTTAGCTGCAAACTTTGATATCGGTGCCACCAAAGGGGGCCACAGGGGGGCAGTGGCCACCCCTAATGGTTTCAAAATTCACCCCACCAACACACACACACACACACACACACACACACACACACACACACACACACACACACACACACACACACACACACACACACGTGTGGCAAGTTGCTTAAAACCTGACTGGGTTCGTAGGACTTGTTAGGTTTACCCGACCACTCTTGCTGCTAAATGTGTGTTAGGATAGAACAAAGGTTGCAGGGATGCATGTTTGTTTTTGTTAGTTCTGCTACTCTGGGATACTTATGGTCCTTAATGTTCACCTATCTGGTGCATAAGTGTAGAGAGATAATTTCACATTCTGGCCAGAGTGGAGATAAAATCCCTCCAGGGTGTTCTGGGTCAGGTGGAGGGATGCCTGAAACACCTCCCCCAGGAGGCGTTCTGACCAAACACCACCTCACGGGACTCCTCTCACTGTGGAGGAGCAGCGGCTCTACTCTGAGCCTCTCCCAGGTGTGCAAGCTCCTCATCCTATCTCTGAGGCTGAGCCCAGCCACCCTGAGAAGAAAACTCATTTCGGCTGCTTGTTTTCTCGATTTTTTTTCTTTTGGTCCTTATCTAAAGCTCGTCACCACAAGTGAAGATTGGGATGAAGATTCACCAGTGAATTGAGAGCTTTGCTTTCTGGCTTAGTTCCTTCACCAAAACAGACTGCTTCAGCTTCCTAAAAGTCTGTTATGGCTTTAGGTTTTGCTGTGTAACCCTAAAATGATCAATGGTTGCCTAATTGAATCCTTTCTAAGGACGCCCCTGCAGCATAGATGAAAGAGGGCTTACATGGACTTAGATGTGAGCAAAAGTTGTCACACAATTATTATTTGATTCTGCAGCAACCACTTTACCAAACTAGTGAAGACCCAAACACACAGCACAGCAAACCCTGTCAGATCAGGAGCAACGACATGCGCAGTAACACGAAGAGGAAATATTATCTTTACCACCTAAAGAGTAATTAGAACACTAGACTCACTCCTCTCAAGGTCATTTACTTCCTTCTGAAAAGTTAGAAGCGGAGGTGTGATCTATTGAGGAGGTAGAAATGCTTTACAGCCTTCATTAATCTGCTAACCTAAAGGTGAATGCTCTCTTTGTACTTCCACATGCTGTTTTTCTTTCCAAGAATTTCCTTTGATGTCTAGAAATTTGCATCAAGGTGTCCCCTCCTCCACCGTTCCTACCCAGAATCCCTTGCTGCAATTCAATGCGAGTTGTTTTCAAGGTACGTATAGTGGTTTGACATCCCGATTTCCACCCTGCAACCCTCCGCGTTCGGCTCGGCTACGTTTGCGTGCAGACTTCAAAGCGCTCCCCAGCCTGAATATGTAAGGATGCAGCTCTGCTGTCTGCTCATCCATCCAAAAGTGAAAGGCTCTGCTCTGGAGCTGGAGGGGCTAGGCAAGACGGTCTTAGTATTTTTTAATAAGATGGGCAATAACAATAAATCCTACAAGCTAATCACCCGCTTGCCAATAACCCAGCTCCCTCCCAGCTCCAAACCCAGGACGATGCAGCATTACCCTGCTGCTGCCTTCAATTACACCATTCATCATGCGTCTTATCTGGCCGCTGCTTTGATTGAGTGTGCAGCAGGAGGAGTTGCAAATCCTGCATTCTCCATATCTGTGTGTGTGTGTTTGGGTGCTGACAGGAATGGAAAACTGCATTAGGGAGGATGTGTGTGGGTGTGTATGGGATGTATGAGAGAGTGAGATCAACACAAGTGTATAAATCAAAACAGATGATCGTCCTCCACTCTGATCCACTCTGTCGCAGCAAGTGCTCCCCCCCCCCCTCCTTCTATCCTCACTGTACTTCCTTCCTTTCTCCCTCCTCTTCCTCCTCCCCCTCCTCCCCTGAACAGATTTGTCTGGGGGCCTCTGTATAATCTGCAGTAGTGGCGGGTGTTGGAAGACGGGCGACAATTTTTAATAAGCAACTGGGCGCTGTAATTTAGCGGCCTGGGAGGGAGATTAGTCTGATTGATGCTGGGCTCGCCTAATGGTCCAGCCTACGGCCCCCCCAGCCTAAATTGGTGGTAATGACAGTTTTGTGCAAATTGAGATAGAAGAAAATAAGGCATCCTCTCATCCTCCCTCACTCCATGTCTTCATTCATTCCATATTCCTTTCTCTGCTTGTCCATTTGCCTCTTTGTGCGCTCCATCTTTTTGACAAGGTGTGTCTTTCCTTCTATCTGCCCCTGCTGTCTCCCTCTCTTTTTCTTTCTCCTCATTTTCACCATCATCGTTCATGCCCTCCTGCCTCTTTGTCTTTCTCATCCCCTTTCTTCGTGCCATGCATCGCTCGTTCTGCCTCTTTACCAAAATCAATTTGTCCCTCCTCGGCTCTTTTCCCCCTCTCACCCTTCACATTCACTAGTTTTTCTCAGGCACTCCTAACTCCATTCAGTGTGTTATTTACTTTTATTTACCATTACTGACACCCTCATTTGTTTCCCCTCTCCTATCTTCTCTACGCCTGAAGGTGAGTTTCTTGTGCTCGCTGATGTTTTGCACAAAGGCCAAGTGAGGTTGACTGCATTGCGCGTTGTCAGGAGTACTCCAAATCCTAATTTAATTGTTGCTTCTGAGGTCTCAGATTTGTCGTTTTATTTTTTTATGTCATAACAGTTTGTTCTAAATCAACAACATTGAAGAAAACAGCGCCTCCTTCTGAAATGACCAACATAAAGGGAATAAATCAGAAGAAACTCTGACTTTCTGTTGTTTAAAGGAGGAAGTAAATCTGGGTCTGAACTGCATCTCCGATCATCTTAGACCCAAAGACTGAGAGGAATAATCTGTAGTGGCCTTGGAGGGGACAACCAGCTAGGAGCAGTGTGGGGGACGGGTGGCGCTAATCCACTGGTAATGAAAGACTGAGGCGCTGTATATAGCATTTCATATTTCACATGTTATAAAATCCCCCTGAGAATTAATGGGAAGCTGCAGAGTCACATGGGATTTGTGGGCCTCTAGGAATGTAGCAGTGATGTGTTTACATGGGCTGTGTGAGAGTGTGCTCATGGATGTGTGTGTTTTCACTCATCTTTACCGATATCCATCTGTGTGTGTGTTCATATGTGTGTGTACATCCCTGTCTCTGAGCGTTTTATAGTCCTCCTTTCATTTAACTCCCACACAGCTTTGATTTCTGAAAGTGGCGGTTCAGATCTTTTGAAGTTCTCTGGAGAGGTTAGAGCGCTTTGAACAACCTACGTTTGGAGAAAGGATTAGGTCTGATTGGATCGACAAGCTAATGGCTAGTCTGAGTGGGGACAAAATAAACATAAATGGAAATCAGACACCTGAATGCATTTTAAACAATGGTAGAGGATGAATGATGTTTTATACAGCCTATAGGCCAAGGTCAAAAGGGCTGGCTGTGATCTCAAAACGGTTCCATTCTTAATAATTCATGCAAATGTTGTTTTCTGAACCTTTAAGTTGCTTTCACAGTTATTTATGCATAATTCTCTAATTATTTACAACCACAAGCAGCAGCACGGCCTTTTTCTGCACATTCCAAACTGACAGTGGTGTTAAAATCTAATAAAACGCATTTACATGAAGTTGTTTAAAGATGGCTGAAATTTGGCCTCATTCAGCCTACCTGTTAGCTTGTCAATCCAGTCATTACTTACTTGTATAGAGTCTCGTGAAATCCATTTAAATCCGTTTCCAGAACTTGTTTTTTTGCAAAGTTTTTTTTTATTTTTTCCCATTTTTAGTTTTTACAGAATTCCATATTTTACTTTTTAAAATCTATTTTTTACATTTTAGGGGGAAATGAGCTATGTTTTTCTATGTATAGATTTTATAAGGCTTCATCTGTGTTTTTCCTAAACAAAGAGTTATGTCCAACAGGTGAGAGATAAATTGTTGAAAACATTTTCTAAAAAAAACCATTACTACAGATTAACCTCTGGTTTTACTGCTCTATCAATAAAAGCATCTCATTTGCTTCTAAAGTACAAAACCATAATGTGGCAGAAGGTCCCAACTCTATCAGACTCATGTAAGTGTGTGCATGCTTTATGTTGGAGGGTTCCCAACACAAAGCATGCCCAGTCCCATGCAGGCTCTCCTCCTCTCGGAGGCCTCCCAATGAGCGTTTCTTCATATTGCACAACCTTTCTGCAATTTCCTGAACAAATGTGAACGAGAGGCACATGTATTCCAAACCTAATCTGCAACTAAGCCTGTAAATAAGCAGTAACTGTGTGTGAAGTTTATCTTGGCAAGAGGCGGCCCTTGTTGATTGCTCACTAAAGTCTGTGGTTGGAACCCCAGACAACACAATATAATCTTGCCTTCCAAGTTTCTACGACTGCCTAAACGTGCTGTGGTTAAGGAGCTGGTATGGGAAGTGTCAGATTAGATGTGGTCTCTCTTCGTAGGACTTGTTAAGGCTTTTATGTTCGTGCTGCCAAAGCGGTTTGTTCAAGTTTTCTTGGGAGGTGGCGGAGGTGGGGGGAGGAAGTTTTTTTGTTTATGAGTGGAATGAAGGAAATGCAGATTGTAAACTTGTGGGAATTTTTAGTTTCTTTTTTATGGTTGTAGCTCGTTGATGTCTGGTGGTTGGGTGTGCAGTAATTTGGCACTCTTCAGCATGTTGCACGTATTTTAATAGCGGCCTGGACGGCTTGCTGTTTCTTCTGGATGACTGTGAGCCAGTTTAATAGAAAAACGAGGATGGCAGCAGCCGTGAAGGAGACTCTGCTGCTTTGTGCTGTTTTCTTTGTTTCTTGCTATATTTTGATAGCAGCACGTATCTGAAGATACGAAGCGATCACAAGTTATCTACCTCCTGTGATGCAGGCTAGTGGAGGAGCAATAATGCAGGAAACCCACAGCACATGAACAGTCCCTGTTTGGCGAACGCTCTCCTCCCACCTCATGGTTTTATGGTGGATGATGCTGTTAGATATTAAACGCTGTGAATTGAACGCTTTGAAGTTCCCCCTCATAAGATGGCAGGATATGCCTGATGGTGGGAGCCGAGAGGGAGGGGGAGGTCTCCCATTCCCCTGACAGTTTTCACTGGGTGTGAGGCAGGGAATGGGGGGGGGGGGGCATGTGATGGGGGAGGAAAAGAGAAGAGCGAGGTGCTGATGGGAAATAGACAAATGGCATGCCAGTGTCAGAAGTGGTCATGTGCTGAGGAAAGAGTAGAGGAGAATGAGAGAGGGAGGATGGAAGGAGGGCTTGACTGATTAACCTGTTTACCTCCCTGAAAATGCTCCAGGCGCCATTCTGATTAAAGTTCAGTCCTTCATCTATCATCGCCACGGCCCGCTTCAGCCCTCGGAGTAGCCGATACCAAACCCTGTGACAACAATCCAGCCTTCCACCTGTGCCACCCCCCCGACCCCCTCTCACAATCTCACCCAGCAGCATCATTTACATGTTGTCACCTCTTGACTTATCAAGAACACTGCCCCTTTAAATGTATTCATATACGTTTCTCCTTATCTCCTCCTCCCGCTGTGTCTCTGAGCTGAAGACTCCCGGTGAATGGCTGCTCGCTGCGTTCCCTCCAATGACGCGCTTTCCCCAACTTAAGGCTTTTAGCACCTCTGGCATAATACGATTACACCCGTTTGGGGACGGGATATTGTCAGCGTCTTTCTATAAATACCCCTCCAGCGTGGTCGCAGCAGCAGTAGAAGTGGACAGGATGCTCTGATGGGCAGAGCTACAGAGTGTTCTGGCCACTCAAGCACAAATGTTGGCTTTTAAAAAGCTTTTTGCACTCTTATGAGCCCAGTGTGTGCTGGTTGTGAGGTTAGAAAAGCAGAAGATAGGCTTCATACACTAATCTAATTGCCACCTTAAGGGTGAGTTAAAACGGACACGAAAAACTCTCATATGAGAAACGCTGTTTACCGAATTTTATGTTCAGAATTCCAGCAACACGACAGCGAAGCCCCGCAGCTACTGAAGGAACTTCAGAGGCTTCAGGAATGTTTCAGGACATTTTAGACGGTATTTTGCTTTTGCTATGGTTTGATTACGTTAAACAACTCAGAGGCTTTTTTTCTGAGACACATTAGGACACCTCTTTCACTTTATTCTTTAGGAAAAATGACAAAAATCTATCAAGCGTGTGCTGATTATCACATCAAAAATGTGTCTGAGGACTAATCTAAGGTGGACTCAGTCTGAAACTTCACCTCTGGGTGTTTAAGAAACTCCACTCCTCTTCATTTTCAACCAAACATTCATCATTTAGAGCTGACTTCATGTCAGCACCTAGAGTTGTTGTGCAACAGTTTGTTGTGCAGGATCGTGCTCCTCGGGCTCGTATGTAGGCCTGAAATCATCCCCTTATTATTCATTAGGTTGGAATTATATTTTCTCAAATTTAACACTCAAAGTTTGTGTTTTTGGTTTGTTGCCATCAGTAATGATTCTCTACAGATTTGTACTATTCTTAAATCTGGCTACAGAAAACCTTTTTGCATTGACACACTGCTCATGCCTCTTTTTAAGTTAATGCAAACAGATCTGTTCATGTTATTGTGATTACACTCTTCTCTAAAGTTGTTTTAAAGCCATTAATCTATATTCTGTGTATTTTATATGTCTTTTTTTTAATTGCACCTAATTTTTCCTGTTCTTTTGCCCTCTGTCTGACAGGGTTAATATGAATTTCTTGGAGTTTGGAACAGTTCACACTTTAATCAACACATCAAATGAGTCTCTGAAATCCATCCCTTTTAGCCAGCAAGATGTTTTTTTTTATTTAAAATGTGGTTTGAGGTAAAAGCTAGAAACTCCTGTGCGTGATGCTGTTCTTCTGGACTGGGTCGGGTTTAGGGTTCATTTGGCACAGATGGGTTTTATTTAAAATTGCTGCCTGATGACACACACATGTATTTTGATTAGTACTCTCAAGAGGATCAAGTTGTTTTTTTTTTCCATTTCCTCTTAAAATAATTAGTCCTCAGCTTTATCCTTGATATTATTAAGGTCTAAGAACTAATTAAATGTAATTAAATTCCACATCTTGGGGTGTTTTCACAATGCAAATCCCAGCGCTGCATTCGTTTCTATCTGCTATCGTTGTTCTAAGACAGCTGTAGATGAAAGAGTAGCTAGATGTTAAATTGTGAACTGTGAGAGAGTCTGTGTACACAGTATTAGCTTAGACGGTGTTACCATCAGTCTACGTGGACCCTGGCGCCAGGGGCAACAGGAAAGGTTTCGGTGATTTCACATTAGCCCTGACAGCTTATACGGTGTTATAGCAGCCCGTGATGGACTGATCTCATCCCACTGATGGTTCTCGTAAGATACGGGAAGAGAGATGGACATTCATGCACCCACATCCACACAGAGTTACCCGTCACTCATGCAAGCATATCGTGTGTGTGTGTGTGTGTGTGTGTGTGTGTGTGTGTGTGTGTGTGTGTGTGTGTGTGTGTGTGTGTGTGTGTGTGTGTGTGTGTGTGTGTATAAAAGAAAGAGGTCAGCGGGGCTAACGCAGTCCCTTGGCTGCTCTCAAGGTTAATGTGAGACTGACAGGAGATGCTATTAGCAGCCTACAGATTGTTTCCGCCTTCGATATGCAGAGCTGATTCCTTCTGGTGGCAACAGTGCATTAACATGTAACAGCTTTGTTCCCAAGTGTCGCTCGCCCCCTTAGACAGAAGAACCTACATCATAATTCCACGTTTCCTATTAGCTGCTATTGTCTACGCCCAACCACAATGGTCCATTAAAGGGATAGGTGCTGCCGTTACTGCCTCAATCACTCAACACTTCCTATAAGTCATTATTCCATGTCATCCCATTGTCCGTTAATTGAAATACCACCAGCGTTGCCTGTATGGACCATTAAAAGGACAGAAGCTCCGTTCCTAATTGTCACCACTGCATTAGGTGCAAACTTATTCATTCTGAATGTCCGTGTTTGACTCATACGTGCACTGAGAGGTGGGGCCGGGGAAGTAGGGGAAAAAATGTCACCATAAAACATGAAGAGGAGCCTGTCAAAGTCTCACCTAAACCGTTTAAATCTCATTTACATTTTAATTCAAAGTCGTTAAACAGATGTTTTAATCAAGTGTGGGTTGATGTTTAGCATCGTGATCAAGGACACTTTGATGAGTAGGAGTGCATAATTAAAAGGTAGAAGTCGGATCAACTGGGTTTCTGTTTGTATGGCTTAGCCACGTTTATGTTGTCTCTTTGTTGTTTTGTAGGTTGAGAAGTGATGGAGATACAGCTGCTTTGATCAAAACTGATAAACAATGTTCTTAACGAAGTTTCTTGTATGATCTGTTGGTGGCGCTAACCCGGGCTTTCCACTGGATGTGTAAGTGATGCGTAACGTAATAAACAAGTTTTCACCCTGACCTGAGCTACCTACTGGGGGTGTATCGGATGGTCCCACGAGGTCACAAAACCACCAGAGAATTACAAGATCATGCGTGATTTAGCCTGTTCACGCATTAACTAGCAAGGCAGCATTGGTTTATTCTCTGTTGTTTTCACCTTCGCCATGGAGGTGTCACAGGTAATGACGTTTTTATATTTAATAGCTAAGCAATAGAAAATCTGCATGTGTCTTTTATTTTAAAACTTGCTAGATGTTTAACACTGCTCCCATGTTTGATTTCCTGTCTGGATCGATTTGAACTGCAGAGCTTGACGTTTTCTGGAATTGTAGCAGGTAAAAAATAGACCCAACATGTAAATTTAGTGGAACAAAGTGACACCACGCTTCTGGGACACGTCTGAGACATGCCCAATGGAAACGCACCCTTTAAATATAACGACGGCTAGCTGCGTATTACGCTTCGCGGCCATTACGCTATGATTACTCATCCAGTGGAAAGCCATGGTTAGAATAGGTTTTGGGAGGGCTGAGTTATAGACAAACGAACATCAAAGAGAGAAAAGAAGATAACGTTATTACTAGGGGTGGGAATTTAACGCGTTAATTATGATTTATTAATTTTAAAAAAAGAACGCGTTAAAAAAATTAACGCATTTAACCCTTTAAGCCCGAGGGTCCCCCAATTGGGGGATGTTGAATTTTAGCAGCAAAATACATGCCCTAATTATCAATATAGTCAAGCTGCACCTCTAAAGAAAGCTCAGAACCTTGGCTACAAGACCATGTAAACCTTTTTATGTACTCCAAACACAACTACAACTACAATCAAATGAGTGATCGGAAATCCCTCTTAGTGTGTTTTTGCCTTCATTTCTGTCTCTAATGATGCTAAATCAAATCAAATTGCACACACATTCTATCAACCCATTATTATTATTATTATTATTATTATTATTATTATAAAGACAATACCATTATCAAAATGTACTTAAAATAGTATTGTACCTTTAGGTCTGTCCTATTCTTGCCAGTGATATGCATATATATTTTTTTCTCCTGTTTTGAATTGAAATGCAATTTAAAAGCTTTTTTTGTGTTTACAATAATAATGTCAATGACTATTGTTTGATTCTCTGTCTCATTATTTTTAATTTAAAAAAACTGCTTTTGGGGCAAATTTTCTTGAACGATTAAAATGCGATTAATCAAGATTAATTAATTACAAAGCCTCTAATTAATTAGATTATTTTTTTAATCGAGTTCCACCCCTAGTTAATACATATGCACCCAAAAAGAAACTTTCTTTTTTACCTGGAAGTATAAAAGGTGAATTTGGTCATTTCTGATTGGTTTCTAAGCTCTTTTACAAACATTAGCATTGGAGAACATGTAGTGTTTGTTTATGTTGTGGCTGTGCTGACTGACTGTCAATCAATCAGTCAGCAAATCAATACTCATCTGGTAACCGCTTCAGGACACAGAAACAAATCTCCAAGAAACATTTGAACCAATTACTTCTTGGCTCAGCAACAGATTCACACCCAGGTGTGTGTGAAACACACACACACACATCAACACTCCCTCATTGACAGTCGTGTTTTAATGCTTTTGTGTTGGAGCCACATGTGCTAATGCTTAAGCCATAATTCTGTGTAGAAAAGTGAACACATTTTGTTTTTCTCCACTTTCTCTCTGTTTTCATCGCCGGAGAGCAGCACTCATGGCTGCTATAGTCACTTTAACACAGGTAACACATATGCCTAGCAGTTTATGGAGCCCATGCATTTTTAAATGGGTTTCTATGACTCTTGGTGCGCTGGGAGAGAGGTAGGGCCTTGTCTGATATTTGTTTAAAGATCTGCAGCATATTTGATACCCTTACATAAACGGTGTCGGTTCATCAACACAAAAAGATTTAATCACAAATGCCGTCCAGCTGGGGAACTTTCACACTGAAGTAAAATGACCCGCATTTCTGCAACGGAGTGAAGTAGAAGTTGTTATTTGAACATCATCACTGGCAGCATGTTAATGACCACTGTAGTTTGGTTTTAGTTTTATATGGAAACATTATTCTGAGTATTTTGCATTTGCTCAGGTGATCTTTGACAATGAAATCAGTTTACATATCTAAAACGTCTGAGTGACAGGAAGCGAAAGCACATCAAATCTGTTTATACTGTTTATTTGCACAGCACTGTAAAAGTAACCTGAGGACAACAAACTCAGAGCTCACGGCAGACATTAAACAACTGGCAAACCAGAAAAATCAGAATGAATGAATATTTTTTCATTTGGAACTTTCCTCATTTATTGTGTAATTAAAAATCTCCTGCCTGCAAGCATAAATGTATGAGGTCATATTCACCAGTAACCTTGTTACTAGGCAGGATGAACACTCATAAACAGAATCCAGCTGCTGTTGTCTTTTTTATTTTTTTTACTTTATGCTCAGTTTAACATGCTTCCAGACTCCCAGATGGCTGATGGATTTACACATACACTTTTCTCTGTGTGCATTTAGCTGATATTTGCTTCTAATCTATGCAGATTCGGTATTTCTACCATGACCTCTGGCCTCATGTGTCACACAGACACACAGAACGTTGGATCGCTAATGAACGTGTCCTAGAAAGGTCGTAGCTGTTGACCTCCACTTTGTAGTGTTCATCTGCGCCTGGCTTGACCCACATACCCTGACCCGTTGTTTTATATAAGCATTAATACACATGAACACACACACACAAACTCGTAGTGACAGTGCTCTCCGTGATCTCACTCTGACCCACATACTGCCACCGATGGCCTGTTTGCTTAGCTGATAGCACCAGTGGTGAGCTATAGAAATATGCATTTTCTCTTCAGGGCTAAGGATGACATGCAGCGGGTGGGTGGGGGGGTTGAGTCTGGCTTGTTTAGAGGTGTTAAACGGGGACAAGGCTGGAGCAGACAGCAGCTCTGGGTGTTGTCATGTGACTTGTGCATGCTGACATGGAGATTTCATCATTAATTGAAATGTCTGCACAAACACAGCCGTCTGCTGCTGGGCAGCCTCTTGTTTTATGGGCTTCTGTTGCTGTTCTGAATGAGAGACCACAGCAGCACAGCTAAATCTACTGCTACTTTATATCTGTGTATATTTCATACAAAAATCTTGCTTGCTGTGCCAAGACACTCACTGAATTACTGGTTCGTTTCCAATAAAATGCATTATTTACGGTGCCAACGCCAGTAAAAAAAAAGCAGTTAAACTCCTGTGAATATCCAGATTCACAAACAGCTATAAAAACATAATATTAAATCATTTAGGTAATTTATTTTTACTGGCTTTCAAAGTGACTCTAACTCATCCCATGGAAATAGTTTGACATTCATTCTACGTACACAACCTTTTATGTCTACATATTTAAACTTCCACAGCCATGGCTGCAGCACTCCTAGGCCCATGCATAAACACTTTTAGGTAACTACGGGGTTGTTGCACCAATCATGGTTCCTAAATCCAGCATGCTGCTTGCATGGCGACAGAGCTAAAACATTGCATTGATACGCACGCATGGGTTTCCTTGCGTGACCTGCAGGGGGCACCACTTTCATCTTCACTTTTTGATCAAATTGTTCTCTCAGTGTTTCACACATCTCAACTTCAAGTCTTCAAATGCAGTAATACATTTGTACAGGGCAACGTCGATGTACTAAGAGAAGCTGGCTCGGGTTAGGAGTTTGCCCAATAACTGGTGGGTTGCTGGTTCAAATCCCAGGCTGTGTCCGTGTCAGTCATTGTGTCCTTGGACAAGACACTTCACCCTCCTTTTCTGCTGGTGGTGGTTGGAGGGACTGATGGTGCCAGTGTACGGCAGCCTCACCTCCGTCAGTGCGCCACAGGACAGCTGTGGCTACAATGTAGCTCATCACCACCAGTGTGTGAATGTGTGTGTGAATGTGTGTGTGAATGATCGTACTGTAAAGCACTTTGGAGTCCCTAACTTAGAAAAGCATTATACCACCATGCCACTTTTTGTTTCTACAAATAATTTGACCAAGATGCCAAAAGCACTCCCAACACAGGCACTAAGATACAGACTGTCAGTAGAAATGTGAATTTTCACTATTAGCTGATTATCACGATAAAAAAAAAGAGTTTCCCTTCACTATATCGTTATAAAACTGTTTAAGTTTTATTTTACATTATTGGATTAAAATGAAGTCCTAGCAAGCCCAGATGCTATGACATTTCCTGCTTGCTAACATAACGAATGCTAGACTAATCTTATTAGGATCCTGATAAGTAAATAGAATAGACTTTATTAATCCCACAGTGGGGAAATTCACTGATTACAGCAGCAAATGGACATCTGCATCATTCTGATCCTTTAAAGTAAAGAACAGCTGAACCTCTTGTGTTTTTGTGATGCTTTGGGATGTTTTTATTTATTGATACAAGTCTAGTGTTTACATAAAAACAAATCTGATGCACAAATACATGTTCTCTGTCGTTATATTACAAAATGATATTTAGACATTTAAATTAGCATTTTTTATCATAAAGTGACACAATAATAAAAATGATGATGATGATTATCTCCTCTAAAATTTCTCACAATATTTGCTCTTTCATTTATTGTTCTCACAAACACGGAACCAAAGTTTCCGCCCATATTACTGACGCCAGCTCGTTTTTGTTCTGCTTTTGTTGTTTTCAAGAGTGATTCTGGTTTTGACATCGACTGGAGGAGCTTCTGACGGGCCCCCGTCATGACGGCACACCCGCTCTTAAGAGCAGCTTTCGTTTGATCCTCAGACGGGCATAAACAGGAAGGGGCCCTACGCTTTAAGTGCGTCATTTGCTCGTGTCATTGGATCTTCTGTGTTGAAATGTGCGGGAGTGTTTCACATAACATTGTTAGCCAGATATCCTGGATAGGTACACAGAGGTGACACCACCTTAAAGGCAGGCTCAGGGAGGTGTGTGTGTGTGTGTGCATGGGCGTGTGTGTGTGTGTGTGTGTGTGTGTGTGTGTGTGTGGCTGCAGGAAAAACAAGACATCCTCTTAAGGACAGCCGTCTTCTGAAGTGGTGTCAAGGTGTGTGCACGTATCTGCTGTGTGTGGCGTTCATTTGGGTGTCTTTATACGGTTTCAGTGAAAATAGGAAACTTCTTTTTTTCATATTTCTTTTTTATTTTAATTTCTAACCCCACTTTATTTCACTTTATTTGTATAAATGTCTCGTCTTCATGGCGTGCTGATTCTGGATCTTCACCGTTTCCTTCAGAGACCCTGTTAGGAACATTCAGCTCCTGAACGCATAGATTATAACTCACAGCCGCTCTGGAGGAGGTTTCTAGGGAAGAAGAAGGGATTTCATAGAATTTGGCTCTGCTGCTTGTTATTTTACGAACAAGCGTACAGTAAATTAGCTTTTTTTATTTCTAATCAGAGCTTTCTGGTTTGGTTTGATGAATAAGCTGGAGCCTGAGGAGGGATTTTAAGGACAGAGCCATATGTTGGTTGGGGCAGGACTGGATGAGTGGAAGCAGTGTGTGATTACAGAAAGAATAACATGCACTGCAGACCCCGGACCGCAGGAGGCACGACTCCCTCACCGCTGAAACCTCCGGGCTTTCTGCTCCGTGTGGTGTTGACTCTTCTCTCCTCGTTTAGTTGTCTGTATGGTCTCTGCCTCGCTGATTCAACATCACCAGGCTGTGATCTTTTTCCACCTCTTCCCCCAAATCTTATCAGTGCTTCCTATGTCTCTAAATCCAGAGCACATTTACCCTTTTCATTTACTCCCACCACACCCCGCTCACTTGGCTCCCTTCCCTTGTTTCTTTCAGCCCTCTCACCTCTCCACTCTCTTCATATTTCATATTAAGCAATCTTTTCCATGGAGCCAGCTGTGTAAATAATAGGGACCAGCCCTTCATGTTTTCTCTGATCCAGAGAAAAATGCTAGGAAAAAAAAAACCGAAACCCTAGAAACAAGGAGCCCACTGCCCGCCGTCCACACGGGTGATCTATTGCCCTTTGTCTCTCTCACCCCCTGTGAGCACATGAGGGATCCTCTGGCCAGATTTGTTGTTTTTTGTCTGTGTGTGTGTGTGTGTGTGTGTGTGTGAGGCTGAGTGTTAAGCGTACGGGAGTGTGTTTATGCTGGTACGAGAGTTTTCTGTTACCATAGCCCTCCCGCAAATATTGACCGAGCTGAATAGCTACAGTGAGTAGCTTAAAAGCAAACAGTGCATTTCATGGTTGGGCAAATATGCCTGCTGTTTGAATGCATTCTCACCACAAATAGACGGCTGAATCTTCACTATTTTCTCTGATTCATGTTTGGGTTTTATTTTGAAGGAGTCTCAGCTATTACTCTGCCATTTCAAGCTTTTATAATCTGTATATTTATTTTTAAAGCAATCTAATTTTCCTGGAAATGGTCTGTGTTCCTGGGATTTAATGGTATTCCTGTGATTTTCTGTATTTAGAGCTCTAATGAAATCTGGTTTTTTGCTTTGGTGTTTTACTCGGTTCCACATTTTATGATTGTTTTTCCATCTAAAAGTATTATAGTATTATGTGGTAAATATAATGGTGTATTTTTGTCCCTAGATCTTAATGTGCTGGACTTAGTAAAAAAAACTGAATATGAGGATGGTTTTATTTTGTTATCTTGTACACAGAGTAGCAAAGTTTTGGTATTTTGCTTTATTTGCCGACAAATAAAGCAAAATACTACTCTGTGTACAAGACGAGATTAAAAAAACATGGAATTAGAAGAAAAACACAGAAAGAACTAAGAGGAGTTTTAATGAATATGAGGCTAAATTGGCATTTTTTTCTGTAGCTGAACGTCTCATCTTAGCTATCCAGGTAGAACGTCTGTTCTGTTATTGGGGAAGAGTTATCTGAAAATGAAGCTAGCTCGTGTTGTCTGTTCAGATGACGCCATCACTTATTTTCTTCGGTCTCTTACCTATTCTGAACATCGTTTTTTAAAGTGCGAGTAACACATACATTTTCAATAGCCTGGACAGCCATGCCGATGCTTCCTTATGGGAAGAAAAGGGTCTGGTAATGCTCCTATTCAAATAACCCCACCCCCTGAGAGTTCTAACCAAGCCCATCAGCGCTGAGCAGCGTACGTCACACACCACGACGTTCAGTTTCTCATAAACAGCGAAGATGGCGTCTGTTCGCTGCAGCTTTTTCCTCTGTTCTAAATGGCTTGGACATGTCTTTAAACTAACACTCTGCAACTTTTTCACTTTAAAATAATGTTTATTGTAAAGTTTTGGCATCATACTATCATCTATTATGTTCATTTTGTGTACCTGTGATAGAGTTGGGGGGGTCCCACGTCTGTTTACCGTACTAAACTTTATTTGAGTGACAGGCCGCCGCAGGAAGTACTAACTGCGTGTTGCTTTACGGCAGAATATGGCAAGCCAAAGGGATAAAAAAGCATGCGTTCTAAATGCACATTATGTTCGCCAAAATGTGTGTCTTGAACGCGTGTTTTGATGCCAAAGGGGGCAAAAAACCGCGTGTTCTAAAAGCGAACGTTATGTTGCGAGTTTTGAACGCGTGCTTTTTTGATCCCTTTGGCTTGCCCTTGTAGTGTAACGTAGATCCGCAGTTTAACAGTGGCAGATCCACCTAAGAAAGCTAGAAATCCCTTATCAGAGGAATCTAGGAAATGAAAAAGAGAACGTGATAGAGCAAGAGCAAAGACCAGAGTTAATATTGAGCCGTCTTTTCCTGGCTGGAGAGCTCTTTTAGAAAGAAAGGCATGAACTACGGACTCTAACCTAGCCGTGCTGCTAATGGCTAGGTAAATAATAAATGATTTGGGGTATTGTGTTTGGTCGGGCATGAAGTTGTTATACAGTCCTGATAAAACTATTTATTCAATGTGTGGAGGTGGAAAAGTTTGTTTTCGTTGTTTTGCCTGACATTAGGAATGTAAACATGCCTCTTATGCCCAAGAGAGAGAGATTTGATTTTACGACAGTGACGTTACGCAGCAAGCCTTGAGAGGGCGACAGAGAGCATATATCCGCAAAGTTCAGGAATGTGGCTTTAAAAACACAACAAGAATTAGCGCTAAAAGCCTTTCTTCTAAAGAAAGATGTTTGCACCGTGCTACCAACTTGATTTGGAAAAAGTTTAATATTCCAGCTAGCTCCGCTTGTTGCCAAAGATGACCGCGGTCAAGCCAGCCGATGCTGGAGCTTAGCTAACATGTGCTTCACGTGTACATGGTGCATTACGGTAATAAAGCATTGGAGCGCCTTTCAGGCGAAAACAAGGAAATGACGTGGAAGTGTGAGGCTGCAAACATCTACAGTAAATTCATAACATATTTGTTCTGGGTATCATTTGGAAAAGTAGTAGGTAAGTCTTACATAAACATTTTAGATGTTTAAGCCTCACACTTCCACGTCACTTCCAGACGCCATCTTTGATTTACAGCTAAAAAACTACAGCGTTGTGCGATACAGTTGTCATTTCTGCCTTTTTTTGATTGGTTCGTTTTGAGCTGGCTAGTCCCGCCCCTCATGGTGCTCGCTGCCTCTGAGTATCCAGACTCGTCCTCTGTGTAGAATAGACAGAGGGAGAGTCTGGCAGGCCAGGCTACATTTTCAAGGCTTTTAGATCTCATCCAGATATTAATAAAGTCAACAACGTTCAACATTTTACACTAATCAAAATCTGGTTTTGTCTGAGGAACTTTTGTTGTAGGTTTTGCTGACTTTGTCTGGCATAGTCTTCAGTCAAGGTCTTCATTTGTGTGTATGTGTGTTTTATGGGTTTGTATGCATGCAGGTCGGCAGATGGTCCAGTTCTGCACTGACAGCCACAGTCATGCTCTTTTTGTGTGAGGAACGCAGGCTACCCTCTTATTCTGACACACACACACACACACACACACACACACACACACACACACACACACACACACACACACACACACAGCTCATCCTTGGGTTTATTTTCTGCAGGTGCCGCGCTTGCTGGCATTTGAGATAATTAAGGGCTGACCTTTCTGAGGTGAGCAGAAATGTCACCCAGCCAGCTTCCCTGACAAGTGGATTCACCCAACGGGGGGTCTTGGCAAAACTGCTGAGGATTCTCACAACCCTGAATGTGCACTTAGCACCCTTATCCCTTTTAGCCTCTCATCCACAGAGAAGCTTGATCCTGACCATCTCGACGAAAGACTGAGACTGATGCAGATTTTTTGGAAAAAGGCTCCTGTTAAATGTTTGTGTGCTATAATGGACTAAAGGTTTACAGGTACTTGGTTTGGTGGTCTGGCTAGGACTTATTATTAATAACTCAGGACAAGTTAACCTTATGTAGTGTCACCGTTTCTTGGAAAGACAAAAATTTTGAATTTTGGGGGGAATTTCCCTTTATTTGAGCAAATTAACACACACAACCCATCTTTGATGGTCAGGTCACGCTCACGATGACTTCACAACATGTTGACAATAACTCAAGTATGAATTTATGAATTCTGACAAAATCTCACACAAACATCGAAGTGTCTAATGCCATGAGGTGATGACATTTTATGTGAAAAAGGTCAACCGTCAGCTTTATTGTGACATCATAATGTTCTGCAGTAACACTTTTCTGGGCCCATTTTAACACCACTCAACTCAAGGAGACATGGGTGGCTGTACTTTAGGATTTGGTGATGTTCTGTATCGTCAGTGGTCCTACATGGCTCAGGGACTCATTAGGGTTATGGATAATCATACTTTGTAGTTTGAACACATTTTTTCATGTATTTTATTTATATTAGAAGTGTCTGTGCATTAGCATCTTCACACTGGATGAAGGCCTTGCTGCAACATAAAATAACTGGCTATTGCATCCTCTTGTTGAGTCCTGTTGAGTATGCAGGGGGATCTCCATTATGAGTGATAGAGTGATAGATCTCCAATAGATCTGGGCATGAACAAATCTTTCACTGCAAGGTAGTGTTTGTTTATTATTGTCCTAGGCATTGTTTCAGGTTCCTGGGTGGAGGTGCTATCAAGATTATGCAGCAGGATTGGCCAAGTTGGTCTCGTGTCTGGGCTACAACCCATCTGTGTCATCAGTGTAGTGCTAGCCTTCTAGCACATGGTGATGCAATTTACTCTTCTCCAGTTCTGATTTCTTTGGTTGCAAGATTTGGTCACCATTTTCCTTTCCAGTGTTGTTATATAATGGGTTAATAAAATGTACACCATTCAGTGGGAAGATATCCCAGTGAGATCCACAAAATTATCTAGATGTAAAACATAGGAGACAATCCATTTTGCAATGACTGAGAGTTTAGTTTAGGATTTTTGTAATGAAGGAGAATTTTCATTTTAGTTTTGAATGCATGCCTGTTCTTGTTTGGGTTGGGGGAGCTGGTGTCTACAGCCGTCATTGGGTGATTGGAAGTGCACCACCTGGTCAGGTTGCAGGTCCATCACTGCGCCATCTTAAAGAGAAAATAAACCAACATTTTCCGTGTTGTTGTTGAATAAAGACAGCTTGGGTGGTCAACAGTAGCATGCCAAAAAGTCAAAGCCGTGTGTGACCTACTTTTTATGTAAATTAGAAAGTTGAAAAAGGAGAGAGAAAACCTCCTGTTCTGAGAAAGACTTCCTTAACACGTCATAAGGGGGAGCCACGCCTCCTCAAACCTGCATGTGTCTGAGGCCTTCTGGGGAAACCAACCAATCAGCAAGCAGCTCATTATCATATTCATGTCCTGGCCGATGGGAGGGGCCAACAGCTCTTTTCACAGCAAGGCTGGTTTAGGGGGTTTAGAATGGCCTGTATCAGGGCTCCTGGGACAGATGAAAGCCAAAATGCTTTATAGATGCTCAAAGCTCTGTTTTGATGATTAACTGCATTCTAGGACCTCTTTAAAACACATAAATAGGATTTAGATGATGAAACCAGAGAAAACCCATGCGTAAACGAAAGTCCCTCAATGTTCTCATAGGTTATGTTGGTCATTAGAAGCATAGCAGGGTCCTAATCCAATGTGAGGAGGGCTGAAATGCATTTGTTGTCACTTTTTGAGTTATGGACATTATTTGCTACTGTTGTTAGATTGAAGTTGATGTTTTCTTGTTTTCTTCCATGCGTTCCCTCTAGTGAAGGATCAAAGAGCAGACATTTTCAGATAGAAGGCAACAAGAGGTGCAGCAGAAACTGATAAAATAATAATGTTCTTGATGCATTTTTTATTACTATCAAAGCTATAAATGTACAGTACATACGAGACAAAAATCCTGATGAGGTCACATGCTTGTGGCTTTTCAAATGACCCCTTTCACCTGACAGAACATGTGGCTTTATGCAAAGCCCGTTTTTCCTGAGCTGGTAACGTACAGTAAACGCAGCAAACTGAAGACGCTCCCCCGGGGCTCAGAGATGATATGCACGTGTGATTTAGGACATAAATTTGGCACACGTTAATGAACACCCACATGTACAGGCTGCATGCGTGACTACACTTACCACCCGTCCTCTGCTCAGGCACTTGTTGAGATGTGTACATGTGCAGGACACGGACACTGACGTGCACGCTCGCCGGTTCCCACAACATCCTGTCTCACTTTTGACGTATACATCCACCCACGCTGCAGTCCTCATAAATATTTGAAGGTATCGTGCTCGAGCAGCTTCCATTATGTGTGCCACTGCACGGCCATAAGGGTTAGCGTTGAGGAGTCGACGGCTGACATCCCCTCTGAGCTGCCATCTTTGTGTCAGCCTCATGGAGATGCAGCTCTGTGTGTTTAGGTCATTACAGTTAAATTGCAGGTTATTTGGTGAAATTCTGGGTCATTTTGGTGGAAGTGCTGTTATTTAAACTGCAGATGCCTCATATGAGACCTGCTCAAAGTAGCAGCTATTATACCTGATGGTGTGTTTATTGCACTGCAGCATTTGTTGCCGTCGGCCTTTTTCATGCTAAACCACTGTATGCAGCTCTGACAAGTCCCATAATTATCTCACGTTGAAGCCATCCCTGTAAGTGTGTTGTGTAACATGAGAAGTAGCTAATTTCATTGGTATTAGCGTGTGTGTGTGTCACTGATGTTCAGGAGGTGAGGAGCTTTTCTGGAGCTTACTTTCTCTCTTTGACCTCCTTGAACTTTACGCGTGCATCGGCGCCGAACGGCGTCCGCGCGCACCAGAGTGCCTCTGCATGTCACGCGCTGCATTTGCCGTCCCCCGTGGCAGCGTTTCGCGTGTTGTGCGCCCTCCTGCCCGACCTGACCTCGCGCTGCCATTTGCTGCCTTTTTTGATTATTAATTCAGTGGTTCCTGTCACAACCAATCACGGTCTCTCATGCCCCGTAACCTCTAACCTTTCGTTCTCCCTGCCTGCTACATGCCAAACAGCGTTAAGTCCAAACGACCCAGATTGTTTGTTTGTTTTGTTATTTTTCCCTTCCACTGTATGGGATCGCGTGCATTCCCCCTAGGGATACCCCTCCATACATCACCTTTCTTTTGAGCGCTTGAGTGGGCTGAAATGAATTTGGGTTAGGAATCTTTTTAAATCTTTAAAAAGATTTACATTAATGATGTGATTCGAAGCTCCAGGTTTCCTTTACTTTTCTACTGTTGGATCTACGCCTAATCTGAGACTTCTGCGCTCTTTCTGTGTGTATTTTTATACTAAAGTGCTCCTTGTGTCATGCTTAAGTTAAAGTTTCATGTGCACCTGAAATATCAGCATATGGTACGTTTGTTTTGTCAGTTCAGTATTTTGCCTTCTTTTCTCTGAGAGACATCTCTGTGCAGAAAAGTCCACCAAGCAAGTGTTTGTCCTCTTTATTTCAGTGTGTGTGTGTGTGTGTGTGTGTGTGTGTGTGTGTGTGTGTGTGTAGCGATGTGACAGGAGGCACCTGCTGCTCAGATATGAGAGGGGATTAGCTCCAGTGTTTACAGTCCATGTATGTGTCTGTAGTGTGTGTTTGGCATGATGAGTGTGTGTGAGGACTTGCCGTATCCAGTTCAGACAGCTGTTTGTGAGAAGTGTAATTAGTGTGTGTGTGTGTGTGTGTGCGCGTGCGCGTGTGTGTGTGTGTGTGTACTGACAGGAAGGAGGATGTTACCGTGTGTTATTGGGTTCACCCAGTGGAAGGTTAGTTGCATCTTGATTCATTTGTGGTTCATCCTTCTGTTTTTGTGTTTTTTTTAACACCATGGCTCTCAGAAGAATTACACAGCTCTGCTTCTCTCTGGGGATCCACTGATTTTCTGGCAGGTGACCAGAATCAGCTTGATTCGTGTCCTATTTTCTCCTGGTCAGTGAACGTGTCAAATCAAAGAGGTTCCTAGTCCCACTAGCACTAGTCACCAGTGAAAGGGTCACGTATCGTGATTATTTAAACATTATTTCTGTAACAAGTTTCATAAAATAACGTGAAAGTAAATACAGAGGAGTATCAGAGGCTACTTTAGGTCCACACTTTATGTCTGCAGCTCAGAAACAAACAGATGTGGCGTATTTTTTCCTGAGTTGTTGCTTCAGACTTTTTTAAACTTTAGATAAATTGAATAAAAATGAATAAATATTCAACATTGGATCAGCTTTGTTGCACTCTTTTTTATTTTAAAACTGTATAATTGAGATTTTTTAAATGTCAAACAAATAAATGTGATTGTTTTTATAAAATTTAAGGGTTGTTTTCATTAGTTTAGTCATGAAGGTTTTTAGGGTTAAGACTAGGGCTGTGCGATATGGCAAAAATTTCATATCCCGATATAGCTCATTTTATATCCTGATAACGATATACATAACGATATAGCATTGTTTCTTTTAATTAAATTCATAGTTAATATAAAGTTAGAATTAAGTGTTTGCACCAACTCACCAAACCCACGTTTCTCGACCGTGTAGATTGGAACCATATCTTTGCAGATGTGCTTGGCAACTGCAGTAGTGATCTCCTTCCATCTGCGGGAGCTGTGGTTATATGGTGCACCACGGCTAAACGCCTGTTGCAGCGTCTGTGTCTGGAGTTTGTTATGAGCGCTTACGCTACCACTCGACGCTGCTTTTACGGCTTTTGCTTGTTGACTCTCTCTGTATTCTTTATCGTGGTTCTTGCGCAGCTGATAAAATACATTTGTAGTGTTGGAGTCTGTTGTTGGCACCGGGAACCGGCAAACTTTACAAACAACTGCTTTCTGGTCCGCGTCGGCCTTCCTACACCCAAACCACATCCACACAACAGAAGTTTCCCCTCTTTTAGGTACAAGCTCCTCCGTTTGGGTTGGCAGGTCATCCTGTTGAAAATTACCCTGGTCTGAACCGCGTCCGCTACCGTCCTCCTCCATGTTTGTTTATGCATGGCTAGCGTGGCGCGCTGCGCGTGCATGGACATGCCGTAAGGCATCATGACGTAAAATACTGCCGTAAAACGCCGTATCGTGGTGTAAACGATAGAGCTTCATATTAAACGATAGACATTTTCTATCGTACAGACAAAACATTTCGTCATATCGCACAGCCCTAGTTAAGACCATTAACTCATTTTATTGGGATCTTATTTACTGTTTGGAGCACGTTGTTGTGATCTGTGGCAAACAGAGGAGATGCTGTCATGTTTTAATTTATAGGAACATTTGAGAATAAACGACTTTCTGGTTGTTTTTGGGGAGATTCAGAGCTCAGCACAAAGAGATTGACGCTCGTAGACGGCAGCTTTAGAAATAGTTTTAAAAAGTATAAAAAGCTTTATACATGGAAATGATGACCTGCTATATTTATACATTTTTACAGTATTTGTTGGATTTTCAGATATTTTAGTGTTAAAGCTGATCTGATTTCATGAGAAAAGGAATCTATTACATGAAAACGAAAACTCAAGACCTTTGTAATTTTCTTTACAAGGAGACTCTGTCTGACCTTCGAGGGAAAGCCCTGAGCAGCCCGGTATTCAGAAGTCGTCCCAGATCAAACTTTGTCTGGCTTCAGGTCCTGCTCGTCTGTTTCCGTCCTCACAAATCTAACTGAAGATGACAGTTTCTGTGTTTCCAGTCTGCTTCCTGTGACATGAGTTAAGAGAATTAGACGTGAGTGCACCACGGCAGAGTCTGTTCTACGTGATGCACCAAAAATTCAAAGTTTCCCCTCACGGTGCCCACGTAGCTGTGCAGGAAGTGGCCCGTTTTCAGCCGGAGAGTTTCCCATTTCCAGTGAGTTTTACTTCCTCAGCGCGGCGCCCGTGGCCTCTGGCTGTTCCATGAGCACATAACTGACTTTACATCACTCCAGTGTGTGTTGATGCTGCTGATGCATTTTACATCACTGCACAAACATGCAATGAAGAGTGTATCGAGGCTATTTTCTGTAATAGTAATGGTCGTGGTCGTATTACGGAGGCAGAAATGGCACCTTAAAGGTGATTCATGGTGCGTAATAGGGGGCTGGAAAAGGAAAGAGACCGGCTTGAAAAGTAAATAAAACTATACCTTACTCCCACGGGCTCCAAAATACTACATAAAAGCTTTCAAACTAATACATTTCCATCTTTACACACGGGTACACACCATGTCAGTGTGACACGCTGAGCTGAAATAAGCAGGCTAATGGAAAAGCTTTTTGACGCCACTGACCTGAACACATCTGCAAATTCACACTTTTCCAGCCAGCAGATTTATGTTTATTGGCATTTTTCTTTGGGAAGAATAATGCAATTGCATTCTGTGGTTGCTTTTTAATGCTGCTCATATCCATCACTGGTGAAAATCACTTCTTTCTGCAGCCAGTTGGTCGTAAATATCACCTTGAGCTGCAGCCTTGAGTGGAAATCTTTTGTCCTTTCTGTTAAAGTCAGTAACTCCTCAAATGAATCTAAACAACGTCAAAACCGCACCGATTTGTGCAATAAGCTAATAATTTATTAGAAAATATAAAAATCAATTATGTAGATTTTTTTTGTGAGACATCAGCCAACAAGCCTAAAACAGGTGCAACTCCAGGTGTTGGTGAGGGACTTTTCTATACCTTGTGAGTATAAAATAAATCAGTGTTTCTGTAGCCATCTGCACGCGCCTGCATCCCACCAGCAGCACGCCCTGCTCACCTGTCTTCTCCTGATGCTTTATATGCATCACACAAGTGTGAGCAGGCACGCAAACATGTCTGACTTGACCCCTTTTGCTTTTACAGGAGTTCATGCGAGCTGTCCCGGTGTCTTTCATGCAACAGTGCCACATTCCTGAGCTGCACTGCTCATGCAAGGACACATTCCTCCTCCTTTTTCACCAAAGTCTCTGCAGAGCCTCTGAGTTTACTGCCGTTACATCTATTACTCATCAGAAGGTCATTACAGCAGTAGGGTGGGGTGGGGGGGTTGCTCCTGTTCCAACAAGCTGTTGAGAAACACGTCTACTCTTGGATGCACAGCTACAGCACCGTCCTGCTTTATGGTCATTATATTTCCTTGCGGCGCGGCTGTCAGCGCCCTTATGTCGGCTCACACTTTCTGCGGTGATTACAGATCTGTTTGGAGGTAAATTCTGCAGCACTGGTCTCTCGTGGTTCCCACAATGCTGCGCTGGGTCCAACCTCTGCCTCCTGTAACTGGTGTAATTAGCAAACTTTCCCAGCCCGTTGCGCTCTTCGCTTAAGCCCTGGCTCGCCTCCCGCTGTATTTGTAGGCTGTCACCGTTAATGAGCGCGTGTGTGGCTGCAAAGAAAGCTACAAGGAGGCATCACACACCTCGCAATCTCCAAACACTGGTAGATAATGAAGGCGGATGGGGTGTTTTTGTAGCGTTTCACTTGAAACGTTTACGTTAATTAGCTCCAGGAGAAGAGAACACTTGAGTACAAAAGGGAAGTGATCTCTTTACCGTGTCACTGAAGCACTAAATGATCTCCTCCTCTCTCTGTTTTTTTTTCTAGGCAGAGGTTTTGCAACCACAAGAGGGTCCCTGACAAGAACAGCTCTCCCTCCTCTCATCATGTGATCTGCACATTCCCTTGGAGTGCTCTAGAGTGGAGGAGTGAATCTACACGCTTGTGAAAGCCTCTCAACCACTAGCACCCCCTATCACCACTACCCCGACTGCTGCCTCTTCGTGACTCAACTTGCCTCCTGCCTCTTTCTCTCCCTTCATCTTGAAGATAAAGAATGGCTCGGCTGCTTTCGTGCCCGTCCAACTCCTCCTGCAAATAAGGCCTTTTAGCTTGTTTAACAAAACCTGAAAGAAGGGGGGATAAAAGGCCGTGCTGTTCCCTTTCATATTTCGCTCTGTCTGTTTTTTTTTTTTTGTCCTCAGTAACTCAACCCAAGCACAAACATTGACTAAATAAACAGATTTTTTTTGTCCTGTGACATCTACAGCAGCTGTTTTCTGAAAAACGTTGAAGGAAATATTTTTTATACAAACATCGCCTGCCAGTTTTGGGGAATATCTACTGATCCAGCTTCTCTATGGGGGATTAAATCATTTCAGGAATCTCTACTGACTTCTCTGTGGCTCAGACACATCTTGGTTAGGCTTTTTCCCGTCAGTGAGTTGTGCTAGTTGAGCTATCATGGCTGGGAAGGGCAATCCGGTGCCAGGCGGGCACCTAAACGGCTTCCCCATGCCCACCTACTCCTACTTCTTCCCCCACATGCTGGGGAGCCTGTCTCCTCCGGCGCTGCCTGGACTCCCCATCAGTGGATACAGCACCCCCTCTCCAGCCAGTAAGTCGATGTTTTATTCCTTTTATCTAGTCTCTGGTGGTTTGTGTGACCCAAGGTGGAAGATTTACCTTCTGTTCCTCGGTGTTTCCTCTGGTAAAAGAACACTTTCATCCCATCCTGTTTAGATCATCTGTCTTTGAAATATGTGAGAAAAAGAAAGAAGCACACAAACACACCACATTGCCTCCAGCGCTGTCCTTAATTTACAAACACACACACACACACACACACACACACAGATATCAGCATGCGCATGGAAATTTCAGCAGAGATCACAAGGAAATGAGACAGGACAGTCAGACAAGTGCATTGTTTGTTTGGGGAACACAAATTTGGCAAGTGTTCCTAAAATACATTTCACAAACGCCATCATTGTGGCTAAGGGTCACGCAACAACTGTTTTCACACAGTGTGTGAAAAGCTCCAGAATCGACGGGTAAAAATGAGGTTGAATCAGGAACGAGTGCGTTTTCTTTTAGGAAAATAAAGACAGATTATTAGAAGAGTTAACCCCAGTGAAGGTTTGGGCTTCTTTTAGGGTTGATGCTGACCTTTGAGGTCATTCTGACACAATTATAGGATTATAGGACACGACAGAGAGCATCAACAGATATCAGGGGCGTTGGCAGACGTGTGAACTAAAGACAGGCAGATGGAGGTGCAGATAGACGGGTAGTGTGTGTGTGTGTGTGTGTGTGTGTGTGTGTGTTGTGGCAGGTTCAGAGAGGGGGTGGGGGTGTCTGTATTGATTTTCCATCTCCTGGAGTTTGCATTTGCACTCATTGTTTAGAGAAGTGAAGAATAGTTGGTGCCCAACCCAATCACTCCCACTTCCCTAATACCAAATACTCAATCTCACTCACAAAGGCTGGAACGTTCGTCAGATTCCTCTTTCACGCTGTTGCAGGCATTCGTTTGTGCGTGCGTGCGTGTGTGTTCTCGTATATCTGTGTTTGAATGTGTTTCCACCAGCGCTTGCCTTCTGGGGGCGGAACGATTTCTTCCCTTTTGCCTGGACAAACATTTCCTGTCTGTAAACACTGGAGATCCAGGGACACCGCGGTTTCCCGACATGCACGAGTGAACGCTCACACTTGCACATATGCACAGACACACAAACATAAAAACAATGCTTGCCTCTCACGCTGACTCACTTTCTCTCACTCCTGCTCGTCCTCACGTGCAGAAAACTGCAGGCACGGTTCACACTTGTCCTCACACACAGAGCAATCGAAACACGCTGCTTCCTCTTTGTGTTCTTATGCAAACAGTAACGAACCGTCTTCCTTTTCTCCTTATCCGGCGGATTGTTTCTCTTTTGTGCACACACACACACACATGCATGCACGCACAAGCTAAGCCTCCATTCACTTAGAAAAGAGAGAAAAGATTTGGACTGCAGAGGGATTGGCAGAAAGAGTTTGGAGCTTGAATGGGGAGGGATTTGCAAAATGTCAGATTGGAGGCAAAAAGAGCCGAGCTCCGTCCTTGATGGATTTCAGACATGACAGAGCCTCCAGCGTGGGATTAATGCACATGACGGCATGCCTGCGTCGACATAAGTGTGTATCCAGTCTGAAAGATGTAGATTGTGTGTGTGTGTGTGTGTGTGGCTTTCATTAATCCTGTCCAAAGGGATGGACTTATCTCATGGTTCATCAAAAGCATTGACGAATAAAACAAAGTGTTTTATTTTCGTCTCTTCTGAAGCTGCACCTCTCCGTACCTGGAACTGCTTTTCTCACCATTTTCTAGAAAGTAAAACCCAAGTTCCTCATGTTACCTCATGCTGACTTGCTGTAACCATTTCACCTATTATTCTAGTATATCCCCTTTTGTGTGTTCAGAGGAATTCATTTCAAGGTGAAACGACTTCAATAAGAGTTTTTCCAGTACTGACTTAAAAACCTGGTTCATTTAGCTACAAACAGACTTTTTAAAAAGATTTTTTGTTATTTTCCACCTTTGTTTTTGCTCTTGTTATAAACGTTGCACTAATAGATCGCTGCAGACATTTATTTCTCTGCCAGATGTCGTCCATCACAGGTTCAGTGTAAGGTTGCTACTTTTTTAATACTTTGAGTATCTAACATTTGAAATTTATAAAAATACTTGTTGTTTTCGCAGGGATTCATTTTGGATGCCAAACTGACCAAGTCTTGCATTTATGAAAGGTCTTATTAATAAAAGGTTGGACACATTAACACTTCATATGAGACTTTTTGAATCCCACGTGACTTTTTAGGATCATCTAAAACCTGCAACCATGAAACAAAAATTCTTCCCTCAATCCAACATATAAGAGATATACACCTAGACCAATTAGAAGTGTGTTTCTGTGGGGAAAGTTATAAATAAATATTATCTTACCTACTGCAAATAATTTCATTATTTTAATAGAAATTGAAATCTGTCTGGATAATCATAAAAACCAAAGTGTGTTCTTGCTGTCTCTAAAACATCATCATCAGTTTTGCATTAAATGTTTATTTTGGCACAAATACTAATGCAGTCTCAATCCCTGAATGCTAAATGTTCCCGTTACTCCAGTAAATAACTGTGACATGTTTATATAATGTTTGTATGAGCCACTATAACATTTAGCTATGACGGGTACCTGATCAGTCCTGAAGGACATAAAGACTATTTGTCCAGAAAGGAACATGAGTAAGGTAGCATTCATAACTTTTACAAACACTTGCTGCTTTAAAATCTGTGAAAAATAGCAAACAAACACAAATCAAATCAGGATTTTCCAGTTTGTTGGAATTCTGAACTTGCTTACCTTCAGATCCCTGCTCTCTTTTCTTTTTATCTCCACTCCACCTTCGCTCTTCTCTCCAAACTGTCAAGCTCCTCGGCTTCGGCTTCCATTTGCAAACCACAATAGACCAATTATTTGGACCGAGCAGAGCAGAAGGGTTAATCTGGGCCTGAAACGTGATGTTTTCTCTCTGTGTTCATCTCCATTCTCCTGAGTTTCATCCTCACACCAACATTATCTGAGAATCATCAGGTTAGGGGATTCACTGGAGTGGATCAGCTGCAGAATATTGATATTACATTCAGCGCTTGCAGCTTTATTAGTTAACTGAACATAATCTCTGGATTGACTCCACGCCCCTGTTTTGTTATTGGGAGTTTCCAGCTCAGATTCATTTTTATTCAAACAAGTAAGACAGAAACAAATATCTACAGGAAAACCTGCTAGAAAATAACAAAGAAAACAGATTTAGCTATCACGTCTGCAAAAAACAGTAAAAAAAAACTTTCATATTCTGTTTGAAAAGCAGTAGGAAGAAGCTGATGCTTATTAAATCCTACCCACTCAACAAAATACACACATGTAAATCTTCATATAATTAAATTGCTCTCCATGTCACAAATCACACTCAGACATGTTTGGATGTGAGTTTGAGTCAGAAGGAGAAATGGAAATGTTCAAGTGTTGATGAAGGCTTTTGTGTGATCTCTTCTATTAAGCAGCTAGTGTTAGCCTAAATAATGGTAATGTTGGTGTGTGTGTGTGTGTGTGCGCGCGCGCGTGCGCACTAAAAACGTCCTCGTTTTTCACCATAAGAACACCACACTGTATTAGCTAGAATACTAAATTGTTACATGTTCCGTAGGTGCGTGACTTTAGGAGTTATGGCAGAAAAGAGGCTAAAAATGGGTCGAGAACAAGGTCATTTCTCAGTACCCAAGTATGTTCTAGCGTACTTTAAAAGTACGTTCTTGAGAAGTACAGCAGAAAGTCTGTTCTAGCGAGTGCGGGAGGACGCGGACAGCAGAACTGTGCTCCGTTACGTCATGGCAACAAGCGCTGCTTTATGCTACGGTTAAAAAAATGACCTGAAATAAAAATAAAAGACAACACTGGTTTTATTTTGGCAATGGGTTCACTAATTAGCACTTTGCAGTATCGTGAAGAATCCGGAAAAAACCGAATCCAGATATAGCGTAGATATAAAAACACTACGGTCATGAGCTTTCTCCTCTGCCATTTTCCATTAGGGTATAATGGTTTGTGATGCAGTGCATTATGGGATACCTTGCTGGCCCAAGTCCACAGAAGGATGTGTTGATGCATCCATGATAAAATGGGCGGAGCAACAGCACATCCGGTAACTTTTAGCATACTCGCCATGATACGTTTGTAGGATTGGAAGTCTTGGGACAATGTTGATGACGTTTCAGACAAGTTCAGACAAGTACGCATATTGAGAAATGACCAAGCATTTCTGTATTGTTGAGGCGTGGCTTAGGGAGGACGGCTTCAGAAAGGGGGTTGGACCTTAGAATTGTGTATATTCAGACAGTAGCTTTAAAGACACTTCTATCATACCTTTGGTATTCACCAGGCACGTGTGTTAGGAGGGTTAAGTCTTTACATCTTCCTGTGCTCATATGTTTTATATTAACTGATGCTCAAAGGCACCTGATAGTTTGATAGCAGTCAATTAGCTACTTCAGAGACACTAATAAGAGTCCTCTTTGGGGAGCTGACTTCATTATAAGTGATTCTACACCTACCAAGTCCACAAGGACACAGACTGGAGAGCTGCATGAAAGCACAGCACTCGTTCTCCACCAGTTTCATGATCTTAGTAATTAAACACTTGGCTGAAAAATTAGCATAAATCCTTCATTTTGTCACTTTCTAAGATTCATTTTTCTCTGGAATCCTTCATAAATTACAGTCTCTCATATGTTGCTCAAATTTAATTAGCTCATTTTAAACAGGTTTTTGTTTCATGGAACACTTTTCACTCACCTCTCTGATTTGTGACAGATTCACATAGTAGCCGTCTACTAGAGTGAGCACTTTTACCTTTAAACGACAAGTTTAAAACATTCTAGGCTTTTATTGTAACAGGCACCTTTTAGTAGATATTGACCTTAATCAGTACTCGCACACGTGTGCATGCGTGCGTGTGAATTTGAGTTGATAGATGTAGTTTTGTTAGTTAAGGTCGTCTTGCAGTCAAGTCTTGCTCTTTGCTCTCCCACACCTGGTCCTCGTTTGCTAATTAGCACACCTGCCCTGTGCTAACAGAGCTTCTAAGCTCAATAAAACACAAATAGCATCACTGTTTATTGTGCATTCTGCATAAACGCTAGCGTGTAAACATCTCAACTGAGGGAGACTTTCTGATGTTCAACAGCATTCCACCGCCTCGGGCCCACAACCACAAAAAGCACGCTCTCCTCTCGATTTCTTTTTTGCTTCAGGAACGACCGACAGGAGCTGATCGGTCAACTGAAGTGTGTGAGGAGGCTCATACAAACTCAGCAACTCAAATAGATATGATGGAGCTGCTTCATGCAGCTTTAAAAACAAATAAAAGAATTTTAAAATTGATTCCAAACCGAACCAGGAGCCAGTGCAATTTAGCCAAGATTGGGGCGATGTGCACTCTCCTCCTGCTACCTGTTTTTCTGTAACATGCATTTTGAATTATTTTGTTTTACAATATTACTAAATAGATTTTTGTTTTTACAACCAGTCAGGTGTATTTTATTGCACCTGACTGGTTGCATTAAAACGGTTCTGTTTAGATGAGACAGAAAATACAGTAGAGCCCTTTTGTTCATTAGCTGGTGTAAATCATTGGAAACCTTTCATAAACCTACCTGTGGACTCATTCTTGTGTTGATTTCAGTGGTTAAATGATTCCACAATATTTCTGAGCAAGTAGAAAGCAGCATCCACTTCAGATGGAGAAGGATAAAGAAACATTTCATACCAGCATTCACACACAATCTCAATAAGAAGAGTTGCTGCTAGATATTTACACATGTTCTGACCTCTAGTTTTGGGTTGGTGGTAAAGTCTGACTAGGTATTGGCAGAAGGGGTTTGGAGGCCATACCTCACTCTGCTGTGAGACAAAATTACAAGAATTGCAAATTTCCTGGTCTAAATTTAATCATTTTCCTCATTTGTTTACAATTTATCCTCATTTTATTCACAATGTCAACATTTTGACTATTTTCTGGAAATGGTGTGACCTTTTTAAAGGTCATTTCTTCTTTAATCTCAGCTCTTCTGTCTTCTCGGTGATGCTAATATTCTGTCTTCAGGACACATTTGTTAACTAAGGAATAAAGATTTGGAACAGGAAACCATGAGCCATAAGTGCACACGTTTTGATGACATTGATGCTCTGTGCCAATAAACCAGCAAGCCCCACTAACGGGGGCTCCTTTACTTTTTTCTGTTTTCAGCTCTTGTTCGTTTCCATTTCATCATTTCTCAGCTCCGTTTTTCTTTCCTCCCTACATTTCTCCCCGTTTTTGTTGTAATTCCTGCAGAGCCTCCTCATTCCTCACATCCTTGTCTCCCCCTCCTTCTGCTATCCCGCTCTCTACAGACCTTCTCTTTCTCCTCCGTGGGACTTGACAGAGCTGTTATTACCATGCCACCAATTTATTTGCAGCCTATTATTTTCCATTTGCTTTGAGTAGAACCTAGGCCAAATCCTTACCCGCAGTACTCAATCCTAGCCACAGGATTTATCCCAGAGCAGCTTGGCAAGTGTGGTCCACTCCCGTAAGACAGCCCCTTTTCTCTTTTCTTTTCCTCCTCTTCTCTCCTTTCTTTTTGTCTGTTTCTCACTCTCTTTCTTGTCTTTTCTGCAGGTTTTCCCTTCCATGACCGCTTATGCAAATACGGGCCCTCCTTTTCAGAGAGCTGTCTACCCATAATCCGATGGATGGCTCCATTTTCGTAGCACACACACATGCACACATAGAGCAACACACACTTTATCAGGAGTACAAGGACACATGCTATCTCTCATAAACATACACTAGCTGGACACACACACACACAGATCCACACGAGCAGATAGAATGTCCTTTCTCTGCAGCAACTGTGTTATATTTTGAGCAGCCGGCGCTTTAAGCGGTCGTTGGGCCATAACGACTTAAAAACCAGCGGGCTGTCGCCAGCAGCCACGCAGCACTCAGTTGGGTAAACACTGGCATAATCTAAATCTGTCTCTGATGTGCCAGCACAACTTGCTTTATTCGTGCGCTTTTCAAAGGTCCCTGAAGGAAGTCAAGACAAGGGTAAAGCGATAATTCCTGTTCTTTTCTGTCCCTCTCTGAGAGCCTCCTTTTATTTCCCTTGCACTCTTGCTCTGACCCTTTCTCACTTTACCTTGAATCACTACGCATACATCTCTATCTTCCTCCAGCCTTTTTGGCAATATCCATTGCATGAAGCCATAATTCACGCTGCTGCATGCATTCAGATGTCAGTGGCTCTCTCCTGGGCATCATTCCTCGGCGGTTCTTTGATAAGCGGCAGGAATGATGGCATCTGTAAAATGTAGGGCAGTTATCTAATGAAGGAGACAGGAGGAGGAAGGAAGGGGAGAGCACTCGCCGTGAGAGGTTGTGAGGTATACCCGTCACAGTCCGAAGAGTGATTGAATTATCAAGCAAAGCTTTGCTTGTTGTCCAAAGGGGGTTTCGGAGGGAAAGCCCTTTTCTCGGCGGCTAATGCGCTTTTTCAGCCCAGCACAATGGGTAGCTGTGTTGTGTAAAGGAGCTGTGAGTGCCGAGTTGGGCCAGAGCTTATGGGGCCACCAGGTCTCTCTTGGCACCTCTCTAAGGGGCTCCTGGCCATACTTAACCTCCAGCCTGTCTACTAGCATTAGCACATAACCTCGTCAGTGGGGGAAGATAATGCCCTTGTGACAACATTAGCACATTTCAGGGCTAAGTGTACCATAGGCTAGCTAATGCCAAAATGAATTGTGTTGTGTTTAATTAATCATTAGCATTCCAGACATGGGTGGACAGCATGCTTAGTGCTGCATGGACCCCTTTGCCCTTTCTAGTGTTGGTTCTAAGATGAATGTTGTTTAAAGGAGCAATATGTAAGAATTCTACAGTGAAATAATCACAAAGCAGTCTAATATCTTAATCATGTTAGTAGGAAGGTTATACTGAAACAGACTTCATTCTCAGCCAGCTGGGGGGTTGTCAATTTTTCTCCTGTCAACAAAACAATAGAGGAAAGTAGTTACTGTTTACAATCAGTGAATTTGTGAGGTTGCCGTGTGTCCAGCGAGCTAACGCTGCAACGCCTGCATTTGTAATTCGATACTGGCAGTCAAAAAGCTCCAGAGTTGTGTAAAAAACTGAAGCCAGTAAACAGGAGCGACCCAGAAGTTATTTCTTGTACCCCTAAGAAGCCACGACATCTTCTTATTTTACTCTATTATCGGGTGAAGAAGGCTACAGGCTAACATTTAGCTAACAATGCTAATGGTGAATTAAAAGCAAATAGTCGGCCCTAAAAATATCTAAGCTACTTTTTTAATCACCAACAACTCAATATTACAGTGAAATGTGTGTGTGACGTGAATAATGAGACAATCGTGGTGCTTTACTTCCTTTAATGAGTCGTTCGGAACAATAACAGCAAGCTAACAGCAATACAGCAGACAACCACACTTCCTGTTATGGCGGAAACATATTACTGTAAAAAGTGTAGTAAGTGCTCTCTACCGTAAAACAACTAAGAGAGCTAACACCAGATATAACAATGTATTTATCTACTTATCAACTTCCTGTGTATGACTCGTCTTTGTTTGTCGTCTAGAATCTTCTGGCGCTGATCCGGCAGGAGCCACGAAACTCACGGAATGGCAGTGAGAAAATTATGTTTTGCTTAGAAAAATGGACAACAGTTACCAAATAGGACCACAGGATGTCATTCTTACTTTATTTTTACATATTGCACCTTTAATTGTTGTGTTTTTGACTTTCACACGTGTTTTGTGGGTCGCGTTAGCAAACTACCCCATGAACAAGTGGACAGATTTAATGAAACTCTCAGGAGTTCATGTAATCAACATAGATTTTGCTTTATGGCCACATATGAAAAAGAAAAACTGTTAGTTGACCAGAGAGAACAGTAATATGGGTCCCTGTTATAAGAAACTAAGCTAATGTTTGTAGCTGACATAGAACGTTGGAGTCCACGTGGTCTGTTAGCCAAATATCTGCTTTGTGTTCTGTTAATGATGGCTTTTGTTCAGCATCAGTCATGTTCACCTAATTCAGACTATTGAGACCTTTGACCTGGATTAAAATCCTTCTACTCATGCAGCCAGCAGAAAGTAAGTTCAGTTTTAATTTCATGAATGTTTTCAGGTCCGTTTCCTGCGCTCCACATTAAAAATTCTAATAATAGTGATTTTTCCCATTAAAATCCTACCTGGCTTTATTTACCTGATGTTGATAATATAAGCAGTAATGCAGATGTTCAGCTGCCCTTCGACATCATCTGAGATTAATAATAAATCACAATCTGCTGAATTTAGACTAAATTAGGTTATTTCTCGTCTCCATCCGGTCTGCTGTGGTCTGAACGTGGTTTAACTTTTGTTTTCAGTTGCTTTCATTTTCGTGTCGTTCTCCTCTGATGTTTTTACCTCAGTCGCCTCTCTGTTGTCTGCTCATCAGGAACAGAGCAGCTGTTGCAGATGTCATTAGTGTGAAAGCACCTGAAACCTACACTCTTTCACTCAGGGCTGTGTCCAGTCTCACTCGCTCCGATCCAAAATGACATAATGTTGAGTCCAGTCGTTAGCTGTGCCTCCTTAACCATTTTTGTGCTATGGTTAATCCCCTCAGCTCCGTCTGACACGGTGATTTCATTCATACAGATGCTCATCGGGCCTCATAATCAACCAGCATCTTTGTAAATGTGGATTAGATGTCTTTACCCCGACCCCACATCGGGTATTTGTATGTAGGATATTTATTGGTGTCTTCGCTCAGTCTGTTTGTGATTGTGGAATTGGTCTGATTCACCAGCATGGTGAGGGGATTCCACAGCTTTGACACGGAAGAATGAGCTCCTGCTGAGGTGAAGTCTCGGGTTTCACTCTGTGGTTTTCATTCGTTTGGGACATCATCATGACAGAATCCTAAGGAAATCTTAGACTGAGGGACTGAATTGGTGGCCTGCGGTTGTTTAGTGTCAGCCCTGAGATTTTAACAGCTTTCAGATCTTTTTGGTGTTCTTTGGCAAACTTGTTATAATGCAAGAAAATACACCAGTCTGCACGAGCAGCTAAGACTGGGGGGGGGCTTGGCCATGTGGTATTTATTTGGGCATGTGACAGTGAGAGTGATGCAGAGCAGGATTGTGGGGGGGTTGAACTGAAGCAAGAGAAACAGTTTAGGTGATGTGGTCTCTTTTACCCATCAAGTGTAGAAAAACATATCTAATACTGGTAAATACTGGTTATCGGCCATAACAGCAGTTTTAATATCAGAAATCAATATCGACCACCTTTTGTTTTCGGTGCATCCCTACTTCATATCCAAGACCATCTTCTGGTCTTGGTTTTGTCGATCCTTTGAAAGCAGGACTCAGAGAAAAAGCTTTGCATGAATGATCATCTTTTTACCAAACATGGTGTAGATCAGGGGTCTCCAACTCCAGTCCTCGAGAGCTACCGTCCTGCTAGTTTTCTGTGTTTCCTGCTCTGCCACACCTGAATGGAGTAATTTAATCTCCTCTGCACATGCCTGTTAATTACTCATTCATTTCAATGAGGTGTGTAGGAGCAAAGAAAAAGCTAACGTGTGCAGGATGGTAGCTCTCGAGGAGTGGAGTTGGAGACCCCTGGTGCAGATGCTCTGTAACCCATTCGGTTTGTTGTTTCTTTGCAGATTTTTGTTTTTACAAGTTTGGTTTCAGTCTTGTTGCTTGTACACTGCTCTGCCAAAAAAAAAGTCATCACCTGAAATTTTCACTTTTCCACTTTAAAAAATGTCTATAATGGCTTCCTAATGATTTTTCATTGGCCGTAAAGCCGATATTTAACATTGGAGCGTTTGTTTAATCTTGCCTTCTTCAACCAGCCCACGCGCACTCCAAGAGATCTTGAATTCTTGCCTAAATGTCATCACAAAGGCAGGATATACCATATATGGACAGCGCAGAGCAACGCGAAAAACACACGAATATCAGGTGTACTGGGACATTGCACTACTTTGTTTGATAAAAATAAGAAGCCGCTAAGTATAGCCGACAGACTTACGCACGTTGGAGTCTAAATAATCCAATGTTGATGACAAAGCCATTTCAAAAGAACGTGTTTTCCGAGTTGCCGCCATGTTGCAGCGCTGACGTCATCGGCTACTCCCGCTCTGTGATTGGCCCATGATATAGAGCGCTGTGATTGGCCCAACCAAAACTATAGCGAGTTGTGATTGGATAGACACAGCAGTGGTTTGGGCTGCAAAAATTCCAATGAAGCGTGCCTAGACCAAACTCTGCAAAGCAAGAATTGGTCTAGTTCACTAGGCTAGGGACGTTGGGCTCCATGTACAGAACTGCCAAAAACACAGAGATAGCTGACGCGAGGAACATGCATTATTATAATGACCGTCCGGCACAGCCGAAATATCACGTGTGATCTCGCGAGAAAATATGTCCTTTACAAAAAAGGGTCAGAAAAGAACTTTTTTAATTTATTTTCCAATACAATTTATTTTAATGGCCCAAAAGACTATAATAGAATGTAGATATCCACAGTATTATAGGTGATGACACCTTAGCAGATAGGTAGGAGCCTCCTATTGGATATTGACTGCATGGGCGATTATCTTTCAGCTGCAACAAGTTATTTAACCCCAACTGGTGCAACGAGCTGCTTCTCATTTCTTCAACAACCATGTGGAAATACACATCTGGAGTTCGTGGAAAAGATGTTAGTCTGTGTGAGAAGGGTCACATCATTGGCATCAAGCAGAGAAAACATCTAAGGAGATTGCAGAAACAACTAAAACTGGGTTCAGAACTGTCCAACGCATTATTAAACACTGGTGATGAGTCCAGATGGACCCTGTTCCAGAGTGATGGGTGCATCAGGGTAAGAAGAGAGGCAGATGAAGTGATGCACCCATCATGCCTAGTGTACAAGCCTGTGGGGGCGGGGCTATGATCTGGGGTTGCTGCAGTTGGTCAGGTCTAGGTTCAGCAACAGGATGTGCTCCAAGAATGAGGTCAGCTGACTACCTGAATATACTGAATGACCAGGTTATTCCATCAATGGATTTGTTCCTCCCTGATGGCACGGCCATATTCCAAGATGACACTGCCAGGATTCATGGGGCTCAAATAGTGAAAGAGTGGTTCAGGGAGCATGAGGCATCATTTTCACACATGGGTTGGCCACCACAGAGTCCAGACCTGAACCCCATTGAGAATCTTTGGGATGTGCTGGAGAAGGCTTTGTGCAGCAGTCAGACTCTACCATCATCAATGCAAGATCTTGGTGAGACATTAATGCAACACTGGATGGAAATAAATCTGGTGACGTTGCAGAAGCTTATCGCAACAACGCCACAGCGAATGTGTGACGTAATCAAAGCTAAAGAAGGTCCAACGACTTATTAGAGTTTGATCTTTTTTTGGCGGTGTGTATGTGAATGAGTGCTGCTGATGCTCCAGAACGTTGGTAAAACGTTTCTGTTTACCGTTCTCAGAGAGACGGAGAGAGAGGTCAGGTGATGTCAGATATGGCTTTCTGCTGATTCAATATTTACTCACCAAACACCGCTATCTCCTGTAAGCACTCGGACAAACTTTGTGTAATTCTTTGTCTCAAGACACCTATCTCACTTTTGTCGTCTTTGTAAAAAGGTTTGTTCCCCTCACACACACACCCCTCCGCTCTTGTAGTTGATTGTTCATTGTCTCTCCTTCATTTTCTTGCCCAAGAATCAAAGCCTTAGAGCGACCTGTGTAAACTCTGGAGTGACTGTGTGACTTTTGGATCTCCTCAGTAATCAGTCTGCGTCCACGTTGTGACTGAATTGTTTGACCTGGAAAACCTCGTTGCTTTGAATGTTAAAGTAACCGAGGTTCTCACGGGGTGTGTGCAGGACCATTGGGTGTGCTTTAGTATTTGAATAAATCCAGGAAAAAGTCCACACCTTTTAAAATTGGCTGTGTGAGAATTTGTCTTTGGTTTGTCCTCCGTGGGCTTGGCTGTTCAAACATCTCCTGAATGGTGCTCAGACAGGAGTGCGTGAGCCGCATTAGCTCAGGCTCATGCTGTCAAAGATGGAGTGTTTCAGACCTTTTTAGGAAAAACTGGCCTTCATGACAAAAGCAGACGGCTTGGACTGAAGGTGCAGATGGAAAGATGTGCAGGAGCTCCAGGAGGAGGGAATATTTTCTTTATCCTGAAGTTTTGTCTTTTGATTTGTTCGTGTGACGATTCAACAGAAACACCTAAAGTTTGTTTCCTGAAGTCTAACCTGAGCTCAGTCCTGTAATATTTATAGATTTGGTTACGAGTAGACTGTCTTTAGTTAGCTTGAGTTACTTCTGGACAAACCAGTCTTCACAAAACCTTTCTGTAGGTACGCTCAAATCAAGGTTTATCTTATTAAATTAGAAACGGATCCATTTGCTTCGCTGCTTCAGAACAAACTCGTGATGCTTCCATCAACTTGAAGGAATGTTGTTTTCTCCCATGCAGTTCTCCAATCACAGACGTTATTAGCACCAGGATTATTCTGACAGCATAATTATCTCCTCGTCTGTCAGTGGCCTTAAACCGGCTGCTGATGGATGGTTTTATTTATCACTCCAACATTAAAGAGGGTTCAATCCCAGCTGACACTTGTCAGAAACACGATCATCCACCACTGCTGCTTTAATCTTTACCGACAATTGAAAGTCTGATCATTAACTCCTCTTTTCTGGATTATGTGGGAATAACTAATCTGGTGTGTTTGCAGTGTAGTCTGGATTGGTTTTCTGTGCATCTTTGGGACATTTTGGCGTTGTTGACGGGAGTTTTATTCTACAGGAAATTCAATTATTTGGTTTCTTCACTGGAGGATTTTTGTGAGGATTACCACAGTAGTTGTGTTTCAGGATTCAGAAGGAATGAAGTCTTTCCGTCTCTTTTTACTCACACACACACACACACACACACACACACACACGCACACACACATGGGCGCAGACACAAACACACTTAGGGGGAATTCGCTCCTCCCCTAGAAGACTTCAAAGCGAGCTGCCTCTTGAGGAACTTCAAACGCTGGGAGACCATTAAAAGACAAAAATTATTTTCTGTAAGGTCGTGATTTATTTGATAGAAAAATGAAACCACTAACCCAACAGACATTATTTTTTCCTTTCCAGCGCCTGCTTTACCAGGCACAGCCTAAATTGTTTCCAGGTGGGAATCCTCCTTAGAGCAGAAGGGCTCTGCCTGAGGAGTCCAGGCTTTTCTTGCCTTCTCCTCTCCTCTCAGTCTGTTTTTGCCTCTCTCCTCGTGTCACTCTGCTGTTCCTCAGATTGTCATTTCTTCATTAGTGGTTGGCGGAGTAAACCGAGCGACATTGTGTTTAGTTTAGTCTAAGTAAAGATTTGAAGCTGCAGAGCTGGAAAAGAGCCGCTCGGAGCATCAGTCAGTGAGGGAAGAGATAAAAGAGGTGGGAAGGGAGCGTTGTGACTGCGTTTGAGAGAAATGGGGCGGTGGTGAAATTCAATCACGTGGGATAGTGATGGACATGAAATGTGTTGTAGGACAAGCAGACACGTGAAATGTGGATGGGCTGAATATAGAAATGAGGAAGTCCTGGATGGAGACGGAAAATGAGTTGGGTGATGAATATTATTGGATAAAAAAAGCTGATGGTCACTATCTAGTTGGTAGAATTTTCAATCCCAGTTTGTTCTTTTGTACGTTTACAGAACAATCATGAGATTAGTGATGGGATTTTGTTTTGCCTTTAAATGAAACCAGTAGTTGTGAAGCAGGCGTGTGTAGTACGAGTGATGAAGTCCCCTGGTTAATACAAATACGAACAGTTTTCTACGAGGACTCACAAAGAAGAATCGTTCAAAAGATTCGATTCGTTTGTGAACGCCACACCACTGTGTAAGATTAGGTCAGATTTAAACCTCTGGAGTGGTATGGACACACAAGTATCTTGACTCTGACGTTTTAAAACCACGGTATATCTTTAACCCTTTAATGTCGAGTGTCGCAAATTTGCATCGAACCGCTTCCGCTCCAAATGCAACCATAATACCATCCGTAATTCTCCACTGCCCAGTGATGCATTTCCTACACAGTCCTGTATTTTTGTCATTTTTTTCTCCACTTAATTTAGCATCTACTTGAAAGCAAAAACACAATTGAATATTTTTTTCCACATTTGGAAATAAATTCAGGTGTTAAGGGGTTAAACTAGTGACCAGCAGGCCTTGTTGGGATTTGAAGCAGCTTTAAAAAAAAAAAAGTCCTCCAGAAATCACAAATGACCTGAACGTTTTCATCCAGCCCCTGCTTTTGCTGTTCCATAAGAACACCCGACTGGTCCGTTCCGTCCCGAGATGACGTTTGATGTTGATCTTGTGTCGGTTAATGAAAACAACCAGTTACACGTGTAGCTGTCCTCTGATGCAGCTACTGATGTGAGAGCGCGGACGCCATTGGAGGATTGGATTTAATTAAAAGCAAACCGTTTTCTCTTGGTGCGCATGCATCTGAGAGTCTTGTGGCTTTTATGTGCTGGTGTGCATCTATTTTGCGCTAGCATGCATTCACACCAACATACAAAATTCAAATGGAGCTGCCGTGGCTACCGTGTGTTGTTGAGGAAAAGGACCGTCTGTTCACCGGGTCAGGGTTCTGCTTGTTTTTGTGCTTTTAGGTGAAAAGCGGAAAACCGGAGAAAAAACAGTTTTCACAGCTTCCAGATAGACACTTTCACCAAACTGCCCTGCGATGCGAGCGGCTTGGCCACTCAGCTCATGAATCACTCATTTCAAATATGTCTGTGTTGAGTGTGTTTCATCCTTCCAGGTGGATATCCCTGCTGTTAGTTTAGGAGTGCATCTGTGTGTTGCTGTGCTTGTGTGTACACCGCTGATGAAATTGCATCTTCTCCTCCTCCTTCTCATGCTAGCTCACTTCCTCTGGGCCCCTGACAAACCCACCAAACAGGGAGAAAATAGAGCACTTTATTGGGACGCCTGTCAGGACTCCCTCTGGATTTATGGCCAGCAGACAGCGTTTATCACTCAGCCGAGAAAGGCAGAGTGAAAACGGGCTGGGGAGTGAAGGTGGGGTAAGAAAACACGGACCGAACCTATCCTTCATCTGCATACAGAACCGCTAAAACTGAAGGAAACCCTTTTTATTTACATTCATGCAAGTAATTACCTCATTGTTCTGGTAGAAACCATACAATATGTAAGTGCTACATTTTGTTGCTACTATTGCTGTTTGCTCTACAAATAGGCACGTCTGGAGGTTAGGTCCATCTTGGGTATATGTGGTTAGTTCATAGGGTTGAGTGGTACTCGTGTTTTATTGTGATTTGGTCTTTTTACTGCTGGTATTTTAGGACATTTTAAGAGATTGTAATATGCAAAAGAATAATAATGTGTCATCATCATGTAATAAAGTAGTGAAACGACTAATAAATAAGAAAACTGTTTCAACATGTCCAATAATTAAAGTTTGACTTCCAAATATTATTTCTCCTGCCTACCAGGACGTCCGTGCAGACTGCCTTTCATCCTAAGACGGGTAGGGAACCCTGGGTCCTGGAGAGCCGCTATCCAGCACGTTTTAGAAGTTTCCCTGCTTCAACACACCTGATTTTAATCGGCAGGTGAATAACAGCTTTCTGCAGAGCCTGATGAGCTGCTGAACAGGTGATTCAACCACTGAATCAAGTGTGTTGGAGCAGAGAAACCTCTAAAACATGCTGGATAGCAGCTCTCCAGGACCAGGGTTCCCTACCCCGTTCTAAGACCTAAGACATCCATTGAGTCATTTAGACACTAATTTGATCATGTTATTATTTAAAATAAAAGTTGCACATTGGTTAAGATGTTGGCCAACATGGCTGGGTGCTCTGCTGTACCTCTTCTATACAGCAAGCCTCCCTATGGAGACAATAGTACAGCTGCAGGAATGGCAGCAGAAGAAGAGTTTATACAATTTAAATGAAATTAAAATATCAGATTATTCATGCAGAGCAGGAATTCGTTTCCCAGCCTGCCTCAAGAAAAAAAACTAAATACCATCAGTATTTTTAGGTGCCTCGTGTACCTATTACCACCCAGCCCACATTAGACAGCGTGATATAGTCCTAATCTTCGTTATGTTGTGTTGTAGTAATACAATCTCCAGACAGCTGAAACATTTTCTTCCACTTTTAAATCACTTTGTTGCAGAGTAACACTATCAACAAACTACTCTGATCAATACTCACTTTACTAAGAGCACGGGGCTTGAACTGTTCATGTAATGAAGCCCAATAATCCATGATGGGTATATATGTTATCTACACCAGAGGCAGGTAATGATGCCACACAGCTGTGGGTTTATTATTATTAATATATTAATAAAAGGAGAAAATACAGTTGTTTTATTAGCATGTTTCTATTGTTTACAGCAGGAGGTGTTAGCGATGACAGCCTCTGTAGTGACGGAGAAAGAAGGAGGAGGGGAAGTGGGTTAAAGCAGGGGTCCCCAATCCTGGTCCTGGAGGGCCGCTATCCAGCAGGTTTTGTGGTTTCTCTGCTCAAACACACTTGATTCAGTGGTTGAATCACCTGTGCAGCAGCTCATCAAGCTCTGCTGAAGCCTGCTAATCACTTGCTAATTGAAATCAGGTGTGTTGAAGCAGAGTTACAACTAAAACCTGCTGGATACCGGCCCTTGAGGACCAGGATTGGGGACCCCTGGGTTAAAGGATTCATTAACACATGAGCATTTAGCTGGTTTGATTTAGTGCCACGCTACATTCTTCTCTGGCATCGTAGCTTTTCCTCCTGCGGATTGAAGGGAAAAGACTTTGCTTTTTTGCTTGTGATACCCTTCCTTCCTGCCCCTTAGGAATTTCCCGTGTTGCTCCTCGCAGCGTCTCTTTGCACACCGTCTTCGTTCCTGCTCTTATTTTTCCAAACCATCTTCTAACACAAGCCCTCCAGCATTAGCATGCCCTCCCCCACCCCCACCCTCTGTTTAGACCCTCAATTTCTTCCTCTCATTTTCTCTGTCTCTTCTCTCACGTTGGTGTGCATTAAGATTTAATGTCCCCAAACAAGCTCTCAGAGCTGGCCCACTGAGAGTGTCAGCGGGGGCGCTCTGTTCCCACTTCTGTCTCTGCTGTGAGAATCGCTCTCAGAGCTGGGTAGACACAGGGATTTACTTGTGGGGGGGCTTGTGATGTGGGCAAAAATTAAACAATATAACGATACACTGGCTCATGTTTCGACCAGCCAGGATGCACTCATGCAGCCTCCAGATGCTCTCCATCTCCTCCATGAGAATCAGGACTCCCCGCTTGGTCATCAGGACCTGGATCCTGCAGCATCATGACCGCTTTTTCATTACTCACACATTTCACTCTTTTTGGTTTTATCAGTCAACATCTTAAAGCAACACTAAAAAGTTTTTTACACTAAGCTATTGCTTTCAAACTGGTTTCAGTGGTTCTTGAGCAGCTTCACGTTGGACAGCACTCTGCTGACCAGAAACTGATTTGAACAGTTTTGTGGTTCAGGTAGGATCACTGGTGGGAGGTCTCTACCTGCTTTAAGGTAATGGCTTTTTACTGTGCTGGTAGCTCATATAAAGGCTAGCAGTTAGCTCTTTCAGTTCACCGGCTATCTATAAGCACAAGAAGAAGCAGGAGAGGAGATTTGTTTTTTATTTGTTGGCATCATAATGGAGCGTGGAAGTAAAAGTAAAGCCTGATTTATACTTCTCCGTCTGTGTTGGTCCGGAGACACACAACGCCATTATGCGTCAGCACAAGAGCTCTCTGACAGGTGCACGGAGGCTGACGGAGACATGCCCAACTTTTTTATTATTTGTCAAAAGTGACGGAGACCGCAAGCTCGTGATTGGTCAGGACGCCGCTTCCTTTAAATTCCTCAACAGCACTGCCATTGCTCCCTCAAAAAATAAAAAGATATTTAGCGATAAACATGGAGCATATTGAAGAACGCCTTGCAGAAAAAATCCATCTCCGTCAATGCGTGTGCACGACTCCACACTCAGCTGATGGAGAAGTCTAAAGGCTACTTCACACTGAAAGCATCAGCGGCGCGGAACAGCAGCGGAACGGCGCCGCTTTAAATAGAACCCATTATAGTCTATGGGGGTGTCACAAACCAGCCGCAACGCGGCAATTTCCATCCCAGAAGCGGCACGCCGCGCCGCTAAAGATAGGATTGAGTTCTATTTTTGCCGCGTGCTGCTTCTGGGATGTGTCAATTTCCGCAGTTAACATAGGGCTAGACAGGAAATCACACTCGGTTTTAGTGTAAAATGCCTGGTAATTTTCAAAATAAAAGTCTGTAACAGCCATGCGATTTCATATCTATTTGGATTACGTCGATACGTGTGACCTCACGGCTTATTTACTTGCCGCATCGTTCGAAAAGTGCAGCGGTGTGTTTTTCATGGCTTTAATCCTGGCAGTTCTTTTTGGTTTAGTGGCGGACGGCATAAACAAACCTGCTGATATCTTGTGATCTCGCGAGTCGAGCGAGGAGCGCGGCGGTGAATTCGCTTCGCTGCTAACTCTCCCGGTGTGCACTGGAGTGCCGCGATTGTCGCGAGTAAACCGTTCCGCTGCCGTTCCGCGCCGCTGATGCTTTCAGTGTGAAGTTCCCGTAAATCAGCCTTAAGAGAGTAATGTCTTTGTGAAGCAAAGAGCTAAAACCAGAGTGAACATCGACACGGCCTACACTCGTTTGAGGGAGCTGAAGGAAGCAATGAAGTCATGGACTGATGATGACCTGGCTTTGTTGCTACTGGACTTGTAAGAACTAATATTTTTGTCCAGCAGTGTTAATCTTTTTACTTCGTGGTTTATTTTGCATCATTTGACTCATGTTAGTGTTAGCTCATTGTTAGCGCTAGCTACAGCAGGCTGCTGCAGGGTTGTTTACGACAGTTGTAATTCCGCTTTCAACCAGTAGGAGGGAGAAGAGGGAAACTTATTAAGTGTTGCTTTAAAACAATTATGGCAAATCTGCAAGTAAGCTAGGTTTTGAACACAAACACAATCACAGAACACTCACCCCTACCCTCAGGTTACTTCCCTAAGACGCTTCTGCTGGAACCGCAAACCGTGATGCCGGAAGAAACGAGAGATCTCTAAACACAAGTCACGGTTTTGTACGTCCAAACATCTCTTGTTGTCCGTGACTTCAGATGGTGTTTTTCTTTTTGGGACTCTGGTAGTTTGTCCTAAAGTTGAAGTGGTAGCAGCCAGCTGTTTCTCCTTCTCTGGTATTATTGAGCGGAGAACCTCTCACACCAGTGGTGTTCTGCTGATAAATACCTGAGTGTGGAATGAGTGGAGGACCCAGGGAAGTGCGGCGTTTCAGGGAGACCTACACCCAGATGGTCCAATAGTTGCTTTCAGTCCTAAATGTGTTATTGGCAGAGGTTTTCAGACAAATTCGAGCGAACCACTTCAGTCTTTTTTTTTTCCAAATCTCCACAATATATCTATAGCTGTACTATGTTAGAACATTCAGAGGCATGAAAAAAATGTTTTACGCTAATTTGTTTTCCATATTTGCTACAGTATCTTTAAGTCTCCATGCTGCCTGTTAACATCACACACCCAGTGCACTACACGCTTACTTTTCTCACAGATTAGTTGACGATTTTTAAACCCTCAAGTATAAAATTCAAGATTTATTTTCTTTTCTCATATGAATGTTTTTTTTTCTGTAAAGCTCTTAAAAAGAAGAACCACCACTCTCCCTTCACCCGTTTCATTAAGGCTGTCTCTTTTCACCAGCAGGGTGAATAATTAATGCCAGCGGGGCGAGTGGATGAAAATAACACGTCAGGCTTCCTTCATTGAGAAGAAGCATGGCTCTGCTGGGATGTCGCTGGTGGTGTGGCTGAAGCCATGGCAGCCTGAGTCTTTCTGGGTTCAAACCATATGTGAGCCAATTATACTGGTTTTTCTGTTGAGAGGTGTTATGGTGGAGAGAGAAGTGAATTCAAGACACATTCCTAAAGCCTTCACTGAGTGTGTCCAGCTATGACCAAGGGCCTGACCAGTCAAACTTACTGCTTACATGTTGTTGCTAAAGTTTTTCTACCTGATTTGCTTCTAAATGCTGGAACCAACACATTATATCAGCTTTTTTATTGGTCACAAAAACTCCTGATTCATATTTCCAATAACTGATGCGTTTAATGAACAGATTGGTGAAAACGTTTCTTTAAAATAATCAGAATTATTCATGAACATGTACCAAAAAGGTTAGGAAATTTGTGCTGCAAGTTCAGGTTATAAAGCACACAAGGTCCGTTAGGATGACATCTGTCTGCCTTATTTCCCCACAAAAGCTTGGGAAAAGGCTAAATCTGTTGCTCTGTGTCAGATTTCTCTGTTTCTGGATGCTGCTCCTGTGTTCATAAAGCCTTAAATTGGAGCAGATGGTTTTCATGGGTGACACATGATGCATGCTCATGTCGCTAATTGTCTCTTTGCAGGGTGGTTGGCCTGTCTTGTTCTCTCCAATTCTCCTGCAGAAACAACTGTACACCCTCCCCACCCCCGTCCACACACACACCCAGCACCTCCCTCCCCAAACCTCCCAAACAAACACACTTTCTTTTTTTAACGTGGCTCCAATAATTCTGTTAGTCATCTCCAAAGAGGATGCAAACAAACAGCATAGAATCAAGGGCGGTTAGGAGGGAAAAAGAGGAAGTGTGTGTGTACATGAGTGTGCATACAGTTTTAATAAGCCTTGTTCTGTCATGTGCTGTCTAACTCGGTCAGAGGTTGTGTGTGTGTGTGTGTGTGTGTGTGTGTGTGTGTGTGTGTGTGTGTGTGCGTGTGTGTGTGTGTGCGTGCGTGTGCGTGCGTGTGTGCGTGCGTGTGTGTGTGTGTGTGTGTGTGATATTGTTGAATAGATGCTCAAGAGGGCTTGTTTACCATTCTGCTGCTGTGAACTTTGAGAGGCTGACTGGCCAAACACTCCTAATTAGTTCTAAGTCTTTTTACACTGGCACATGCATGCACGCACACACACACACACACACACACACACACACACACACATACAAACACACACACGTGCACAGGCCTCCTCTAAAACAGTCAGTGCAGCCACTGGGGGTCCTCCTTCCCCATGGCTCCGTGGTTAAACCCTGCCCTCTCTAGTTGTTTTTGGAGAGGAGAGCGAGCGCCGTGTCAGTATTAGTCGCCACGTCTCCCTGCTCACCAGTCCTGCACTCTCACCCAAACAGATTAGCACCTTAATTGTTGATGCAACCCAACAGATGCGACTGTGAAACGTCTAAATAAATGAAAGAGAGTTGGTTCTCAGCACTGTCTGCGTGATTTATTTGTTTGTGACCTTGTTTTTCACAAAGCACCTTTTTTTGGTTGTTTTAGATTTTTGCAAGCATCTTCACTGTTTTAGTCACTGCGGTGCCTCGTCATTCCTTTTCTTTTTATATCTGGGCTCTTTACATCCTATCGCTCTCCTTCATGGGTTGTTTTGTCTCATTGAGATGCAGATTCTCATTGATCTCCGCCCTTCATCATCACTTTCTCTGTCTTTAATGCATTTCTGTTTTTTAATCTACTTTGCATTCCTCTTTGGGATGGAAATTGTATTGGTGTTGACTTTCTTTTGATGTCTTTTTTAATTAATTTATAGTCTTTTTTAAGTTTTTGGGTTTGAGTTTGTGTTTTGTTTAATTCTTTGTCAGTTCTATTGTGAGGAAGCATCGTTTAATGCTGTGTGGCTGGCTCTGACCATCAAACAGAACCCAAACAGCTCCACTGTTGAGTTGGAAATCCGTGCCAGCTATTAATGGAACTACTGTTTCACCTTTGACCTCATAGGCCAACTTGCTAAGTACACAGCTAGCACATGATGTTAATGCCTAATCCATGGATAGAGTAAAGCTTGCTGGGCTAAGAAACCAGCGCTGAAACTGCCCTGGTTCTGGAGCTCCCAAACTCACGTTGGTGCTAATTGCCTGAGGGGGGCGCTCTGTTGACACAATGCCCTGCCTAGCCCTTTTACGCCTCACCTTAACCATCACAACCTACAATCATGCTAACTGCTATCCTCAGACTAAAGTCTCAATACTCCTTTTACACCTAGAGGGGCCAGACTGTGGGTTCTAGTTGGTGTCCAGTCAGGTCTTGGTTCCTAATGTCATAGTAAAAACAACTGTACACACACACACACACACACACACCAGATAGCCACCCAGGAAGCTAACAGACACTAAGTGACCACGTGTTGTGTTTTTTTTCCTCTTTACAATCAGCTTTCTCTGGATTGCAGCTCAGCGAGTCACACTCCCCTTCTCTCCCTTTCTCATCACAAAGAGCGGCTGTTTTACGGGGTCTGACGGCCGTAAAACCCAATGGTTGTTTGGGGGAGGTGGGGGGTGAGGGGGGGACGCACAGAAGGCTGTCAGAAAGGATGTAAATTACACAAATAAAACTCCAGACTGGCACTGAACTACCCCCAAAAGAGAGACGGGGGTGGGCGGGATGGGGAGTGAGGGCTGGATATTTAACACGACTTCAGAGAGGAGAGAAGTGGGACAGGCAGGAGGATGAAAGGCAGTGGCAAGAATATAGAGACGGTACTGAGAGGAAGAGTTCTGACACATCCTCACTTTCTTTTTAGGCTTGAATAATAGTCGTGTGTTCTTGTCCTTGTGCTGTTTTCTAACGTCTGCATGTGAAATATTGATCAAATGGGAGCAGGTCCATCAAACCAGAAGCTGGGAGATTGATGCAACAATTGGAAAAGATGAGAAGCTCTTCAGAAAACCTAGAATCCTTTTACTGGAGAGAGGAAGTGTCATTTTAAGAGCAGGGTATTTTTTAACCTGTCTAACACCAGTAGACCCAGTTATGGTTCTGTGTTCAAGTCCTGGTTAACACAACCTCTTAGAACCTGGTGGATAGAAAAACATCCCTGTTGACTGAAACGTGCGCACTGGTACTTTCCATTTATCCATCCATCCATCTATCCATCCATCCATTCATCCATCCATCTATTTATCCATCCATCTATTTTTTCCATCCATCTATCCATCCATTCATCCATCCATCTATTTATCCATCCATTCATCCATCCATTTATTTATCCATCCATCTATTTATCCATCCATTTATCCATCCATCCATCTATCCATCCATTCATCCATCCATTTATTTATCCATCCATCTATTTATCCATCCATCCATCTATCCATCCATTCATCCATCCATTTATTTATCCATCCATCCATTCATCCATCCATTTATTTATCCATCCATCTATTTATTCATCCATTCATCCATCCATTCATCCATCCATCTATTTATCCATCCATCTATCCATCCATCCATTCATCCATCCATCTATTTATCCATCCATCTATTTTTTCCATCTATCCATCTATCCATCCATTCATCCATCCATCTATTTATCCATCCATCCATCTATCCATCCATTCATCCATCCATCTATTTATTCATCCATCTATCCATCCATCCATTCATCCATTCATCCATCCATCTATTTATCCATCCATCTATCCATCCATTCATCCATCCATCTATTTATCCATCCATCTATCCATCCATTCATCTATCCATCTATTTATTCATCCATCTATCCATCCATCCATTCATCCATTCATCAATCCATCTATTTTTCCATCCATCTATCCATCCATTCATCCATCCATCCATTCATCCATCCATCTATTTATTCATCCATCTATCCATCCATCCATTCATCCATTCATCCATCCATCTATTTATCCATCCATCTATCCATCCATTCATCCATCCATCCATTCATCCATCCATCTATTTATTCATCCATCTATCCATCCATCCATTCATCCATTCATCCATCCATCTATTTATCCATCCATCCATTTCCATCCATCTATCCATCCATTCATCCATCCATCCATCCATTCATCCATCCATCCATCCATTCATCCATCCATCTATTTATCCATCCATCTATCCATCCATTCATCCATCCATCTATTTATCCATCCATCTATCCATCCATCCATCCATCCATCTATTTATTCATCCATCTATCCATCCATTCATCCATCCATCTATTTATCCATCCATCTATTTTTTCCATCCATCTATCCATCCATTCATCCATCCATCTATTTATCCATCCATCTATCCATCCATTCATCCATCCATCTATTTATTCATCCATCTATCCATCCATTCATCCATCCATCTATTTATCCATCCATCTATTCATCCATTCATCCATCCATCTATTCATCCATCCATCTATTTATCCATCCATCCATCCATTTTCTTCCATTGATTTGCACTTTTAGTCCCATTGATCAGTTGGTAAATATTAAAAAAAAATAATAATAATAATAATAATTTATTATTTTCTAAAAACTCAGCTTTTTGTATCAATTTATTTGCTGTTTTGACTAATTGATGAAAACTGTGTTCTATATAATTACATGATTTAATTTTTACTCAAACAACCATAAACTCATTTAGATGTGCCTTATAAAGCAATATAAATATAAAGAAGTACTGATAGGTCATTTATTCTGCCAGTAGAAATGAGTCAGACACACTCAGAGATGGTTTTTGTTTTGTTTTGATCGCTGCATGCCTGGACCTCTGAAGACTTGGCGATAAGCTGAGAGAACTCACTGACTGGTAAAGCTCCTGTCTGATCGGCACGGTGGCAGACGGTAAAGCAGTTAAGTTAATTATATAGAGTTGGACATTTCTGCTGAGAGGCAGTTGCATCCAGGAGGATGAGGAGCATCAGATAAGAGCAGGAGGAAATGATCTGTTGAGACCAGCAGGGTTATCTCAGACAGATGCATGAAGATGGAGGGGAACGTGTTGAGAAGCACAAACAAAACATCACAAAAAGAATGAGCTTAAATACAAAAGAATTTATATGAACAACATTAAGCTTTTAAAACATTCTCTTCCAAATGATTATATGAAACATCCTGACTATAATTCAACCAAATAATCTATTTCAGCTCTTTCTTTATGAAAGCAGCGTCCTTGTCGAGGTCGACTGAAGACATCAGTCTTCTGAGGTTGTGGACATTTGCATCAAAGATCTGTTTCTATAGGACAATGTTATTTTCCTATCATTCTTTCTACTTCAGCCTTTACTTTAAAATGTTATAAATGTGGAATGTTTTTTTTTCTTCCAAGAAAGCGATGAGTTGCTCATGCAGCTTGCAGAAATGCTTTATTGTCTGCTGCCATGCCTGAATTCTCTGTTTTGTTCAGTTCTTGGAATCAAGTGCTTGCTTTCATGAAAATGGATGTTGTTCCCAAATAATAATATTGCTGTTATTTTTTGTTGTCTTTCAGTTCAATAATTGTATTTGTTTCCATGCCAGTAGGCCTCACTGAAGTATTCTTCTCATTTTTGCAAACTAGAAACAAGCCGGTCCTTTCAGGCTGAATTTAGACCTCTGGATGATGTGTTGCAGAATCACTAAAGACTGTTGCTGTGTTTCCAAAAGTCTGTAAACATTTATTAGTCTGTTCTTTGCCATGTCAGCCACACGTAAAAAATATTCTCGGTTTTCATCTGGTGTTATTTTGTAATAATGAAATAATCAGAAGTAGTAGCAAAGAGGCAAAACAAGGTGCGATTTCCATATATGTTTTATATTAAAGAGATTTTCCAGCATTTAAAATGTGTTTCTGTGTAAATGCTACAAATATTTTCTATGCTACTCATACTAGTAAAAGCTTCATAAATCATATTGGTTCAGACAAATTTTGTTTATGTCCTATACAGGACTGATAAGCTAACGGTTAGTCTAGGTTAGGTGCTATTTTACTGCTGGTGGTATTTATTCTTCATCATAAAAATTTCATCTAAATCACTGTGTAATAAGAAATTGATGGTAGTTTAAAGGCACACTATGCAACTTTTTCATATTTTTAAATCATTTTCTTGAGCCAGTATGTGCTAAAATTATCCTTTACAGGGTTAATGAAATGTCACTCAGACCCCACACTAGCACCTTCTCTACCCCACCTAGATAGGGTAGTGAGTGTCCACATCAGCATAGCCTGGATTTTTTTCCGGGCGCAACCGGTCGTGTTTTCAGCCCTCTTCCTAAGGTGGTCTGCTTCGGGCTGAACCGGTCCAACACATCCACTGCCGACTGATTGGCCGGCTCAAATTCACACCTACCATTAGGGGGAGTCTCAGATTGGCGGATAGAATCCACCAGCGGGGGCTTCCCGCATGCACGCTTCATTATTATTCTGGAAATTGTAGAGTTAACAAGCCTCGGACTGAAGCTGTTTTTTCTCTGTCTCTCTAGAACACACACACACACACACACGCAGCACTGCTAGGCTTGAGCTGCCAGGACAGACACAGCAGAGCAGGATGCAATATCAGAATCTCCAAAAGCAACACTGCTCACGGTCGCCTTTGTTTGTGCAGTCTGCTTCCTGCATGTTTTAGATCATGAACACAGCTGATTTGTTTGATTTAGTGATGAACCGCTCCTGTAGACACTAACGAAGGCTGAGGAGACGCTTCAGCAGTTAGATTAAGGCGTTAAGAAGACAAACGCACAGCAAGGAGATAAGTTTCACTTTTCCTTTCACTAACAAACACTAGGGGGTGCTAAAAACAAGCCAAAACTGCATCCAGGCTCCACCATGATGCCAACAAAAAGGCAAAATTCTTTTTGTTCTTTTGACGATTGGCAAACTGAAAAAGCTAACTGCTAGCCTCTATATTAGCTACCAGCCCAGTAAACAGCTGTTGCTGTAAATAGAGAACAACTTAATTCAGTGATTACTTTGATCCCAGGACTGCCATCTGCAACTTATATACCGTAATACAAATCTGTTTTTTTAACAATTCAAAATATTACTTGACTATTTATACAAATTTCATAAATGCATTTATTTCTAATTCTCCCTCATCCATATTGTCCGATTTCGGCTTCCCTCCTGGAACAACTGGCTCAGACGTATTGTGTGGTTCTGCTTTGGGACAACAAATACACCCTTGATGATGTGGAGCACTCAGCTGTTTTGCCAGATGACTGGGTTTTTGGCACGCACAGGGACACGAGATGGAGAGGGGATGGAGTCCTTTTGTTGTCTCTTTGCTGGAATGATCGTGCACCTGCGTGCTGCTGATGGTGGGATTTGCTGCGTTCACAATATGCTGGTGTGAAAGTCTGCAGGTTAGCTAGAGATTACCAGCATCTCTATTGACTATCACAACTGATCAACACCTTCTAAATCAAAAGCAGTTGCACGTTTTGGTTGGTTGTTATTCTGTGGAGTCTTGTCTCACAACAATGCATGATTTATACCCCATCCTCAGGTGGGAGAGCTCTGGTCTGACTGCCTGGAGTCACTTGATAGTTTATAGCTCAAACTTCAACAATCAACCATCGCAGCAGTATTCCTGCAGGGTGTTGTGTATTTGTGTGAGTCACTGTGTCCATGAGAAACAAGCTGGTTGAAAACTATGGAGTGTGTATGCTGGCCAGCCTTGTGCATTGTCTGAATTTGAAATTTTGCAGAAATATTTAATTTAAATGAAAATCAAATACAGACACAGACGACTGTGCTATCCAGTAGGTTTAGGAATGGGTTCGTTAGAAATTCCAGCAGTAAAACTTTAAGGAATCATACCACAGTTACGCTGTTTGTTTGTAGAATAATGCAATTAATGTCTTGAAATATTTAGAAAATGTCTCTATGCGTAGCCCCCTACTACAGGAACAGTATGACAGATGGTTTTAGTGGGTTTTAAACTGAATTTTAAAGGAACTAGAGGGCAGCTGATGCTTGGGAGGTAGAGGGGTAAAGCAGGTTGTCCAGTAATCAGAGGGATGCTGGTTTGAGCCCACTTCAATTCTACTCATGTTGTCCTTGGGCAAGACACGTCATTTACCTATGCTGGTGGTGGTCAGAGGAGCTGATGGTGCAAAAGGACGCCCCGGGGCAGCTGTGGCTACGATCCTCACAAGTGCGTGAATGAAAAATAATAATGTGAAGAATCTAATAATAACAATGACAGCAGAATTAATAAAAATAAGAATTGTTAAGGATGTAAGAAAATATCAATATTGTGATATTTTGTGTTATGATACTGAATCGATATTTAAAAGCAGTGGATCAAATTTTTTATTGAGCGTTTACCTGCAAACATTTACTGTATTCCTTTTGTGTGGTGCAATTCAAACTCCCACTGCTAGGTGGCAGCAGCTTTTACCAGCTTCATTCTGACAGAGCAATGAGATCTCCTGATAAAACTGGATGTAAATATCATCTGGCTTTTAGTATTGCGATATATCGTATCGTCTCCCTTGTATTGTGATAAATATTGTATCGCCAGACTCTTGTTAATACACACCCCTAATTATTATTACAAGTAACGTCAGCAAATACTTTGGGTGATAATGAATAGACCGTATTTTATCCAGGAACTAGACTCTGACAGGAGGCCCTGTGGAAGCAGAACTGAACATCTGTAACATAACTGAACAACTGTACGGGATATACATTCTACTGTACCCTAATGTGGAAAAACCCTCTCACCACAAAGACGGAACTTCCCAGACGCACCCTCAGCTAGCCTAAAGCAGGCTCACAGGTGTCATTTTCTCCCTCAAGGGTGTGTGCGTGTGTGTGTGTGTGTGCGTGTGTGTGTGTGTGTGTGCATGTGTGTGCGTGTGTGTGTGTGCGTGTGTGTGTGTGTGCGTGTGTGTGTGTGTGTAGGGACTGATCAACATAGAATAACATTTCATGCAAATCACATTGGGTTTAACGCATTAAGTAGTTAACCGACACTCTGAACTGTTGGGTTTTCACACGAGGAAGGAATCTTCAGCTAGTTTACTCGTTTCACTCTTTTGCTTGTGTGCATGTACTTGAGATGCCCTCATTTGGTTGCAGTGCATGTTTTTGGGCTATTTGCATGCTCAGTCATACTAACGGGGGTTATTTTATGTGAATTTCAATTTGGGACAGATGAATGTCAGCAGATCCATTATCCTTTATCTGAACCCCTCAGAGCAGAGCGAGGAGGGGAGGGAGACGGAGTGGATCGGGATGCTTCAGTGGATGGATGGATGGATGGATGGATGGAGCATTAGTGTCCTATGACACACTCCCTTTAACTGTCACTTTCTGTCCTTTATGAATTATTCACACAGTTTCCTCACTTCTTAGCTGCCTTATCCACTGCTCTGACACCTCACGTTTGAAGGCTTTCACGTACAATAAATTGGCTTTATCGGTTTAATATTTTCTTGAGTGTTTTTGTTTGATGCTCTTGATGTCGTTTCATCTTTTATACATCTTGGTGTGAAATGGAATGAAAATCTTGTACCATGATTATTACAAGGAAACATATCACCATTGCTGATAATTTTACAGAAAATGTGTTGAAAACGTATCAAAGCTGCTCTCAAACTGAATATATTGTACAAATAATGGAGGAGCAGAGTTACTGGGTTTTCTATTGTTGTTGATTTATCTCTTTTAGTAGCGATATTATTAAATTATCTTACTCAGTTACATATTTAATCCCACTGTTGGATAACTATAAATAGGAGCAGGAACCCTGCTGTATAATAAATGAACAATTACATAACGGGTTGATTATAATCTGCAGTAGAGATCGACCAATGTGGGTTTATATCACCCATATATCAGCCGATATGTGATACCAATTTTTTATAATAAATATCGGCCCGATATATCTGTCTGTCACTACTCTGCAGGACATAAATATGATGCAACCAGCATTAAGTCCTTTGCATTTTTGCATCTCTGGTTACAATAATAATGAAATTATTTTGACAACACTGATAAATCATTACAAGTTCTACCATGAGCTGTAAAACAGAAAGCAGATCTAGATGACTTCTTAGGTCTCTGTTAAATACGTCCACGTCACAGATTTGACTTCACCATGGTAACCATTACAGCCGTGTCATCCCTGTGTACATCCATGACAAAGATACACAGCTGTGTAAAAGTGCAAAACAGTATTTCTGTTTCCTTTTAGTAGGAAAATACAGATTACGGTGACAGATGTGCTGACACAGTCCAGTCTGCCACTCTTGCCACACAGGCACAAAATATTGTTCACATCAGACGGTCGTCATCATTTTAACAGTTTGGAGAAGTTGCACCAACTGGGGGAAGTGTAGAAATCATTAGTTACCGCCCGTGTTTTTAAAGGTGTGAAACACTGAAAAACTATTTTTAATGATTATTTCTGATTATAATTGTCACTCTGAGTTTTTCATGCAGGCTGAACATGAAAATAGTCTCCTCCACCTATCTCCTGCATTAGCTTCTGATAGAAAATAGACGGTGAAACTCTAGGATTAGAAAATCCTGACAGATCTACGTCACACTGTCACTTAACATTCATGGACTCACCCATCTTGGCTCACAACGGGGAAGGCTGTTGTTGGTTTAGCGTCCAGAAAACAGCAGAGAACATCTCGACTAGCAGAAGCTAACCGTTAGCATTAGCAACTCCACCACATGGTAGAAGCTGCTGCAGACTTGTGTTATTTGTGGAGATAAAACATCAACGTTGCAAAGAAAACTGAGTGAGTGGTAGAGTCGGATTGCTTTTAGCCAATTACAGGGGAGATGTCCGAATGTCAGGAAATAAGACTCCATATCATGCCGTGTTCTGCCACACTCCTCTGTGCTGATACAGAAGCTTCTGGGATTTATTTTCCCCAGAGTACGACTTACAGGCATTCATTCCTACTAGAGACCACTGCAAATGTGTTGATCAAACGAGTGTTTAACATGTTTAACATCACTTTCTGTATACGTAACGATGTTGATGCAATTACCCAAAACTTGTTCTGCAGTCTTTGTAAAAATGCATTTTAATCCCAATGACATGTGATATCTCTTCTATGCACTTGTTTTTATCGGTGCTTCAGTGGTGAGGGGATTCCAGTGTCATCATTAAGGGCAACAATGGTGTCAGGGAGGAGGGCCGCCCCATCGCAGATGTTAGATCCAGCACTCACACATTCAAAAGTGGTGGATTGTTGCATCTGTGAGCTGTTAAACTGCTTTAATGTTAAAACAACCTCTTGGATCACTCGAACGTCCGTCTCGACCCTTAGAGGACCACACGTCTCTGGTAGCTCTTTGAAATGAACATCAACACATTTACCGAGGATTACACATATATATTCTAATGTTGGTTAGCTGAAGGGCTTTCCTCAGCTGTTCTGAGTCAGCACTGTCATGTTGTGAAAGCTGCGTTGGTGTGGCTAATGTTTCAGAGCTATGGAAAGGAGGAGGGAGGGGAAGGGGTGATAGATAACCCTCTGTAGAGACGGGGAGTTGAAAGAGTTGGGCTGGTGGCCAAGTAGGTTAGAGGTGTTGGTGTTGATGTTTGCCTGGTTGCATAGGAACTACTCCAGTGTTCAAACACACACGGACCCAAACCGAGCACTCACTTGTGCAGAGGTAGTCTAGACGACTTGGCACGAATATGTATCCTTGTTTTTGTTTTTTATTGCTTAACCACAAACATGATCGGTTCGGGTTTCGCTCCAGTGGCAGGAAGATTGAGGTTTTGATTAAACTCAGGCCCTTAATGCAGATTTCTAAATGGGTTCTTTAAATCTTTATTTGTTCGTTGTGTGGTCTTGCAATAAAAAAAAAGGAACATCCCCCTTTGATTTAGCAAGTTGAGTGGCAGGAAAGCTCAGATTCACTTATTAAATAGTAGAATCTGATTTGGCAGCAGGAACAAAGAAAGGTGCGATGCTAAGTGCAGAAATGTTGATGAATTTAACTCCTGTGAGCTCACCTTTTTAACAAAAAGTCTTACAGACGTGCCTAATTAGCACAAACAACATTTCATACCTACTCTGTCGCTGAAGCAACTCAGATGGAAACATGGAAGAAGCTCCAGAGAGGGCGAGGAGCGAGAGAGAAAGAAGGGGAGTCAGAATGGGGCTCTCCATCATGCTGTCAGTAAGGTGCAGCTTTAGCTTTAGTGAGGAATAAAGAGTGTTTTTAAAAGGTGCTGCGAGGTGCAGCAAAGATGAGTCGGATAAATGACTTCTCTTTTTCATTCAAAGAACCCACTCAAGCCCACAGGGTCACTGTGTGTGTGTGTGTGTGTGTGTGTGTGTGTGTGTGTGTGTGTGTGTGTGTGTGTGTGATGACAAAAAAAGAGTGTGTGTAAAGGATGAGAAGAGGGACTGAGGCAGTGTGTCTGCATCAGCCTGAAGTTGGTGTTTGAGAACGCCGGCGAAACCCAGACTTTTGATATGGCTGGCTGATGTTTTTGTTGCTCTTGACACTATAACATATTATGTTTTTTTCTGGCTGCTGCCCCTCTCCTTTCACCGCAGGGTGGGAAGAGTAATGTAGTTCAGAAGGGGCATGTAAGGCCAAACAATGGCCCAAAAATATTGAATAAGGCCTGAAAGGGAGCCATGGCCTGAATGACAAAAGGCCAGATCTGGTGTGGAGGACTAATGATGCGAGGGGGAGACGGTCCAGATTGATGATAGAGCTCCGCTGGTTAAAAATTATCAGGATTCTTTGTGTGTGTGTGTGTGCGTGCATGTGTGTGTGTGTGTATCCAGCCCCCTCCTGTCTCCTCTCCTGGTATCATGCAGATAATGGCAAGATGTGACCAGATAATGATTTGCTCCTCAGTGGCTTCTTTTTGTGTCAGCCTATTTACTTTGTTTGGAGACAATCATCCGTCTTTGGGTTCACAACACAGATGGTGTTGGTAGCCATAGTGAAAGTCAATGGATGCCATCAGGCAACTTTTAGATGTGTAGATCTGTTTCAGTCTCTAAAGTCACAGATCAGAGTTTTGTAACCGCAACAGCAGGACGTGTTTCTCGGTTCTCTAAAGATGCAGGCAAGTGTTCTGACATCCATGTGAAGCTCATATCAGGTTTTTCCTTACCACCTTAATTAAACAAGCCAGGACTTTACAGCAAGGTGCTTCTCTCGTGTCGTTTTCCTCAGCGGTGCTCTTGGTCTTTGTCTGAGTTTTGCTTCTTCCTGCTGCCTGTGGGTGAGGTGGCTAAACCTCTGGACTGCAGAAACAACCAGCACAAAGAAAAACCTGCTCATCAGGCGTTGGGTTTCCAAAGCAAATCTGAAACAACCTTTTTAAAAGTTACAAAAGACGAGGTGAATGAGGTAGTTTTCTTGTGGTTCAGCTGTGGAGAGTTGTGTGCATCATTAATTTAGATGTCCTTGCTGGAAACGGACATCAAGGACAAATAAAGCAACTTATCAGATGAATATCCACATGAAGAACTAGAGGCTTCATTCTCCTATAATACACACACACACTCATACACACACGTGCACACACACGCACGCGTGAGTGTGAGTGTGTGTGTGTGTGTGTGTATGATCTTCTCACAACATTTCTGAGGTAGCATTCTTGGTTCAGTCCCTGAACACACCTCCTCCTTCACCTTCATTACTCTCCTCTTTTCTCATTTTAAAGTGGCGGAGTCATCCTTTCCATTAACCCCCCCTGAGTCAGAATGAAGCAGACCCCCCCAGCCCTGTCCCCACCTCCCTGTGAAAGGCAGAGCAACAGGGGCCACGGCGGTGACTATGGAGGGGGCATTTGTCATGCTCTGAGCCGGAGCAGGCTGTTGCCCTCCCCGGGGCTTTTGTTGTCCTCAGCTATCAACATGCTGGCTAAGCAGGAGGGGTTTCACATGTTTCATCCACATCTGAACCTGCCCAGCACTTTTTAACATTTCTATTTTATTTTATTTTTTTGTGCCAGCCATGATGCAACAGCGTCGACATCCATCCACGCAGCCAGCTAGCTAGAGCAGCTGGTTTTATGGAGGAAAGGGGCAGGATTAGAGCAGTATTACAGATACCACCACCCCACAGCAAACACACACACCACAGGATCAGACTGTTGAGTACACGGTGTGTGTTGGACACATTGAGTCTTTATCCAGCAAGCATAACAATCGGTGCACCCTGCCTGGTGCTGGTGCAAGGGGCACAGCTAAAGCGGAGGTCATTCGCAGAAGTGTTATAATGCTTTGGGTTGGGCACAACAACACTGAGGGCAATCCACTTAAAGCGAACCTCTAACCCCCCTTGCTTCCTCTCAGATCCCTTCCAGCATCACACTTCTGAATGGAAAACAGCAAATTGGCCCTCAGTAGCACTTCAGATTCTAAAGAGGGTGAAAGCAGTGAAGGAGGGAAAAACGTGGATGCCCAACTGGAAAATGGAGGAAATGTGGCGAATCTAATGAAAGAGGCGAAATCAAGAGGTTCTAAAGATGTTTTGAAATGAAGGGTCTTTCCATACGCTCATTGTGATGTCCTGCTGGAGATCATCTCTTTTATTACCCTCATCACACACCGTGCCAGCTCTAAGCATTTAGACTCTTAAATATGTCCTTTCATTTACTTGGTCCAAAAGAAAGATGCTGTATTTTTACAGAAATGTTTTGAGGCGTTCCAGGTGACTGGTCAACTTAAATGTATATGTGTGGGGTTGTAACGCCCCCCATCACTTTGTAGTTTTTACTTGTTAAAAATGTTTTGCAGGTTTTTATCTCACAATAAATTTGTACTTTATGATCGTAGTGAGGAGAAAGCGAACGCACCATTAGCTGATATCAATGTTAACGGAAGCTAAAATATTAAGCTAACGTTATCTTAAAGGGGAACTAGAATCCAAACCAACATTTTCCTTGTTGTTGTTGAGTAAAGACAGCTTGGGTGGTCAAAAGTAGCATGCAAAAAGATCAAAGCCCTGTGTGACCTAGTTTTTATGTAAATTAGAAAGTAAAACAAAGCGAGAGCAATCCCCCCTCTTCTGAGCAAGCTTTCATGCAACGTCACATGACGGAGCCTTGCCTAATCAAACCTGCATGTCACCGCCTTATGAATTTCGGCTCCACCCTCACCAGCCCCGGCCATATATAAAACCAAACGCACCCGCAGGAGGAACGAAAAATGCTAGCTAGCTGTAGCTCCAGCTAGCGCCCTCCCTTGTAACTTATTTTCGGTTTTAAAAGAAGAAAAATGACTGAGAAACAGACCTGTTGTGTTCCAGGGTGTAGTAGTGATAGTAGCAATTTTCACCGTATTCCACAAGAACCCAACAGTCGACTGGAATGGTTGAATTTCATTTTTAACCCTGTCCCAGAGAACTTCAATCCAAATCTACGGTTGTGAAAGAGGCCTAAAGCTTCTGAAAAAAAAAAGCTTTCCCGCAGGCTAACCAACCAATCAGCAGGCAGCTCATTACCATATTCATGTCCTTTCCGAAAGGGAGGGGTAAACAGCTCTCTTGAGAGCAGAGGTGAATTAGGGATTTCAGGATGGCCTACATCAGGCCTCCTGGGACAGATGAAAGCTAAAAGAAAATTTCTTATGCTTTTTAGAGGCGCAAAGCACAGATTTAGATTGTTGATAAACTGTATTCTAGTTCCCCTTTAACAGTTCATTTTGCTGCTGGAGCAGATTAAGACGATGATGCAGGGGTGCCCAATCCTGGTCCTGGAGGGCTGCTATCCAGCAGGTTTTGTGGTTTCTCTGCTCAAACACACTTGATTCAGTGGTTGAATCACCTGTGCAGCAGCTCATCAGGTTCTGCAGAAGCCTGCTAATCACTTGCCAATTGAAATCAGGTGTGTTGAAGCAGAGTTACAACTAAAACCTGCTGGATACCGGCCCTTCGGGACCAGGATTGGGCACCCCTGCGATGATGCCTCCCTTAGATCGTTGTCGCTGGTTTCTTCATCACCCAATCACCTACCGCATTTAGTGAAGTGAAGCCAAACTTTAGAGCTCGTTCGCTTTCTCCTCGTAATCTCCGAGTTCCGAGGAGAAAGCGAACGCACCATTAGCTGAACGGAAGTTAATATATCAAGCTAACTTTATTTTAAACACTTTATTTACCTGCTGGAGCAGATTAAGATGATGATGCCTCACTTAGATCGTTGTCGCTGGTTTCATCATCACCCAGTTACGCATCGCATTTAGTGAAGTGGACCCAAACTTTAGAGCGCTTCCTCTCTGCCATGCTGCTCGCTCTGTTTACAGATCGCCAGCAGCAACTGATGACATTACGCTCTTGCACTGTTGTCTATCTTGACAAATCGCTGTCTCGCAAGTTCTCATTATGAAGGACAGATACCGAAACAAGGCACCGTTTAATATCACGTGAATCGGTCCTTGGTCGGTACCACGGAATTCAGTCTGTGCCTTAAAAATTACCAAATTCAGTGCCCTACACACAGCATATATATATATATATATATATATATATACTCCTCTTGTTCAAGATTCTGTCCAAAAGACAAAACAATCCAGTACAAAACTATAAAAACACATATGTAGACTAATGAATGTCATTTTTACCGGTGCAATGCAGGCGCAAACAGGCTAAACAGTCTTTAAAGGCGTCGGGAGTCCACCTCAGTGGTTGGTTATTCTGTAACCCTTTTGTCCAAACGTGTCTTTGGTTTCTCCTTGTCTCTGCGTTTTATGTCCTGTCCCTCTTGTCTTTCTTAATAAAATTAGCTCAATGTCCATCTGTATGTACGGAGTGTCTTCCCATTTCTGACAGCTAATGGGGAGTCATTCCAAGTCTGGGATGACTTATATCCAGATATGCTTCCTCCAGGGTAACATCCTTTGCAATTTTCTCTTGATTTGCTGAGTGATGGACTCGTTGTAGAGGAACATGGACCTAATGATCATTGAGGAGATGGGCTCTCTGAGTCAAGGCTGTAGAGTGTGGACGATTACAAAGTATGCGATAAGCTTCGCCTCCTCCCCCTCTCTCCTGTCTCCTTCTCTCCCACTGCTGAGGTATTTCCAGAATGCCGCTGGCCACGATGGATTTATGAGCGGGCCATACTTTGGTAAACACCGATGGTGTGCAGCTTTGTCCTCCCCCCAGTGATATAGTGAAGGTCCCCATAAAAAATGGGAAAACCGGGTTACGGCCACTATAGAGCTCAGCTAAACAATAAAAGGCTTTATGGGCAGATACAGGCCTGTACCATAAATGCTGGACTCTGCTGTCGGAAGAACATTAAAGGGATAATGATTGGGGGGGCTGCTTTCACAGAGATCCATGTAGCCACTTAGAGGCTCTTTTAAAGAAGACACACACAGGAAAGACAACACGGTGCCAATTTTGAGATCTATCAGACAGTTTAAGTTTGGGTCAGGGTCTGTATGTGTGTGGGTCCGGTAGACTGATGGAAACAAGGTGGAAGTGATGCGGGGCTCATCAATAACATGAGCTTGTCCTCACATCGAAGGGTCAGGCCCTCATTATGCACTGGCTTGCTGGCGGGTGGGCACAGCTGCTGGGTCTGGCTGGTGCTGCTGCAGCGGGCTGCGTGAAACCAGCTGTGCAAACAAACACCGACGCTCCAGGAGGAGTGGAGCGTGGAGTTTCAGGTGGAAACACGCAGGAGCTCTGCAGCGTCCACTGAGGGGAGATGTGATCATGGCACGAGGAAGTTGTCTGCTGTAGACCTGTGGGGGTGGAGGGATTATGGTGCTGATCATTACGGTCGTAGGATAATGCTGCTGACGTGCACAAAGAGCCCTGGACTGACACAATCATTTTCTTCCAGTCTCTTGTTGTCTCGCAGATACAGACACAGTTTAAATCCTTCCAGTCCCTCCCCTCCGAGACGTCTCTCCTTCCGCCTTTCCCCGCTGTGCTTCTTTATTAGGTCGCTGGGAAGATTTAAGAAAGATAGAAAGCTTTGCCGAGGCTTGTCCCAACTTCTTTTATCGTCTGGGCATTAACCATCTGCTGGCACATGTGCAGGAGCGCTCGGGGGGAGGAGGAGCAGCACTCAGCGCTTGTGTTTGTGTTGTAGCCACTAAGGCAGACAGGAACTCTAAAATTAGGCCCTGGCCGTTTTAACTCGAACATGTCTGGCCTTATCTTGTCAGGAGATGGCTTTTACCCAAGCCAAGTGTTGTCCTAGTGATACGGCAGGTCTGATCTGTTTTTCTTTTTCTTTTTTTCAAAGCCTGGTAAGTGTCTCCAGGCAGCCAGAGCTCAGCAGATTTTCCCATGACTTTAAGACAATTTGATTGTGTTTTGATTTGAGTGTCCACTCCAATAAAGAGCACACTGTGCAGGAAGTGTTTATATGCATGCAGAGAGTGGAGGAAGAAAAAAAATCCTTGGAGTGCAGGAACACAAGGGTCAAGGCGCAGTTGGTTGCAGATGTTGGTGGACCATCTCCAGGATCTGCTGAAGAGTCGACACAAATTCCAGCTGATTAGCTAAACCAAGGTCTGCTGGACATTGTTTACTCGCCTCTGTGCGTTTGCAGTGAATGTGCTGGCCTTCCTCCTTTTATCATGCACAATAATCCAAATGACAAAACAACCTATTGTTTGTTCTAACCTGTCGGCTCATCTCCTCGGGGAAGGAATGGCAGGGGAAGCACGTTTTACTGCCTGCTAACACCCCTGATTGGACTGAGAGAGAAGGAGAGTGGGGGCAGTAAAAATAGTTTGACACCCTCAAGGTCCAGCCAGCAATCTCCCCTCCACCCTGCCTATAAAACTCTTTGAGTTCCCAGCTGAACCCCCCCACCCCGCCTTAGCTGGGGACTCACGTTTACGGCTTTGCTCCACACCAAGGACGTTATGTTTACCACTTGTGGTGTTCCTCAAATTATTCGTGGCTATGTAACACTCTGTTCGTGCCTCTCGGATCACTTTGATATGATTCAGAGTAACCATCCTTTTAAAGTTTGCAACGCGGCTCTCAGCGACAGCTTAAGGCACAGAGACACGATCTCATTCTCCTGAGTTCGCTGCACTGAAGTACTTTTCCGTGTTCTCGGGAGTGTGGTGCATTTTGATGCTGGAACTAGTACAGCCACCTGGACCGGTGTGTTAATGCGGTCTGAACCTCTGGTGGCTCCACTGGGTTTTTTTCATCTACACAGTTTTTACCCACAAAGAGACACAGCAGAGACCACTCACATCCTGTATGTCCTCTGATGCTTTTTCCTCAGGACTTTCTGATGTAATGCATGCTCATACACTGTCAGCAGTGTTGTTTGGATCTCACAATATCAAAACTGAGCTTGGTCTATAAAGGTATTACATTTTCAGATGGTGGATGATAAAGTCACAGGTTAAATTTCAAGCTGCTAACACTTAAAATGTGTTAAATTTACCAACTCATACCTTCAGGTTTTTGCTTTTGTCGTGGGAAAACAGTTGATTTTGCACCGTTAGCTCTCCTCTTCCTCACCTGTGGAAATCTAATCTGCCTGTTAGTCTTTATCACCTCTGCTCCTCCCGTTCTTATCTCCTCCCTCGTAAAAAGATAGCAGTCATAAAATGAGATGCACTGATTCTGGTTTTGAAGGCTGATACCATTTTCTGATTCTTGCACACCTCTAACCTGCAGATTCAGATTTATCCCACAGAACTATAATTAAAATGTTTTAACATTCTGATTAACCTGAAATTATTGTTCTGGAGGTAAAAACGTCTACGTGGAAGAGCTGTTATTGCTAGCGTGAATAAGAGCTTAGTGATGTTGAGTTCACAGACGGGGAAAATTGACAGGGTTTTTATTGCATTCATGGACTGATTTTAAATTAGCCAATCAGCGGTTAATATTGACCGATTCTGACCACCAGACGCTTATTTTAACAGCAATTAAAATCAGGTTAATTCAAAATCAGTCAAAAGTGGAATTGGCAGATCAAAGCTTTGCTAAAATTAGAAATCAGTAGGCATGTTTCCATTGTCGGAGCATCAGGGTCATTTTGTCATGAATATCTCTCACGTGAACGGCGTGAGAGTGTAGCATGGTTAGATACCCAGACACGGGAAAGTCTAGGATGCAGTTTTATCTAGGACCAATGGCGCCGAACCCGAGTTACAGCAGGAACGCAATGTTGTTCCTGAAATTAAGAGATTGACGTACTTGTAGATAGACGAGAAGCTTGATGAGCCGGGATGCTCCGGTGGAAAACAGGAGACCCTCCAGAGGAGAGCCGGGGGGCTCGAGTGAGGAGCCAGGGGCTCGGATGAAGAGCTGGTAGGCTCGAATAAGGAGAGAGCAGTGATGCTGTGTGACGTAAACTGTGATGTTCAATGACCAGAAGAAGCGCCGTTTTTTACAGTGCTCTGTGAGACAACAAAGCTCCGGTGGCCTAGTGGTATGAGTGTTCGCCCCGGGACTAGGAGATCAGGGTTCGAATCCCAGTCGGGTGATACCAAAAACTTTTTTAAAAATGGGACGCAATGCCTCCTCGCTTGACACTCAGCACTAAGGGGTTGGATTGGGGGGTTAAACCACCAAATAGTTCCCGAGCGCGGCCACAGCTGCAGCTCACCGCTCCCCACCACGGGGATGGGTCAAATGCGGAGATGTAATTTCACCAATGTGTGATGATGACTAACGGCGATTTTAAAGTAACGTGAACGGTTCTTATTTGTGTGTGCAAATCAGTGTACAATGTCTGCTGAGTTACAACCAATCAGCGTGAGTTAACCAAAAGTTCCGCTCAGCTAATTCACTGGGCCTTTCCAAGTAGCTACCTTGTGCTGGTACTCCGAAAGTTTCTGCAAATGACTCGTTTGGCCGGCCGGTGAAGTGGAAACTCGAATGCTGGGAAGTTCCGGTAAATTTACCCTGAGGTTTCGACAGTGGAAACACACCTTGTATCAGCCTTGAAAACTGGGATCGGTTTTTAGGACCTCTGCTGTCTTGAAATGTATTAGTTTGGACACACACCTAACAACATGCATGTGTCAAGTTTAGATGCTCTGCTGATGCTTCTGTTGGTTTTCTCCTGGATAAGGAAGGCTTTTTCAATAGTCTCTAAACCTTTTTCTCCTCCTGCTCTGCTAACTAATGATCAACAGCCTGTTATCTGTTGTCCTTTGCAATCACAGGGTATCACTCATGTATGAATGCTCTCCCCTTGGAGAAGAAAACAGAGGCTGGAAAATTAGCATTTTCTGACAGCCATTACTCATAGGGCTAATCCTGTCAAGGAATGTGTGGCTATCAATGCAGGCGAGGGGTTGCCATGGCCTAGGCCTGCATATTGACTCTTATCAGGCAGGGTAAACACACTGGGCTCTGCATTAAATAAGTGTCACAGTCAGTGGGGGCGGAGCAGGCCAAGTCCCCCTTCCCTCTGCCAGTCCCCATGCTGATAATCCTTTACAAAGCTGTGCTGGTCCGACCCAGCTGTGGCCCGTGGCTCAGGTGTGTGTGTGTGTATGTGTGGGGGGTGCTCTGTTGGTGGTGTCATTTACAAGTCACTCATGTTTTTGTTCACCTTAATGAATATGTAAATAAAAAGGTCACATTGTTTGTCCAGCCAAACAATTAGCCAAATTTTACAGCTTCCAGACTTTCTGCTGATGTTTCTGTTCTGCAGTGTTTTTTTTAAAACTCATGCTTCGGAGAAATCCTTTAAACACGTCTGCCTTTAAGGAAGTGTTTGGCCTCTTTTGAAGTTTAATATCAGATTAAAGCTATGCAGATAAGTGTTGTAGATATTTAACTCATGACAGATCATAGGATGCTTCTGTGTTTTCAGGTTTAGTTCAGAAAGAATAAATAGAAGAAGCTCTGTTTTCACACAGGATTAGCGTAGTAGGGCTGGGCGATGTGGCCTAGAGTCGATATCACGGTTTATTGAGGAGTTCACCACCTCGATAACGATAAATGGACGATAACTAGATATGCGCAAGAAAACCAAAAGTTGTCCACTAGATGGAACCAGGCAATTAAACCATTCAGGTTTTGATAATTATATTCAAATCTGTCTTGTGGTTTATGAGCTAATAAACACTCACCAGCAGAAGTCTTCTACGTGTCAAGCAGGGCTGCAAGTGATGTTATTTGAGATGTTTTTATATTTTACATTTTTTTCACATGTTAAACTGTTAGCAACACATGAACAAGGCAGTGTTTAATACAGTAATGTCATGTTCTGTTTTAGTTTCAGCGTTTCTGGAGAGTTTGGGTTTTCAGACCCAACAGTGAACACTTTCAGTCACCTGTTTGGGTTTAACGTGCCTATTAAACAAGGGCTACTTGGACTTATAGGAAGAAAATGTAACTTTTAGTCAAATACAGGAGTATTTAGATGATGATGACGAGTATGAGAGATGGCGTATTCTCCTGCATATTTGACCTTTTCACCACCTGACACAGGACGGATGAAACTTATGTCTCGTCTGCTTTCTTTGGCAAAGACTTGAACTTTGTGCATGACGCGGCTGCCTGACAAGTCTCAACAATGCTGCACGGAATGCTGCAGGGACAAGACGGTGACATTTTTAAGCCGACGAGACAAACTTCCTGGACTTTATTCCAGCTGTGAGAGTAAACTGTGAGCAAAAGCGCCAGTCGCTCGTAGCTACTGGGTGACTTTGCCACTTTTGTTTCTTGATGTTTGCTGTGTGAACCAAGGCGCCTCTCTCTCGAGGAGCAAAAAAAAGTGTAATAGTGTTACTCTGGGTGTACAAGGTGGGAAACCTTGAATAATGTGGGATGAGAGCAAGCCATGGAGGCGAATCCGAGTCAACCCGGTGGGTCACCAGGAGGTGAGGGCTGCCTTCTTCTCTGGGTTCAGGAAAAGTTCAGCAGCATAGCATTAGGCAAATTAGGGAGACAGTGGCTTAGGAAGAAGAGGAGAAAAAATCTGAGGGTGTAGAGGACTCATGAGAGAATGAGGGGGGCTCTTTTTATTAGAACCATGGAGGAAGTTCCAGGAAAAGCAGCAAGAGTGAGAGGCTGACTGTGGCAGCTCACATTGTGTCCATGAACTCCCTGTAAAGATATGAAAGACTAATTAGACAGCTTATATAACTCAATCATGTCCTCAAACACTATTTAAAGCCCCCCCTGCTCGTTTAGAGGGAGGGATGTGTTGGAGAGGTTGAGCTGGTCCTGAAGGGGTTAAAAAGGGGGCGGGGCCGCGGTGAAAGACACAGGAGAGAGAGAGAGAGGAGGTGGAGCCAGATCCCTCAGCTGCTGCGCCTTGTCACAGTTCTGCAGATTCTGCTCGCCGCTCGGTTCACTGCGGAGATGATTTAGGTCTCCGAACACAAACAAGCTGCTGTAACCCGGATCTGAGAGCTCGGTGGGACCGAGAGGAACGGAGACGGAACGACCTGCAGAGGACAGGGGAGTCCAGCCCTACGGAACGGCGCGCGCTAACGGGACAACCGAGACGAACTGCAACTCCGCGGAATTTCTTCCCATCCGCACGGACTCTGGGAGATTTATCCTCCTTTTTTTCTTTTATGATCCTGGATTTATTTGATCTTCTTGGATGAATTCGGTGCGCGCGCTGATCCTAATATTTGAGCCGAGTCTGAGCGCTCCTGATGCTGGACACGATGCGGGCGGCTTTTCCAAAATAACCTCAAATTAAAGGAAGCCGATCAGATGCTCGGATGTCCCCTCCGCGTGTGGATTTATCACTTTTCCCTCTATTTTGATGCCGTTTCTCCCCCCTCCTCCCCTCCCCTGGTCTCGGCTCCCCCTCCTCTCGGCTGAAAACCTCACGGCGGCTCGGCTCCTCGGGTTTTTCATCCCATAGATTTCCCTGCTGCGTATGATGTACGAGAGTGTGGACGTTGTGGGACTGAATCCCAGCCCGAACCCGTTTCTAATGATGGATTACTACAACCAGAGCCGAGGATGCTTGATCCCGGAGAAAGGACTGGTGCCCGGAGCGCCCCATCCCTACAGCACGTCCATCAGGAACCAGCACTGGAACGGATCCAACCACTGTAGGTGTCTGCCTCTTTCTCCTGCAACTTCACCGCCTTCATCAGGTCCACAGCATCCGCTGCTTCCATTTAGGGCCTTGCTTTTCCAAGCATTCATGCAAAAATATACATAGTTGACCCACTTTCTTCTGTCTCAGGATGCATCACAAAGGCTCCTGAAAATAACTTAATCAACTTTTGTCCAGTTTCTCCAGTGACAGCTGCAGCCAGATGAGCATTTATTTTAGTGAGTTATTAAGCTGTGATTACTGCAGGATTCTGAGGAGAATTTTTACCTAAATAACAGCAATAATGCAGGTTTAAAGTGTAAACATAGCACTAGTGCAGCAGTAGGTGTGTGTTGGTGTGATGCTGCCTGCTGTCATCATGTCTATAAATAGCTTTTTAATTTTTAATGGTACTTTTATGAAACGGGGAAGTCAGATCTGTTTGCTGTTTTTATATCATTGGTTTTGTGGGTCAAGCAGCCACTGGTGGCCCTGCCATTTCTTTCTTTTTTTTACTGATATCTGCTGCAATAAGAGTTTTATTGCTACAAAAAGCGTATGAGGGGCCATTCTTCCCCCTGAAAGCAGCTGCACTGCACGGAGCTCAATGGAAAAGAGAGACTTCTGTTGTCTTTCAGTGCCGCAGGAGCGTAAAAAGGCAGGAATCTCCACAGGCTCTTAAGGGCCAATTTCCTCCTGGTCTTCTGGAGGATAGTAACATGTGACAAAAGGGAAACTTAGACTGGAATGTTTGATGTTGGAACAAAACCACCCAAATCAGGCTGTTTGAGTTGCTGTCTTGTTTTCTTTGCCCCTCTCTGCTGCTGATGCTTGTTTATGAAACTTGCGTGAGATTAGAATTTCCTCCTGACTAAAGAGACGAACGATTTTCAAAGCAGCGATCTTGATAGTGTTTTATTGAGCCGGTCCACTAAACAGCTCTAGTGGCAGCATTGATTCAAACCATGTGAGCTCGTCTGAGGGAGACGGTGGGGGTTTGGCCCAGGAAAAGACCTCTGATCCCTCCATTCCACACAAAGTGGAGGAGTTACAGGGGGGTGGAAGGAGGATAGCATAGCTGCTCTTTGCTTTACTGCTTGAACGTAATAAAAAATGTAATGCACATGCCGGGGAGCGTTGGTGGGAGAGTCATCCGTTAGTGTCATCACATGGCTCGCCAGCTTATTGGATCATATGGGTGGAAAACTAAACAGCACACAGAGCAGGGATTCTTCAAAAAACTCTAATTTTTATTCACAATTCAGTCAGAATTTTAACAAATCTACATACAGAAATACAAAAATAACAAACTCCCGCTGCAAATATTCGTCTTATGTGGAGGACATTGACTATGGTGGCATCCGTTCTTATGAATAACAGTTCCCCTCCACACCACTAGGCTGCGCTGCTTCAAGTTACAGTTACAGCTATCATGACAGATGAACCCAGATTCTTCTCCAGTGTCAAACGAGACAAGTTTCCAAAGAATAAGAGTCGAAAATATGGACGTGCTTTAATTTAGCTGCTAAAAACACGGACCCGTCCGTCTGCTGCAGACTCAAGTAAATCCATGTCTGAGGAGCCTTTTAGGCCAAGGAATAATATTGAAAATCATATAAAAACACATACAGTTAAAAAAACGACCCCAGTTTTTATTATTTATTGCAAAAAATCAGAATATTACAAATTTGACACATGCTAAATGTTCAGACTTAATTTAACTAATAATAATAAACTAGTAATAAAAAATAATAAACTACATAAACTATAAAAGCTGAAGTTTTTATTTTCTCATGCTTTTGTCTGCACTTTATATCAAAATGTAATATTTTTGTAGGAAACAAATCTCAAAGTTGATTGTTTTCCACAAAAATGTAAAATATTAGAGTAAATATTTAAGGTGGTGGTTGGAATCGGCTAATCTGAAACTAAAAAAATTATTTAATTGCTAAATCAGACGTTTCTTGGTCTCTGGACTCACCGCTGATAGGTGATTATTCATGCTAGCAATAACAAATCTATAGTTTTCACTTCCAGAGTCGTTACCTTTAACTAATTTAGAAATGTAAAAGCAGGGAATCTTTTTAGATTCTCAGGGATAAATCAGAATCTCCAGGTCAGAGCTAATCAGAAACAGCTTACCACCCAGAATTGGTGCGTCTCCTTATTTAAATTGTTTATTTTTGAATTTATGTAGGAAAAGAGATTAATAATCAGTATAAAGAGTCCTTATTGACAGCAGTGTGTTTCTAAGTAAATAAAAAGACTTGCAGTATCTTTCTGCCCCCTCACTTGCTTTATTTTTATAGCCAGCTGTCTTTTTAACCTCCCCACATTACCGGATCCATCCCTTCATTACAGGCTGCAGCTCTCTGAGAGTGCACCCGGTGACTTTTGGCTGAGGTTAGTCAGGCCTAAAGTGGCCTTTAGGACCAATCAAGTATCAGAGCGTGAATCTGCAGCCAGTGTTATTGCTTCATTATAGATGCTTCCTTTTCTAGTTGGTGATTGATCCTTTGATAGGATGACGCTCGCGTGGAGTCGGAGCAAGCTGCTGCTTGTTTGTTTATTTTTCCGATTCTTAAAGTTTGCCGTGAAGACGTCCCGTGCCCTGCACATTAAACGTGCTTGATTTTCCACAGACTGCCTTGTCAGAATCCTAACAACAGTTGGGGGCTCATGCATGAAAGAATGTGCATGACCTTGTTCACATGACTGTCACACACTTTTAGAAATGGGGGTGGATGAAGCAAAGAGGGATTGCATCAGGGGCTCAGCAGCCCATAGGGTTTTTGTTCTTTTTTTTCTCCTCTCCTCTCTTCTCAGGCTGTCCACAATATAAAGACAAACGATCAGCGAGGATTTCCACAGAGAGAAGATGAAGCGGAGTAAGGCGAGCTGGAGCTAGTTTGTCTCCAGAACACGGGGGGATGTGAAACGAGCTACGTGAATGGTGTGTGTCTGAGAGAGAGGCGAGTGACTGGCAGCTTAATCTGACTCATGTGGTATTTTAAGTGCGGAAGTCCTATCGCCTCGCAGGAGATGAGGTCCATGAAAAAACAGATGGTGCTTTATTGTTACTGGGTGCACTGGGCTGAATGCATGATGCATTTGAAGTCGGTGAAGGAGGACTTGGGATGATGGGAGGTGTTTGTATGAAAGTCAGCTGGCTTTCTTAGAAGCAGCAGAGAGGCCATCTGACGCATCTTTAGTTTGTTTTTTACCAAACGTGGAAAACTTCCAGAGATGTGTTTAGATATTAGCAGTTTTGGAGAGAACTGAATATTACTTCCTGTCTCGTTTTAGTTCTATGTCCAGTATTTATTTGGCGTTGGTCTCCTGAGAACAGGGAACAACATAAGCAAGAGTCCTGTCCTGAAGGGACTTTTGAAGTATTTTTCTGTGTGAACGTTGATCATTACCACCCAACCTTCCTGAAAGGCCTCTGTTTGGAGAAATAGAGTTTACATCCTGCAGGACTGATAGGCTAATGGGTAGTCTAAGCACAGCTAACACCTAAGTGCATGGCTGTTGTCGTTTCACTAGAGATTCACCAATAAGATCATCTGAATGAGCCGAGTTGGCCAATGCATCTCAAAAACTCTCACTAGCTATACAGGATTTTCCATGTGAATTATTATTTTATTCCAGATTAATTATTTAATATTAACCAGATTTTTTTTAATTGTATAACAGAACGGGCTGCACAGTGGCACAGTGGTTAGCGCAGTTGCCTTGCAGCAAGAAGGTTCTGGGTTCACATCCCGGCCTGGGTTCTTTCTGCATGGAGTTTGCATGTTCTCCCTGTGCACGCGTGGGTTCTCTCCGGGTACTCCGGCTTCCTCCCACAGTCCAAAAACATGACTGTCAGGTTGATTGGTCTCTCTAAATTGCCCTTAGGTGTGTGTGTGGTTGTTTGTCCTGTGTGTCTCTGTGTTGCCCTGTGATGGACTGGCATCCTGTCCAGGGTGTACCCCGCCTGTTTGCCCGATGTCTGCTAGAGATAGGCACCAGCCCCCCCGCGACCCTGCTCGGATAAGCGGTTACAGAAAATGGATGGATGTATAACAGAATCTGTGCATCTCTATTTAAAATGGCTAAAATCTGAAAGATTTTGTTGGTGCATCCAGAGATGTGCTTTAGCTACTGGTCCATTCATCTTAAATGGACCTAAATCTCCTAAATTTTAGTTTTTAAATATATAAATGTTCAGTGCAGTAAATTTTGCATTTTATGGTCAGTTTGTCCTAAAACCTAAGAAATTACTGCCTCACCCGACGCCTGCATGCACCTAAAAGTGCTACGTTTAGCTGATGCTAGTGGTAATCATGTTTGTAATTAAACAGAACCTGTTTTAAAGATGTGGTTCACTAAAAAACATTTTTTAATTATTGTTTCTGATTCTAATCGGACACTGAGTTTGGCTGAACATAAAAATAGTCTCCTGCATTAGCTTCTGATAGAAAATAGACTCTAGGTGAAACTCTAGGATTAGAAAATCCTGACAGATCTACGTCACACTGTCACTGAACATTCATGGACTCACCCATCTTGACTCATGACGGGGAAGGCTGTTGTTGGTTTAGCGTCCAGGAAACAGCAGAGAACGTCTCAACTAGTAGAAGCTAACTGTTAGCATTAGCAACTCCACCACACAGCAGAACTCCTTCAGGCTTGTGTTATTTGTGGAGATAAAACATCAACATTGCAGAGCAAACAGTCAGTGGTGGAGTCGTGTTGCCAAATGTCCAAATATCAGGAAATAAGACTCCAGAACCTTCCGTGTCTGAAGCTTAACGCTGATGCGGCTCACTTCTGGTTCCTGAAATAGGTGCACCAGAGCTTTTTTCCCCAAGGCATTCGTTCTTACTAGAGACCACTGCAAATGTATTGATTAAACGAGTGAACCAGATCTTTAAGATGGCACCAACATGCTTTGTTCAGTCCTGCAGGACCTAGACACCATTCTTCTGTACAACAGCTGTTCAGGATTCTACCTAATGAGTAAGTTAGTAATTATTCATAACCTTTGCACAGAAACATATAAAATGTATGAAAAATCCCCCCCAAGCTTTCTTTCTGTTGATCCCATTTTTATTGGAGCTGGTAGGATGGATGGACAGCACAGAGGCAAGGTCCTGTGTTCCCTCAGGGGGAGGGAAGCACCAGGCAGGCTCTTCATTGTGCCACGTCTCCCCGAAAGCCTTTCAGCCATAGGCGACAGTGATTTACTAGCCCGGATGCCTCCGTTTGTGTGTGTGTGAAAGACTTGGAGAGATCAGTTTGTCCAAAAGGAACACGCCTGCTTTCACCTTCAGGTGAACATCAATACCACACTTTGTCATCAAGGTATGTTTGCAGTGGCGAAGGGGTGAAGAGAGTTCAACGCCGCTGCTGCCGCTTTCATGGGAAAGGCCGCAGGGCTGCATTTCACAACCTGTCATCACGCACTCCCAAAAACAGCACCGTGCCACTAACTTTGAAAGCCGTCGCTGGCCTTTTAATGCAATTTATGGTTTATATAACTGAGAAGGCCTCGGAGGTGGATGTTCAGCAGAAGTGTGTGTTAATGGGAGCAGGCGTTTGCTCCGGTGTTTCATATTTGAGGTGTAATGAGTAGGTGTGGTCCACCTCCAGAAGGCTGGCAGATCAGCTTGCTTTTATTTCTTATTTATTCTTTATTTAACCAGGAAGGTCCCATTGAGATTAAAAACCTCATTTTCAAGGGAGTCCTGGCCAAGAGGCAGCAAAAGTTACAGATACAACATATATATATATTTTCAGTTACACAGAGCACGCATGCATGCAGCACGCATGCAGAAGCAGACTGGTAACAGAAGCTCCGCTTGTTTCTTTTCTGCTGGATGTTTTTTATTTGTCCTCTCACCAACGCTTGCTCGGATTTACAGATGGGCCTCGTCTTGTTTGTTGAGAGAATTAGCTGGAGGCGTCCTTCAGCGTGTACTGTACGGCGTTTTGATTCGACACCAAATCCCCGAACAAGGGTCGGTGTACCCAGCAAAGCTCACTTTGATCAACAAAGCAGGAAAAAGATCCAGGCAGTGTCATTGATTCATCAGGGCTTAAAGAAGGCAGCTGATTGCAGACGCTGTGACAATTGGGGCTATAATCTTGCTATCAATAATTACATTGTCCACACATCTGCCCAGCACACACACGCACGCACGCACACACACACACACACACACACACACACACACACACACACGTGGGAAAAAGATCAAAACAGTTCAGGTGAAAGGGAGGGGAGAGGGGTCTGCCCCATAAAATATTCATAGCTTCTTCATTTAAATCAATTCAGCTCTACAGGAGCAGTCAAGCATCAACTGTCAGAAATTGAGCTGGGCCTGTTGTAATCACTTCTTTACTTATTTCTACAGATGGCTTGCTCACAGTGGGCTCTGCATGGCTAGTTCCCCTCCACACACTCCCTCCTTCCCATCTTCATGTTTTATCCCCACCCACACATAAATTCATGTGGGTATTGAACTGCGGACATTCATCACCCTCGAATTCATCTGCGGGGCATTTTCATTCTCAAAGTGTCGCTTTTTCTCTCATGCACTTTATCTCTCTCTCTTTTTTTCTGTTTCCATCTCTGTGGTGGCATTCTCCGCATGGCAAGACGGAGACGGGCGGTCGGTGTCACCATTAATCTTTAATGCTCGTCTGCCCTAATTTTTCCTCATATTTTACAAGATTTTCTGTCCTCCACCTCCCATTTTCTCAGCTATATATAGAGCGATTACCTCGTATTTTGCTTTGTTTCATCAGTTGAACCTTCTGCAGAGTCTCTGAGGCCACTTCCTCCAGGCTGAAGGACAACACTTTTTTTCTTTCCACCCAAACACTCATCCCTTATTCTTCCTCTGGGGGATCTGTGTTAACATCACATGGATGACAACTGTGCACACCTCAAGTAGTACACACACACGCATCACAGAGGAAATGTGCTCCTATTTTCAGAGTGGGACAGCCAAGAAAATAGGGTAGAGGTTACTATGCTAAAAATACAAGAGCCTTGCAGTTGTGCCAGAGCAGAAAATAGCCCCGTGTTGCTGCCTTCTCTGTCGGTTTTGTTAATGGAGGAGGAAAAGAGAGGCAACGCTCAGCTCGCTTTTCTTTTTAATGCATGAAACGTGTTCTAAAATGAGGTCTGAATCACTGGAACTTCCCCTTGTTTAGTCCGAACTACGGCTCTCTCAAGATAGAAGAGGCTCAGAAGATCTCATTGCAGTTAAAACTTGAGCTGCTTCTTCCAGAAAGGGGCGTCTTTTTTTGCATGTTTTGATTTACAAAAGCACATTTGTCCAGGCCCAGCCCCTCAGCTGGACTCATTCTGGTCCCGTTTGATGACAGAGGAGCCCAGACCGTCTGTTTCCCACAGAATCATTTCATATTCATTACGTGTCTGGCTGCAGCCCGGCCTCTGACATTTGACTCTTAAAGACCCACCTGGGACCGGGATGAAATAGACTGCCAACAGCGCTGCCGAGGTGAGAAGGAAGAGCCGAGCGGTGGATAGTGATGGATACGACAGCGCGTTCGATTTTAAAGAAGGCTGAAGGGCTCAGGTTACGTGCCGCTTGTTTCCTGTAACAACATTTGTGGGACGTTTGTTCGTTGTGTTGGCTCAGAGATGCCCTGTAGTGGAGCCGCTCTGAGCAGGGTGAGAGTACACCCAAACAACTGGATCTTGTTTCCCATGAATGGAGCCTCTGTATTTTAAGAAGGATGCTCTCTGATATCAACCCTCCTTGTTGTTTTTTAAGATATTGTATAACCTTTGCTGTTACCTACATTGTCTCTTGTAGAGAAGTACTTTAGATTAGAGGAAGAAGGAGTCGCCAAGCGGATATTGTTCTAGAGGAAATAAATGTTTCACAACCCATTTTTCTGCGTGTTCATTCATGTGCCACAAGCCTCGGCGTTGGGTTCAGCTGATGACCTACTGCTTTCTGACATTTATACCCGGAGACAGTGCGCTGGGAAAGAAACAGAGACTGAGATAAAGCCTTCAGCATGATACGGTTCCTCCGTTCTGGATGAAACTAGACACAGAAACGTCTCTGTCGATTCCCACTCATCTCCTCTCAAAAGCCCTGTCGGCCTGGATGTTCTTTCGGTTTGAGATGGGGGGGTCATATAGGAAAACCCACAGTCGTGCTACACTTGGAGCTCAGAGGAAACATTCTGGTATTCTGTGAGATTTTTAACAGGAGGCTGAAAAAAGCTTTATATGGTTGACTCAAAGGATTAGAGAGTGAGAGCGTGAAGGTGTGTTTTTGTACACAGGGTTTGGTTTGAGTTGGAAACATAAAAAAAAACAATTCCTTTAATTTTTTTTATTATTGAATAAATACTAAAAAATGTTTTTATTTATCTTCAAAGTTAGTTTTCATATTATTCCAACATCTGTCCAAGTCGGGATTTAAGAAAATATCTTATAAATATCACGATATTTCTGTGTATCGATATTTAATCGATATTTAAAAGCAGCGAATCGATTTTTTTATTGAGGATTTATGTAAACATTTACAGAATTTCTTTTGGGTGCTGCAGTGCAAACTCCGACAGCTAGGTGGCAGCAGTTTTAACCACAATTATGGACTCGACACACGGGAGGCGACAAATGACCGCAATCACCGAAGCTCATCGCTATCGCTTTTATAACCTGACACACGGGAGGCGGCAGCGGCTAGCGACACCTCTGTTCCAGGGTGAATAGCGAGTCTTCCGTTGTTTTGATTGGTCGTCAGATTGGAGGGAATTTTGGGTTGTTAAAGCAGTTCAGATCTGAAAAAGCGGTAGATATGAAGGTCTCACAAGGTTTTGCTAGAGTTAAGGGAAGTCTTGTAAAGCTCTGGGACATCTGACACGGGGAGTATTAACTTTTCCTCCATGTTTACCCAGAGATGTACTGAGAAGCATCCTGTCTGCTCATTGGTCAGTCAATGAAACCTCTGCTAATTGGTCCTTGTCCGAGCGACAGCGATGAAAAGTTGAAATTGTTCAACTTTCTGGGATTGCGTCGCTGGCTCGCGTGTGCACGACACATGCATGAGTGCAAAAGTTCACATGCACGTTTTTGCGTTTCGCTTTGTCGCGCATATCTCTTTGAAAATTAATGGAGTGGCGATGTCTCCTCCTGTGTGTCAAGCCCATTATTCTGACGGAGACCTCGTGTTAAAACTGGAAGAATCTGGCCTGAATTTTCTAATTACATTCAGTCTGGAAAATTGCACAAATCGTCTGGCTTTCAGTACAGAACCCTATCGTATTGCCTCCCTGTATTGTGATATATTTCGTACCGCCAGATTCTTGCCAGTACACACCTCTATTTCAAATAAATTACGCCACCGCAGAACTTTAATTTGCACAATTGAATATCCTCCGTGTTTCTAAGCTAGCATGGTTATAGTAACGAGCTAGCATTCAGGAATATTCCCTGATGATTTTTAGTTTAGTAACGACAGTTTTAGCCGTTTAGATCAAACCTTGGAAATGAGGTAATGTGCTATCTCATAGACAATCTCATGTATGTCTATTAAACAGTCTGAGTCATAGCCAAACTAACATTGCATTGTGGGTAAAATCAATACTGTAGAAGCTGTTTGTAAAACAGGCTTTGCCCTGCTTTTTGTTTTTATTCTGGAGTTCACCAGTGGAAAATGTGACAGCTATTTGAGACAGAGCTGTCAAGTGGCTCAGCATGGCACTACCAACTCTTTTGCTCATAGCAGCGCTGCTGAGTGGCTGCGCTGCGGCGTGACACCCTGCTCTGCCCTCGCGCCGTACGTGGGAAACCTTCGCAGAGCGCTGCTGCCGCTGTGGCGGTTCCACAATAGAGCTGGATTACTGTGTCTGGGCTGTCAACAGCTCTCAGCTGAAAGAAAATGAGAGTGAGGTTAAGGGGAGAGAAATAGATCTCAGGCATGGAGGAGGGCTCCGGGAGGGCTGGCATTTTCCAACATTAATCTGAGCGGAGCCTTTCAGGGGGTTTAATGTCATTTTTGGCCTCTGGATTTTTGCCCTTTTCTTCTTTTCTTGAACAAAAACACAGCTGAATGTGAATAGAAAGGGAGAAGAATGAGGAAATAAGTAAAGGGATATAACAGAGACAGCCTCGGCTCGATGACTGAGATTATTAGTGTTCCAGTGTGACTGACGAGGACTTGGCCTGCCTCCAGTGGCTGCCAGCAGGCTGGTGGCAGTACACTGAGTCTGGTACAAAATGACCTATATCTCCGTTCTATTTAACACATTACACTGGTGCTCTCAGTCTCGTCCATCTCTTGGGTTATTTGGAAATTTTCATCTTTAAAGTTTGCAATGGCAAAACTTATCCATTCTTGCAAATTCATGCCAAAACAAAGACTAGCACACATGCCTCTGGTGCATCTAGGGTTTCCTTCCGGAGCCGAGAGGGCTTCCCTGGCTTTTCCCACTCCTATTCCCTGACCTTGCCACTCAGGCTTGTCCTTCCCACGACGCTCACCTCTAACGAACCTCCAAAGAGACACGCATCCTAAAGCTAGAAAGAGAGAAAAAGAAATCTGCTCTCACATATATGCATGCTAAAGTCTTTCATGTCGGTAATCCCCAGCAGCGAGAAGAGCTGCGAGGGAATCTTGGTCAGCTGACTTTAAAGAGAGAGGAAAGGGAAGGAGGAGCTTTTGCAAGGTTGAAGCCTAAGCCTCCCTTCCGTAAAGCCTGCTGGGATTCTCCATGGGCTTGACATACTCAGCCTCACCTGGCCTCAGTGCTCAGCGGGAAGCTCCATCACTGGCTTCCCCTGAGCTGGCCTACTTGGGACTGTTTGATCTCATTGTGGAAGATGCGAGCATGCCCGCTGCTTGGCAGGCAGAGAAAATTCCTTGATGCTGGGGGTTGGAGAGGTGGAGCAGACTTCAGTGGAGAGGCTTAATAACTGTATTAACACTGGTGGCTCCCCCAGGACGTACGCCTACACAGGGACGGCTGGTAGGGGAGTGAGCTGTCTTCTTTCAGTCTCTTTTTCTGGCCGTTTTGGTCCACTCCTCGTTCACCTCGTCTTTTCTGTTATATATGAATTACAAATCAAGACCCGTTAAACGCTCTTTTTATCTTTATACATCCATTACTGACATCTTTTCACACACAAGTGTCCTGCTCTGGAAAAGAAAGTTGCCAGACACTTGTTATATAAGTCAACTTTGCTCACCTGTGTGTACCACCTTTCACAACAGTCCCCCCATATCTATTGAATTATACACGAGGAGGGGTTGAATAATTGATGGCCCTCACTTAGCTTAATGGACAGAGTTAACCGGGAGCCGTGTGCATTCCTGTTGCAGTTGAACTGACTTGCAGAAAACAGGACCCAGAGGCTCATAATTAGGCCCAGGGCATAAACCCAGGAGAGGCAGCAGCCAGCGAAGAAGGCCAGCTGAGCTGGGGTTAACTGGACCCCAGAGGGAAGGAGGGCAGCACAAAGGTGGAACAGTTCACACCGAGCTCACCTGGAGGCTCGGCTCTCGTTCCTTCCACTCACTGTTTTTGACAGACATGCTGACTTAGACAGCAAACGCTGCACCTGCAAACTCAGATAATGCCTCACATGCACCTAAAGAGTGCATGGTGAACTCCTGGTTCTAGCTCCTCATGCTCAGTGTTTCCCATAGAAAACTTTCCAGCCATGGTGCCAATTGATGCAATTGGTGCGGATCGCATTGCCTGAGGACTCCATAGGCGTGAAAAGATGTGGCACTGGAATGACAGTAAAGCCTATGGAAGGGAAACACTTCATGCTACAGCTGAGATTGCGTGCAGGGCAACTTGTTTCCAAGTGCATAACAAAGGCGTGCATCATTTTGGGCGCCATTGAAGAGTTCTTCACAAGAACATTGGTACTAGCCTGGCAAGCCATCCTATATATGTGAATATATAGTCTGGCCACGAACCATTGACGGCTCTCAGTCGTGAGGCGGGATCTACGGTTGTCTTTCAAAATGTCAGCACGCAATTGGATAGCGCTAGGACCAATCAGAGTGACGAACAACGTGACGTAATCACAGCGACGGAAAAGCGGGAGGCTTTAATAGCGTCTAGCATCAATGATTTCTGTCGTTTTTGTATGAAAAACACACGAATATCAGGTGTACTGGGACATTGCACTACTTTGTTTGATAAAAATAAGAAGCCGCTAAGTATATCAGACATACTTACGCATGTTGGAGTCTAAATAATCCAATGTTGATGACAAAGCCGTTTCAAACGAACGTGTTTCCTGAGTTGCCGCCATGTTGCTTGGGTTCGCGGCAGGTTCGCGGCCGCAGCGCTGACGTCATCGGCTACTCCCGCTCTGTGATTGGCCCATGATATAGAGCGCTGTGATTGGCCCAACCAAAACTATAGCGAGTTGTGATTGGATAGACACAGCAGTGGTTTGGGCTGCGAGGGTTCCAATGAAGCGTGCCTAGACCAAACTCTGCAAAGCAAGAATTGGTCTAGTTCACTAGGCTACATTGGTGCTACTTTGAGGCATTGCTTCTGTGCTAAACAAAAATAAAATTATTTTAAAGAAAATGTCTTCAATTTCAATTTAAAAATGACTTTTAAGCAAAAAATGCACCAATTGTGGTTTTGAAGCCTGATACTATTTTCCTGTACAGCTCTGACCATTCAGGTCTGGCTGACCTCAAAGAGCTCTAATTAACACAATTTCTTTGTAAAAATTCTGATTACATTTAAATGGGACATAGTATGCAAAACTCAGATCAGCACGTTACAGATCAAACCATCATTCCTCAGTGTTGTAAAGTTTGAAGGTTTTATTATTATTCTGTTTTTATTTACAGGTAATGTAAGTACTGTACTGTAGGCGGGGAAACATTCATTTTTAAATCAAATCGGTACCTTATTCTCTGGGTTAAAGATCAACGTCATCTCACCAAGACCAGTTCCCTGACTGGTGGGCAGCCACATCACAGAAAATAGTGTGTATCTTGTGCTTGCGTGAGTGTGTGTGTTTGCGTGCGTGTGTGTGAGTTGTGATCAAATGACTCCCCCCAGGCTACAGTGAAAGGTCAGGGATCCATGCAGGAAATTAGTGTCTGTAGAGCCACAGACAGCACACACGCACACGCACACACACACACACACACACACACACACACACACACACACACACACACACAGCGTTAAAGCAGAGCCCATACTCGAGGAAGCCAAACATGTCCTTCATTAAATTCTAGCAGCGTCCCACTGCACTCCCCAGATGACTCCGCCTGCTCTCATCAGCCATTTGTCCTAAGCACAAGGCTAAATTAATGTCCCTATTGACAAACACCTTCGTTTTATTTCTTTATTTTTGCTTCTACGCTGACAATGAAGACAAATGATTCTGCCTTTTCCCGCCCACTGGTTCGCCCCTGGCTCTGCCCAAATCTTCCACCAAAGAGCCCCCTGACACAACACGTCTAACATCTGAATCAAACGCGTGTCATCGCTCATCATTAGGGGGCATAAGGAGAGCCATCAGTGGCCGAGCAGCTTGTAGGAGAAGGTATTATGTCTGCCTTTGGGATCTTTGGTGTATTTACTCACCTGGTTTTTTTTTGTTAATAACTTTATTCATGTAAGTCAGGCTCCAGATCATCAACATTGCCTCTTGTTCAGTGGTGATGAGTGAAATTGTTTTTGTCTGGGAGCATATGTTTATCAGCAGAACATCTCATGAACCTCTGGACAGTTATTTTATTGTTATATCTATTTTTATGTGTCCTGTTCTACCAGTTTAGGTAGATAAAGTAGTGGGTTTGAGTCTTTTACCATGTCAAAGTGTCCACAACAGGGAGAGCCTGGGATACTCCTCCTGTTGTGTAGTTAACTCCATTGAATTTCTGGCATGACAGACTTCATCTGGGAATTGTGTGGACAAGTCTACTGAATGGATTTGGTTGTAACCATCACAAAACATTCATTAGATGTACATCTGGCTGTAGCTAATTCAAGTCAGAAAATCTCATTCATGATGGCCACCGCAGCTCATCAGCGGCCCAATCCCAATACTTGCACGTCCACCCTTGCTCCCTTCGATTGCATGTTCCCAGCAAGGGGTGCGAGTGCGTATAGTGTCCCGATTCTCAAGTGCAAAAGGTGACCACGCCTCTTTTGCACCCTTAATCTGCACTTCACCCAAGTTTGCATCGATGCGGACTTTGGGCAAGGGTGTTACCCACAATCCATTGCTGCGTGGGAAGTTTGAGAAGAAGGTGGAGCAATGTCTCAAATGCCTTTTCTGAAAACATATATTTTCAAATGAAAGAAGTTCATTTTAAGACGATTATTGATATTTATTCATGCCCTGAATGTTTTAGACTAAGATTTAATGTGGACAGCAATGAATGTAACTTTTGTTTGTTTGAAAGTTGTTAATAAAGATTTTTTTAAAAGTAGCACAAACAGTGACCAGCATCCCAGCATGCATCACAGTCGATCCCTGTCCCAATTCAGCACACTTGTGTACTACGCACTCGAAGCCTAATGCACATCTCTTCTAAGTGCACTTCACAGAAGGGCGTAGGGCGCAGTGCGAGTATTGGGACTGGGCCAAAGTTTGCAAATAGAAAAATGGCTGTAACTTTAATAACTTTATTGATTCTGATTTGGTGATAACTGAGACTCATTAACACATTTTTCATGTGGTCTTGTGACATTGTGTGATATAAGATAACCTAAAACTCCACATGCATTCCTTCAAGGAATGCTAGGCTTTTAATTTTTATGCATTAGCTGCCTTTTAAGGGTCTTCAGGCCATGTTGACCCCAGTTCTGACAACGTGACCCCTCGGTTTCCATCACCGATCACCGAGCTTTTTACCAGAACAGTGACAGGGTCATGGCATACCTGCTGCATCTTCTTGTCCACCCCCTTTCAAATACCTCTTTTTACATCCTCAATGACACCCTTTCAACTCTAAACCAGACATTAGCACTTGAAACTAATTTATGAAGAGAGCCGTTGTCATCATTTTCCTCATGTACGGTAGCAGAATGCACTTTAACCTGCTGAGGCTTGAAGGCAGAGGCACTTTAAAAGCAAGTTTAACTATTCGCCCTAACTCATCTTGACAAGAACATAAAGGGATGAACTCAAAGTTTAAGGGTTCTGAGAGAGTCGGTCCAGTGAGGGGGGCCACAGCACCGCTGAGCACACCGCCTCGTCCTCCCAAGTCACGCACATGCTCACCCCCACTTCCGCTGTCACGCTCCCGCGCCGGAGCTGAGAGGATCAAACCCTCGTAATCTATTCCCCCTGTGATTGACTATTGTGTTATCCACTGAGAAGGGGGCAGAAAAAGGAGAACATGCGTTAAGAGAAGTGCTTTAACATGACAAAGCCTGTCCCCGGTGATCCTCTCTTTTCTCCTCAGCTCCTCATGAACCTCTTCTCTTGTTCACCATTTCTTTTTTAAATTCCCACCTCCTCCTGCCCGGGCCTTTCCAAATCTACTTCAGCCCTCTGATGCAAATTGCCCCTTTGCTCCCTTCCATATTTATGACCCCACTTCCTCCACTGCTGAATATGCGCTGAAGTACAGAGAGCCGTGAATACTGCCAGTCAGATTGGATTAGTGAGTGTCAATGGGTAGATAACCTCTCTGTTAGTGAGAGAAGAGCAAACACTCGAGCCCGAGCATTCATGACGGTCCTTTGGCCTTTAAACGCAGGGAGGCACTGTGTGTGGCGCTCGGCCCAATAAAGATGAATAGGGTCTTGTTAATGTGTATAGGTGTAATTTCAGCACTGGCAGGCAGGCTTGTGTGTGAGTTGCATTTTCCAGTATTTCTTCACTAGTGATTGTTTTTAAATGCTGCAGCCAGAAATGTGTTCACGATCACCTCACTAATTCAAGTCATCTGTTCTGAATCTTGCAACCATAATGTTTTTGAAAGACTTACTGTGCTCAGCCCCTCCCTTTAGAGCGTTTTCACAATCCTTCCCCTCTACCATCTCTTTGTAATCACTTTGTCACATGAACATTTTCAGACCTCTGACCCTCTCTCTCCATCATACACATTTATTTTATGTTGCACATCTCCACTTTTGCCTGATTAAAGCGTTTATTTGATAGTTTGGAGACATTCTTTGTGCGTCTGTGAAAAGAAAATTGGCTGCACAGTAACCATTGTCACGCATGAAAATTGGACATGTCAGTAGAAAGTGCAGACAGTTATGTCTGGACTTCATCTGCAGTTGCTGTTCACACATGTAGTCTACAGGCGTGTTGCTCCTGCAGCTGGAGATGTGCATCTGCAAACAGGACACCAGAGATGCAGAAAAGACTCCTCCAAAACCTTTCTAGAACATTTTAGGACTGCGGCGCATGAGAAAAACATGTCTAGTCAGACCGTAGTTTGGGTGGCCCAGATTTAGTTCTGCCCCCCCCCCCCTCCAGACTCCTGGTATGCATGAGTGCAAGTCTGTTATGGTTGGAGGTAAAAGCACAAACACACAGTCACCCACTTGAGCACCATCGTACTACTAACGGACAGATGCAGAAACTCGGTAAAAGTGCAGCTTAATGTTTCATGAAGCTGTTTCTTTTTTCTCTTTTTGCAGTTGGAGCAGAAGCTTTAGTTAGTAAAAGTCGTGGTTTTTCCATCTGTTTGTGTTGATGCTGTGATGACAACCTTGAATTATGTGTAATGAGATATCACAGCTGTTAGATGCTCCAGGAAGGGCGTGTTATTTAACTTGGAGAGAGTTGGCAGAGGGAGGTTACAGGGCTGCACCTCATCTCGAAGCAAACATTATGACTGGCTTTTATCTCTGCTTTTAGAGCGTTAGCACGTCAGCGTCCTCCCTCCGTCGTCTGCCTCGTCTTTTCTTTCTTCTCAGCTGTTTTTGATGAACCCCTACATTTCTTGCAGACGCTCTATTCCGGCCGCCCACTCTCCGAGACTCTCTCAAATGTAGGTCACTCAGGACACTTGGCTCATTATTTCAACGGCTCCGTCCTCGAGCATTTACAAGACAGCATTTCTTCTAATGTTTTCACGTTTTTAAACTCCACATTGAGAATTCATGGAGACTATTGAAGCGAGCCGCTGCTCCTGCACATCCCGGTGTCCTCTGACCAACAGGGCCTGACTTTTGTCCTCCCTCCTTTTCTTGCCCGCCATCACGTCCCACACCATCAACTCGTGCCGGATATCTCCGGTCACCCTGGGGCATGTGCCAAGTCGGATAGTCCCACTGTCAGTCAGCCGGCACCAACAGCTGCTGGCTAGAAGTTGCACGGCGTTACTCATGGTGCTGGAAATCTGCTGGTTCTTCCAAGCAAGAAAAAGTTTTTTTTTCCAGGCCTTCTACCTATTTTTGTTCAATTAAGTCCAGGAATTTGGGCGTACCTGGGAAATGGATGATATCCTGCGCTTCATCAGGAGGCTCATAATTAATTGTGAGAGTTGCAGCATGTGGCGGCAGCAGCTACCATGGCTAACATGAAGTCTTTGCTCAAAGTCTAGTCACCTTAACCATCTGCTCAATCACTCGCCACCCCTCCTCCCTCTCTCCCGCCCCACTCTCTAGTTTGTCCACACATGTTCTCAGTTCTGTCTCCATTTGCCAACAAGCAGTGATAGCAAAACCTGGTGTGTTGTTATTGCAGAGGCCAGGCAGCGCAGAGAGATTGTCTTGGGCCTCTCGGAGAACACGGCGGGGGCTGCTGCGCTGATAAAAACCAGACCCAATCTGGACAAGAACATGCTGATGTTCACACACACACTCTCTCACATGCATACGCATGCACACGCAGAAAACTCATCACAGCATCTACTTAAATGTGCACAACTATCTCCACGAGTATCGGTTTTGTTTCTTGTTATTAATTAGAAAATTATGCAGCACGTCACACATTTATTTAGCAAAATGCCATAAATTACTGATGCTAAAACACATTCTGATGTTTTTTCCCTACTTCTGGTCCAAGACAAACACCACCACTTCCTGCTGCTGAGGAGCGATCATCATAACAGGCAGGAATGACTCCTTGCTTTGCACCGCCCTGCCCTTCGGCCTCTGCTCAGGGCCTCATTTATCACTCACGTGTGTGTGTTTTTCTTGAAGTCACACTCTAGATGGGGTAGTTATCTGGCCTAATTTGGAGCGCTATCCATCAAAAGTCCAGCTTTGGAGCAAGTTTAGCCTTCAAACAATCCCAACCTGAGCCGTCACAAAAACTTTCTTCGATGTGTGAAGAATTTGAATATCAGCTATGTTTGCAAAACAGCCAGCTGTCGTTGCTCTTTGATGTTGGACGAAGTAAACCCGCCTAAATGGCAGCAGTGAGTCATATGCTGCAGGAAATTTGATTATGATTTGAGTAAACTCTCGAGTTCGATCCGTATTTTCAGTATGATCTGGAATCGTAACACATGCCACCTTCGTTATATTATGGTGTGAGTAGGGTTTACATTGACTCCATTACGCTTCGTCGTCGTCTCCATCTCCATCTGCACCGAGAAGTCTGAGGGAAGGATTGACATGAAGCAGCTTAGGTGGAGCTTCGTCAGGCAGGAGAATGCACAGTAATCCTCCTAACTCTGCCTCGCACCAGTGGAGGCAAGTGGCCTGTAACGCACTCGGAATAAAGACGATTTATAAAGCTGTAAATTATCAGTTTTAGTTTTTGCTGCTTTTATTATTATAGGAAAATCTTCTCCAAAGAGTTGGGTTGCATGAGCACCTCAAAGTATCTAAAGGGGAAACTGTAAAAAGGAGAATATGGTCCAAAAGTCCATAATCCAGCTTAGACTGAGAGACCATCTAAAGGCTCAGGAACTCTTTACAGGTATTCTGGATTCATTAGCTGATTAGAGTGTGACACTTTGAGTTTAGAATATTGAACCTTTTCACTATATTCTAATTGTCTGGGATTCTGAATTTAGGGTTTTCATCAGCTGTAGCCATAATCATCGCAGTTATAACAAAGAAAGACTGAAATATCTGGCTTTGCATGGAATGAGTCTGTCTCATAGATTAGTTTGAACTTTTAAGTTAAATTACTGACATAAATGAACTTTTGCACCATGTTCTCATTTTTTGATTCTCACCTGCATAAGAAATGTGTTTGCTTTAAATCAGCATGTTTGATTGACTTTGCTAAGTTGGCTGAGAAACTAGTTGAGTTATAAATATCTTTATTATACAGTATCATACATGATGTCATGCAGGGCGTTGCACTTAGAGTCTTGTGAATGAAGAAAATTGACAGAGTTGGAGTTAATTTTGTGTTTGCTAATGCTAATGTTCATCTATTGAAGACTTCCTGAGAGTTTAATTCAAATCTGTCCAGTGGCTCGTTAGATATTTTGACTAATCTTGACTTCTGACATTTTCATGTGGTGTGAGATGATGTCATAGTGTAGACCAGGGTGTGGACCAGGGTCACCAGTGGGATTGAGATGTGGATGGCACGGGGCAGGTTCTTGCGTGGCTCCACGACCTCCTCGGTAACATAAGCCCTTTTTATAAGACACACCGTGCCGGCAAATCAGTGCAATATTACCGCAACGTGTTTCTTATGAACGCGCCATGGCGGTATCACGTTGCGGGAATTTTGCGGCATTCGTGCCACCACGCTTGATAGTAATATTGTGGCAATATTGCGGCTTCGCTGGTCTTATAAACGCACATTAAGGCTTGGCGCAACAGAGGGAGGTGTCATGACCATGTGATGAATTACTGCCTAGCTCCGGCCGGGAACTATTTTGAAAATGAAAGTAAACACGCGCATAAGTTTCACTTTTGTAAACAGAATCAGCTGAGATGATCATTTGGAGCGTTGCGGTGCTCTGGGAGCTTCTCTCCGTTAGATCTGCAGCTCAGATCATCTGACAGCTCACAGGGATGGTGGAGGACACACACCTGCGCAGCTTCGATCGCAATAAAAAGCAAGTTATGTCCAAGATAAACGGAAGTCAGCGACAGCGTAGAGACCGCCCCCATACCCCCTTTATGCCGCCATCGCGTAATCTTTTATAAAACGGACATGATTGCACAACATTACCGCCACGGTCTGAGCTCTTATAAATGACCTAACGCTCCCTGATGCTGCATCGGCGTTGCAGCAAATTGGCGGCATTGTTTTATAAAAGAGGCTATAGTTGAGGAAATTCCAGCCACTGTAAGCAAAGCAAATAAATTATCTTTGCACCTTTGGTGGCTCACAAAACACCTTAAAGATGCACAGAGGTTAAATCTGTGTTTGTGAAATGTTTTCAGTGGCAAGCAGTTGCTGGTGAATTGGTGTCAGATGTTGGATTTTTTTCAAAAAAAAATTTAAAGCTTTGGATTTACTTTCTAATTTAGACTTTCTAGAGGCTGACCATCTAGAGGCTGACAAATATATTGCACCTGACGCTGTTCTCAACACATCTGGATTTAGGCCAAATGCAACACCTCTCCTTCATGAGCATGCACCACTAGCTGGCCAACAGAACTAAAATACATTTTACAATTATTCTCATATTGTTTTGTCTTCAAACGCTCGTGCACGCTCTGTGATTTTGATATTGTACGTGAGCGGGTATCAAACGCTGTTGGCGAATGCTGAGTGACACTCAATTCAAATTGCATGGGACTCTATGGGATGGGGGCGGGCGCAGCTATTTTAAAAATGACGTATTGACTACATTATATCACAGAACAGTGTGAGGCCATCATAAAAATCATACATAATTCCTGAAAGGGAGAAACTCTGGAAAACCAGTTAGCTTAAAACCTTTTTTTCATGTCTCTTAACAACGTTCTAACATAGTATAGCTATAAATATATTGTGTAGATTAAAAAAGGGGGGGGGGGGAATGTATAAAAGTGGTTTTCTCTCATTTGTCTAAAAAATTCCCCCAATAACACGTTTCATACTGAAAGCAACCATTGGACCGTCTGGTTGTCAGACTCGCCAAACCGCCGCACGTCCCTGGATCCTCCACTCATCACACACTCACGTATTTAACAGAACACCACTGGTGTGAGAGGTTCTCAGCTCAATAATACCAGAGAAGGAGAAACAGCCGGCTGCTACCACTTCAACTTTAGGACAAACTACCAGAGTCCCAAGAAGAAAAACACCATTTGAGTCACAGACGTTTGGACCTAGAAAACGGAGACTGGTGTTTAGAACTATCTCGTTTCCTCTGATATAGCGGGTTTGCGGTTCCAGCAGAAGTGTCTCAGGGAAGATACCCGAGGGGAGGGGTGAATGTTCCATGACCGTGTTTGCGTTCAGAACCTAGCTTGTTCTGTAGATTTGTTATAACAGCTTTAATAAGTAATTTGATAATTTGACTTTTTTTCTTCATACGTGTAGAAATCAAAATTTCCTGCTGCTTAAAGTTTTAACGACTCATCATTGTTGATAAAGAAAAACAAAATAACTGATCATTTAAAATCATGTCTGTAGTTAAGGCTCCAGTTACAGAGAGCAGGAGCTGAATTCAGCTCTTCAAGCTGTGTGTGTGTGTGTGTGTGTGTGTGTTTTCACTTCTGCCCACCCTGCCATCAGATTCCTCCCTCTATCCCGTCTAATAACTGTTCACACTCTCTTGTGTTTGAACACAAACACACCACTGGTGCTCTCTCAAGCAGCTGTCAGTCTGTGCGAACCTGTTAGCGTGTGATCACGCACGCCCCCACGCCCTCGACGCCGGCTCTTATTCAGATGGCGTGCGTGGCTTTTGGCTGTCTGTAATCAGTGTGAAGGTGGTGAATGGAACCCGATTTTTTTTTTTTTTTTTTGTTAGAGAATAGCAGGATTTCCCTGGAAGCAAGGAAACAAGTCCCATTTCCCCTTTTGGTTATTCAAGAGTGCTGACCAAGCATTCCACATTAAGTGTGTATCACATATTCTGTAACGCTCATGCACACTTCTGCCTGGACCTCCAGTCTGGATATTGTTGGTCTTTTGGAGACATTCATGAGACAACGTGCAGGGTTTCTGCAAGGCGCTCTTTGTCCCCCGGGCTCCACCATTAGCCATCCCACTTCATTATTTTAAGCAGCCTTCAAAGACGGCCTTTATTCAGCAGCCTGTGGCGTAGAGGGGTTCTTCTGTCTGGTTTCTGCTCTTTAACCTCAATGTATGGATGGGAAGACAAATGCATTTCTATATGTTCCATGTGGTGTGTGTGTCCAGTTAACCTAATGGAACCCAGAGAAACACAATGGACCATGGCTGAGTAGGATTCAACAAAGTGGAAGACCCTCACCCCCCCCTCCTCATCATTTTCTCCAGCTCTTTCTGCCACAGTCCAGCCTGCCAGCCTGCTAATGTAGTTAGCTTCCCTCTAATGATGGTGAAATCTCATTAATATGCTTCACAGCCAGACCCAGTAACCAGTGGGGATGAAGGTAATCAAATCTCAGAGGACTAACCTAGAGCTGAACCCCAAGAACCGCTCAGTTGTGCTGGTCTGAGAGAGCTCCGTGTCTGGAGGCCTGATAATAGCCAGCAGGCTCGTGTGTGTGTGTGTGTGTGTGTGTGTGTGTGTGTGTGCTTCTTGTTCTTGATGCCTTTGAAGTGGTGATGTTAGCCAGGCTATCTTCTGTCAGTATCACAGCACGGGGCAGTTTATCATCAGAACAGATTTCATTTCAGTCTCGTGCATATTTGTCCATTTAAGTCGAAGCCTGCGGTAATTGCTCGCGGACGCTGTGGCTGCGATGGCTCGACTCGGCTCTGAGTGCACTCAGAGTGAATTTAGAGAGCAGCGTTACGCAGGACTCACACTCCAGCTTTAATTGAATCAGCGATACTTCCAGTTTGAAAACACCTCACCACTTCAGGTTATTGAGACGTTTGAGTTCAGTTCACACACACATAATGTCTGAAAATCTAAATAAAGTGTGTCTGAGGGTGTTGAGGAAGGATCTCTGTTTAAACACGGTGTGGTGGTTTCAGGTGTGTGTTTGCTGGTCACGCTCCTGGGACTGATCTGACAGCATGCCAGGCTGCACACTTGAATCCAGACGTCTGTCTGATTAATGGTTCCTGTTTCACTTTCCTACCTAACTACAGACGAAACCAGCAACGTTTTTATGTTTCTTACACACCCGATCAGAGTGCTTTTCTCCGTTCCTTCCAGCCCAGTGTTGGACGGAGGAACCGTACCCTCGCTGGGCTTGACCTGCTCGTTGCTGTGGTGATTTCTCTGGGCTCAGGAGGAGCTCTGGCCTCAACATTTTTGCCAGACGCACATTTCCGATGCTGAAATATTGCAAGGATATCAAGGGAAGCTCTCCAGGCTAAAATGAGTCAGTGCTTTTAGTTTTTGTCAATATAATTTTTTTCAGGGCGAATTACACAATAGACAGGCTTGTGTGTTGGTTGGTGTTGATCAGAGCTTGGCCTGACGGGAGCTGCTGAAGGCCTAAGTAGCTCTGTCCTCTCTGTCTTTCCGTCCACAGTCCTGCCATTGTTTTGCTCCATGCCTCAGCTTGACAGGGCTCCAGAAGCCAGCCATTGTATTTAATTACAGGTCGTCAGCCCCCTCACAGACTCTTGTCCTTGTGTCCTAGATTTCCATGGGTGCTCTCATTAAGAGGGTGCACATTCTGTGTGTGTGTGTGTGTGTGTGTGTGTGTGTGTGTGCGTGTGTGTGTGTGTGTGTGTGTGTGTGTGTGTGTGTGTGTGTGTGTGTGTGTGTGTGTTGTTTAATATAAAAGCCTGTACATATGTGTGTTTAGATTCCTGCCTACTTGCAGCAGCGCATCTGTTTTGGTGTAGATTTACAGGAAGAATGTGAAAGTTTAAAGCGTCCTAATCACACAGCTCTGTAATCAGTCCACATGAACTGAGGAGAACTGAATGGATTTCTGCTAATGAGAAAATATGCCACGTTACGTAAGGGTCGCCCTGTTTAAGCTTAATTTGCTTGACATGAGCGTAGTGACTGCATCGCCTAGTGGCATGGGCAACAATGGCTCATAATGACACCAACAATAAGCAGCAAAGCTCCCCTTCCTGCCTTCTTTTTCTCATGTTTGTTCTCATTTTGTGCAAATTACACCAAGAAATGTATGCTTGAGCACATCTCCATAAATCCATACAGATTTATGTGCAACAGAAATGTTTGTGCATCTTCCGAGCTGCAGAAATTCAGAAACGTCCAGGACTCCATGTGACGCATCTTAATAAAGCTTAATAGAATCTGACCGAACTGGGTTTGACTGTTACGTGTGTCTCTGTGAGCTCGTGCAGCTTAACTGCATCAGACCTTTTGCAGCAAGCTGCATAAAAGCCCGATGCTAGCGTGTGCTGCGGAGGTTTGTTCCTGGAGCTTTTGAATTAATGTGTTCATCAGCTTGTTTTATTTTGCAGCATGTGAGATAGGACTGACGAGCACAAACGTGATGCGGATACTAGATTATAGTAAAGTTCTTGTGGCAAAACACTATTGTTGTTTATTCTTATTAGGTGTGGGAAAACGAGTGCCGCTGAAGTTTTTATGAGTCTCTATTCTGTCATAAAAAACTCTTTAAGCATACAATAAACTTTCCCTGAGAAAAACTCAAGGACTTTAACTGAATGTAAATTATTGCACCATTTAGATAAAAACGGAATGTTTTTATTGACTCTCTTTTTAGGAGCAGAGCTAATTGTTAAGTCTTTTTACTGTTAAAAACACATTAGTTTAATGTGATGAATCCTTGCTGTGGAGGTGATACAGGTTAGTTCTGACTGGCTGGATGAGCTAACGGCTAGTCAGAGCTGCCCTGGTCCTGTTGCCATCTTATACCAACTCTTAATATCAGAAATATCATATAATTATTTTATCAACCTATAATTAGACATAAACGTGGCTTTACACACATATTTATATGGAATTATATTGTTATTGGCAGCAGGAATTAGCGGCGGAGCTAGCTGGCTAGCTAACTGCAGCACTTCTAGTTCAGATTGTAAATAAATCTCTGATCATGTTTCTGCTGGAGTAATGACATAGAAACCTTTTTAAAAAGTGGCTGTACAATTATTTTTAGACTTGTAAAGGTATAAAAGCACAGGTTTAATAAAAAGGGCTGCATTCCATTTAGAAGTTCTACTCTTTAGCAGTTTTACAGCAGCACACCCAGAGCAGAGGTGTTGGTACCATGTGGCTTTAGGCCCACCTGGCCCCTAGCTTAGTGGCGAGGTTTAGCCAAAAGTCATTTGAGACAACTTCCTCATGTCTCCTGATGTCTCCAAACGGTTCCTTTTTGGAAACATCATCTTGTTTTGAAAGTGAAAAAGTCTCATTTTTGTCTAGATTTTAAAACCTCCCTTTGCTCTTTCCCAGATCTGCTAGCTAGACGCTGTTGGTGGATTCTCACAAGAGTGTAATCCTTCAGAGTAGACGAGCCTGGTTTTCTAGTCCTCATCACTTCTGGTATTTTACATCTTTCATTTGTGTCCAGACCTCCGACTCCTCTAGACCCTGTCCAGGTGAAGCTGGACTATCAGAAGTTGGCTCGATGCTCATTTACCAGCTGAAATGAACCCTCTAATGAAGATGTTCCTCATATTCCTCAGCATCTACATTCACTAGAGCGGAATTTTGACTTAATTGGTAAAAGTTCTGAGCAGTGAATGTGTTTTTATAATTTATTTAAAAGCCGCGTTTTGCAACACACACGATATTAAGGTCAAAGTCCTGTGCATATTATGTGAAGACAGGTTACGTTCCCATAATCCCTGCCCATATGTTGTTTGCTTTGTCAATGTAACCTGTACTGGAAGGAGCCGGAGCGTGTTTAACCTGCTGTGTGCTGATGTGCTACTGAATAAATACAAGATAAATAAGGGTTGGGACGAACGCAACACAAAGACTCGTCTTGGAGGAGTTTGTTGCTGTGTGTGTGTGTGTGTGTGTGTGTGTGTGTGTGTGTGTGTGTGTGTGTGTGTGTGTGTGTGTGTGTGTGTGTGTGTGTGTGTGTGTGTGTGTGTGTGTGTGTGTGTGTGTGTGTTTGATCCTGTAGTCAATTGAAGCACATGCACTCAAAAGAAATGCTGAATTTTTAACAGCGAGGCAGAACTCCAGGTCTGGTATCAGAGGAGAGAACCAGTCTTTGAACCCTGCTGCCGATGCTCCCAGCAACACACAAATAAATCATTTTCAGGACAAACAGGAATGCTGCTGTGGCTGATGAGCCTCGTGTTGATAAAACACCCGATAAGGAAGTTTTCTTTGAATCTTAAGCTGCTTTTGTGTTTTTTCTGACACACTTTTAGAAGTGTTGATTCATATTGATGTAAGTGAATCTGTGTGTGTGTACGAGTGTGTGTGTGTGTGTGTGTGTGCGGGTGAGATTGTGTTTATCCCACTGGTATTGATTAATGCCGAGCGTCTGTCAGGGCTCCATCTGATAGTGTTCACTAACACCCCCCTCCCCTCCCGTTGCTCCTTCCTCTCTCTGCAGCGATAGAGACCCAGAGTACCAGTTCAGAGGAGATAGTGCCAAGCCCGCCCTCGCCTCCCCCGCCGCCCCGCGTCTACAAGCCCTGCTTTGTGTGCCAGGACAAGTCCTCAGGGTACCACTATGGTGTCAGCGCCTGTGAAGGCTGCAAGGTAAGACTCCCGGCCTTCCTCTGAATCTGCCAAGCAAGCAACATTTTCATCAGTCTTATAACCTTCCTGTGATTTTCACGGGAGGGAAACAAAAAAAAAAAACACGTCTTCCCAGACTTCAGGTGATGTAACTATAAAACAGCTCTTTTAAGTATTTCACGTTCCTGTGTGCCTTTTTAGTGTTTGATGCTAGAATTTGATTTGGAAATAAGTTGGAATTCTTTGATGGTAAAGGAGCGGCCATGTTTATCACATGGTTTGTTGCACATTGACTGGAGCGGTTTGCAGCACTCATACTTTCTAAAACAAGATCCTGCATGCGTGTCTCTTATCACAAACACAGTTTTGTCATCTGTGCAGGGTTTTTCTCTTCGATGTTGTTGCTGACGCGTCCACTTCTGCTGTCTGTTATCAATGCAGCCCTGTTGTTGCACAGGTGCTGAAGAGGCCTCATAACCCCCATCTGCTCTGTTATCGGTTGATAGTGGCCGTGCGTGCATACATGTCCTCCTGCTAGCATGAACACAGACTTCTTTATCTCCCTGTTGTCCAAGGAGAAGGAGCCAGAGTTGTGTAAGCTCACAGGAGTACCAGGATGAGGAGGAGGTGTGGTTCTTGTCACAGAGCCACTCTGGTCTGTTTAGTTTGGTGTTTTTGTCAATTTAGCAGAGAGATCAAGTGGCAAGAGGCATATTTGGTATAAACTAGGAACTGTAATGTCCTGAGGGGAGAGTTCAAATGCAGACGAAATGATTTAGAGATGGGAAATGCTGCAACATGGCGGTGGGGGAGGGAGGGAGGGAGGGAGGGAGCAGATTAGGCTTTGGGAGGCAGGAGATTAGGTAGACGGGGCACAAGGTCCACGGCTGGACATACCGACTCTAAAAGGGAGACAGTCAGGGCTTAAAGGGATATTTCAGCCACTTTGAAGCTTGTTTCTGTGTAGATGTCGTAAAAAATTAAAGTTAAAGTCCCAAGTATTCATCACACACTGGTGAAATTACATCTCTACATTTGACCCATCCCCGTGGTGGGGAGCGGTAAGCTGCAGCTGTGGCCGCGCTCGGGAACTATTTGGTGGTTTAACCCCCCAATCCAACCCCTTAGTGCTGAGTGTCAAGCGAGGAGGCATTGGGTCCCATTTTTTCAAGTTCTTTGGTATGACCCGACCGGGATTCGAACCCTGATCTCCCAGTGCCGGGGAGGACACTCTACCACTAGGCCACCGGAGCTGGTGGAGCTTACTCTTACTTGTTCTGGATAGCTTCCTGAACAACCTCTGTTCAGAGAAATAGTTCACATCTTTCAGGAGCGATGACCTAAAGGCTAATCTAAGCATTAAAACTTTAACTTTAACCCAATCTACCAAGTTTCACTGCAATTCTTGTGAAAAAAAATGCATCACAACGTTATTTAGAAGCATAAATATCATCGGTAGCTAAATGCTGTTGCTTCCAGGGTCCGGTTCAGATGACATTTGTTCACGTTGAAGTTCCAGAAAGTGTGGACCATGAGAAAGAAAATGACCTCAGATGAACGATGATGGCATTTTAAGCAGTGATGCACTTGGTCAGACTAGTCATTAGCTCATCAATCCTGAAGGGCATAGACTTGGGTGGTGACCGGTGCTGAACGGATAGAGCGGTTGTCCCATGATCCGAAGGTCACGGATCGATCCCCAGTCCCAGCAGGTCGTGCACCGAAGCATCCTTGGGCAAGATGCTGAACTCTAAGTTGCCCCATGGGCCGATGCAAATCTCAGCCCACTGCTCCTCACCCATGTAAGGATGCGGCGAATGCAGAGAAAAAAATCCCCAAGGGGATAAAAAATAAATAGATAAACAGAAGCCATTCATGATTATGATTCTAACTTTCACACAAAAACTGTAAAAAAGAATAAAAACCCCTTTAGGAGCAGTAGAGGGAGGGTAAAGAATTAGTTAGTGAGAAGTTCAGATACAGTGTGGAGTTTGTTATTAGCCTTGTCAGGTTGAGGTTTATCAGCAGATTAGTGGTTAATGTTTCAAAGCTTATTATGCAGGTGAGGTTTTGTTGTGTTTGAGCTCCGTTTGGGAATCTTGCTGCTGCAGCTCGCAGAGCTTCCCTCTGGGATGAATTAGGAGTGGGCGGCATGGTGGCACAGTCGGTAGCACTGTTGTCTCGCAGCTAAAAGGTCATAGGTTCAAATCTCGGCTGCATGCAGCATGTTCTCCTCATGCATGTGTGGGTTCTCTCAGGGTTCTCGCTCTCCTCCCACAGATCAAAATCACACGTGTTGGGTTAAGTGGAGACCCTAGGTGTGAGTGACTGGTTTATTCACATGTTTAGTTTCATTTTAAGCACGTTAAAGATAAAATACACATTTTTTAGTGTTTCTACTTGATAATTTGAGTATTTAGAGCTTGAGTTGGTTGAAAGCAGACAAAGTCTGAGCTGTAAACTCATCAGATGTTGTCAGGTTGCACTTATCTGCAGTAAGATGATGGTGTACACTAGAGGTTTAACTGATATTTTAAATCACTGAGCATTAAAAAGTCTTTCATCAAACGGCTAATGTGAGGCTGCTTGTCCTCTACCTGTGAGCCAACTTCCTGCCAGTTTCTGCAGTTCTAATTTTAAAAATTCAGGATGCCTTTACCGTATTTTCCCACTTCAGAGGGGATGGCTCGCTATAGCGTACTCAATAATTCACGACTACAGGCGTGCCGTGCATATAGCATATATATACGTATGCGGCGTCTCATTTGAGACTGGGGTAAGTTGGGGGTTAGCAGCGTCAGATTTGCTGCAGCGTGCCAAACTACAAAGGCATTTCCTGGGGGCTGCAGTGAGGCGAGGAAGCGGGGTGCATGTGGAGCGCTGCAGCTTGGAGACAGCTCACTTGCTTGTTGTTGAAGTTCTGCCGCCCGCACATTCTTAGGAGGAAGGAGCTTCTCTTTGCCTGCAGATATTAACACTTAAGCGTTAAATATGCACGCCCACCCCCTCCTGTTTATGTTTTTATCTTGAAGGTATGGCAGCGTGGAGAACGTTTTGACTTTCTATGGCAACTTTCTCCAGCAATTCCGTCTGCTGGTCCATTCTCCCTGTGTGACATGTCACTCGGGCAGTTATGCGTTTTGAACAAAGTGTACGTCTTTTACAAAAGATGAGGTTTGTTGAATGGGCTGCTTTTTAGCAGAGGCAGCGTGACAGGCACAGAAATATTCACACAAACACGGTCACAGTGGGAGGCTGGGAATGCACTCTTAATCTGGAAACAGCGTGAAAGTCATGTAAGACAGGAGTCCTGCGTGAACCAGCCCCACTCGCCAGAAACAGAGAGCACTCATAATTACACAAGGCTCATAACTTATAGGTCGTCAGCACTACGATAAGGAGCAGAAGACAAATGTAACCACAAATGTGTTGTTACAGCCGCCCCTCCGCTCCAGCCCTCCAGTCCTCGCAGCTCTCGTCTCCTGAGATCTCTGCAGGGTGGCTGACAGGCCCGCTGAGGGCTCTTGTCGCCGGTTGGATTAAGCGCTGATAGAAAAAGAGGCTTAAGGGCCGCAGGAAGCAGTGACTCCAAAAGGAAGAAGAAGAGGAGGCGGGGGGAGGGCAGGGACTAACCCAGGAGCCAGCAGCAGCATCCAATCAGGAGATGCTCCGAGGGGGCACCTGCGCCTCGGTCAGGGAGTGGATGGGGGGATGAGTGGGTCAATCCCCTTGTGACATCCAGGTCAGGGTCAGGGCGCTGTCGGATCAAAGAGGAGATGATACACACAAAGACCACAGACTAATCCCTCAGCATCAGCAGCCACAAATAAAATTAAAACTACAAGCCTTGTTTTTGCCGTTTGTCTTTCTTCTCCATGGAAAGCTGTGTCTGTGTTGGCTCTGCTTCGGGAAAACCTCGGTTTATCAGAGTTTGTGTTTGGGCCGTTAGAAGTGGAGCTGTGAGCGCCAGCCCAGACTTTTAAGCCCCTCCGAGACCAGAACAAAGGCTGTCTTGTAGAATCGATATCGGCAGTATTGCTTTGCTCAAACGGATGAGAAGCGGGACAAACGGCACACGCTTCCTCTTTCTACTTCATCTGAAGTCGGACTCACTTCCACTCTGCGGCGGTGGGTAGGAGATGTGAGAGGAGGCTGGTGATCTGCGAAGGACAAATTGCGGGCTTATGTCCACCAGCCATCTGTCGGCTAGCAGAGCTAATCCACAGGCACTGGGACTCCCTCCCCCATCCCCCCCCCCCCCCCCCCCCCCCCCCCCCCCCCCTCCCCATCCACGCTCCTGTGAAACCGAAGCATCGCCCACTGCGTTAACATCAATCCTGACACTGACCTGTATTACATTTGTCCACATCCCTGCTCGCCGAGGCCTCGCCCGGTCCAGCCTGATTTGCATTAACCTCTTTTTAATCTTTTTGACACACATGGAATGTTTAGGCGGTGGGACCGCTGAGATTAACACCGACTTTTATTAGTCGCCCGGTATTAGAGGATAATATAAGTTGCACTGCTTGGCTTTTCATCTGATTGTTTGTTCAGTCCTGGGAAGACTTAAACCCTGTGGTTCGCTACAGTAGACGGCCATTAGAAAGGTGTGGGGGCGATAATCCATAGGAGAAAAGGTTAAAAAGACCTTTTGTTTCAGTGCAGATGACTTCAGAAGCAAATATTTCAATTTGTTCTCATCTGTTTTAGTCTTTGTTACAACTTGCTGGGAGTAAATGTGTTATTTGGTGCATGGGATGTGATTTTATGCAATCAATGTAAAAAGTTTATTTATTTCAACCCTGTGAAACTAAATAGTCTCCTGCTCCGAAGCTGAAAACTTGTTTATGGCTTCTTGAATGCTTCACTGACCAGCAGCAGTGTAAAACGTGACACAGACTCTGGCCTGTGAACTCATCCACACTAATGCATAGAAAGACTCATGTCCTGTAGATTCTGGTAGTGTTGGGTAAACTGGTCAGAGCTGTAGTCCATACTGATGGTCTAAACCAGAAATGCTTCATTTCCTCATATCACGCTTTACGTCTCATAAAGGTTTGAGTTTCTGTTGGGTTGATTCAGGAAGGTCTGGATCTAAACCAGATCTAGATCTGAAGTGTTTCAATAAAAACTACATACCTGCTGCTCCGTATCCATGTGCCTTTTGGCCTGAATCCTTTAGACCTGGTCATCTGTGAGTGATGATTTACCAACACCAGCGTTGACCAGACCAGGTCACACCCCCTGTTTCTAGGGGTAAATGGGGCACAGCCCCTCATATAGCCCAGCAGCCCTGTGGGGAGTGTGTGTATGACCCCTGCAGAGGAAAGATGGTGGCACAAACACAGAAAAAGACTGATAACAGAAACAGTGAAACTTCATTTAGGATGTAATTCCCATCGTTTGATCCCCGTGTGTTTCTGTCGTGCAGGGCTTCTTTCGGAGAAGCATCCAGAAGAACATGGTGTACACGTGTCACCGAGAGAAGAACTGCATCATCAACAAAGTCACCCGCAATCGCTGCCAGTACTGTCGGTTACAGAAGTGCCTGGAAGTGGGGATGTCTAAGGAGTGTAAGTGTAAAACTCCACTTGTCACCAGAGCCACACTCTTCTGTCATCCTGAAGGAGGTTTAGCATGTTGTCACTCCAGAAACCTGAAGTCTAAATATTTGTTGACGTTCGCTCCACTGCTGATGTTGCGTAAGCGTTCAGCGTTTGTCTCATAGAAATCGGCTTTGGCGGTGAGTCAGGTGTGAATGTTCATGCTTGGTTTATCTTTAATCCAGAGCTGTACTCAGTCCAGTTGGATAACCTGGGATCTCTTTCCTTTTTCTTAATCGGTGGAAGAATTCTCCAACAATTACAATCTGATTCAAAAGTTAATTTATGTCAGTAATTCAACTTAAAGGTGACTCTGATCTATGACTCATTCCATGCAATGCCAGGTATTTCAGCCTTTATTTGTTATAATTGTGATGATTAAGGCCACAGCTGATGAAAACCCCACATTCAAGAATGTGGTGGAAAGGTTCAATATTCTAGGCTCAAGGTGTCCAACACCTGTAAAGGGTTCCTGAGCCTTTAGATGGTCTCTCAGTCTAAGTTGGATTACTGACATAAATTAACTCTTGCACCGTATTCTAATTATTCACGTTTGACCTGTAATCAAACTAAAGTTAGTCAGATCAGCTTTTACTCTTGATTATTCTGAAGTTTTCTATTTCTGTTTTCTATTTAGCTGTTGCATTTTGAGATACGTTGTGGACATTTTATTTACAGCTCTGTGCTAGAGTCTTTTTAAGGAACTGGACTTTCTTGTAGACATTTAAGGTGGACTTGATAGTTCTGCAGTCTTTTCTTAAGGTCTTGGCCGCTTTTTAACTCTTTTTTTTAGTCCAAATCTGATCGTTTTCCACAGACTTTCTCCTCCTGTAAGCCATCTAACTCTGACCTATGAATTATTGAGGCAGTAAAAGGTTTCGACACACAAGGAGTAAACCAGTGTTGTGTTGACACATAACTAAGCAAAAACAGCCTGTCAGAAAAACACAATTTGATCATTTGTGTTTAGTTAAATGAGGCCAGCTAAGATGACCCTGGTTGACACATACAGCAGTACTTCAGCATCCTGAGGTGGTTCCCATAGAGTCATCAGATGTTCTACCGTTGAAGGCTGGTGATTCTCTGAGGTCCTATAGGGACATGACTCTAACCCCTACTTCACACTGGAAGCATCAGCGGCGTGTAACGGCAGCAGAACGTCACTGCTTCAAATAGAATCCATTATAGTCTATGGGGGTGATTCAAACTGGAAATTTTCAGGCGCATCCCAGAAGCGGCACCGCTAAAATTAGGATTGGGTTCTATTTTTGCCACAAGCCGTTTTCAATTTCTGCAGTTAACATAGGACTAGACAGGAAATCACACTCGGTTTCAGCGTAAAACGTCTGGAAATTTTCAAAATAACAGACTATTGCAGTGATGCGATTTCTTATCTATGTAGATTACGTCTATACGTATGACCTAACGGCTTGTTTATTGAATGCATCATGTGAGAAGTGCAGCGGTGTGTTTTTCACCTTTAATTCTGGCAGTGGAGAGGAACAACATTATATCTGACATCAAACAGCGATATCAAACGTGATTTCCTCCTTCTTCTTTTTGGATGGCATAAACAAACTGACCTTTGAAGTCTCGAGGGATTTTGTGATCTTGCGAGTCCGACGAGAAGGACGGCGGAGAAGCCGATCCGCGGCTGAGACACTCCCGGTGTGGACTGAAGCTCGTGAGTAAACCGTTCAGCACTGCTGATGCCACCAGTGTGAAGTAGAGGTTAGACACAGCTTATCCATACTGGTGATTGTTTTGTAAACCTACCACTTCTGTCCAGTTTTCTACTTTTTTCCCAATCTTAACATGCTGTTATGATCAGGTACGAGAACGGGTCAGAGAACGGTTAAAAAAACAGCCAAAGTCCAAAGAAAAAGTGTGAAAAACCTCCAAACCTCCAAAGCCATTGATCCAGATCACCTTGAAAGAGTACAGGAAAGCTTAGCTTCTTGTAAACAGAAGCAGGACTTTCTCTGTTTCGTTTTGAGTTTCTTGCTGGGGGGGATCCGCTCTGTATGCAGACTGGCAGCAGCAGTCAGGGTGTCGCCAGGCTTGGCAGGCCCCTGTGATGAATATGTTCTCACCTGCCGAGATCGAAAGAGCAGGCGTCTGCTTCCATCATTGCACCCAAGGGGGTGGGGGGTTAACACACACACACACACATCCGAACAGTCAGACTTGATAAAGTAATTGGTGGAGGTGTGACCACAAAGACCTCGTAGGCCGACAGCGTTTGTACCTCAACCTGATCATGTGACCTGGCTGCTCCACGTTCACCTGTCTCACCAGTGTGGACGCGGGGCACGTCTGTTGTAGTAAATACTGATAAATACCTATAAATGGGAAAATGAATGGGAGGTGAACACAGACCGAACACATAGGGTCTCTTCCTGTTTGAACCAGCTTCTGATGTGTCCTTTTTACATCTCCCGTCCAAACACCATGTTCCTGGTCTCTGTGCTACCGCGAGAGCTCAGGGTGCTCCCAGGGCCACAGCACTGGGGCTTACAGTAAAAGAAGTTATCCTCTGAGCTCCTTACCTTTGAATGGGGCCATTAATCATGGTTAGAAGGATCACAGCAGCCTTCTTTCACACACAGCTGCACACTGAGCATGCAGCTGCAGGGGACCGTGGAGCAGGAGGGGCATCTAGTGGTTAAGTTGTGGTACTGCAGTACAGGAACCAGCAGGAATATATTGTGTGGACTCCCGGCTGGAAGTTTTATTATAGATCTCCTCTCTTTTTTGCTAAGCAGCTGTTTGTTTTTTTTAGTTTGTGGTAATTTTATGCAGGCTGTGCAGATTGCTGGTCACAAAAGTGACTTTAACCAGGGAAAGTGGCCACAGTGTGGTGGTTCTGAGGGAGAGGCCGGGCCATCTGGGCCCAGCAGGGACTCGCAGTGCCTCTGACACGAGAAGGCACACGCTCATCACAACGCCCGCCTGTGCATAATTACTGGCTCGTTCCAAATTTATGCACATGCAAGGTGACAGCACAAAGTGATATGGATAAGAAGGCAATAACAGAAATACACACATTTACGTCTTTCTGTCACACACACACGTGCAGAAGGTGGACCCTCCCACCCGCAGAAGGCCGTCTTGGTGACCTTGTGTCTGCTGGCAGACAGCTCCAGACGACAGCACCAGGCCCGCTGCCAGGTGGTGGTGCCAAGCAATACGCTATCAAAGTGGGGGGGGGGGGGGTAGGACCAAGGAGGTGGAAACGCCTATAAGCCTGGTGTTATTAACCTCACACTGGTGCCGGCAGCAGCAACAAAAGACCTAAACAAAGACTGCTGTAAATATTTTTGTTCGTTTTGATTTCAGCAGGTGTAAAACGGCGTCTTTTAGGCTTCGTTTGTTTTCTGTGATTCTGGTTTTGAGGGCCGATAACTTCTGCTGATTTCACACATCAGGTGATTTGTTTTAACTTTTTAAGTATCAGGTGTTGTTAGGCCTTTCAAAGGAGGATTTAGATCTTAGGCTACAAACCGTTAACGTCTTAGCTGTTGGAGAACAGCCTCAGTTTGGGAAAATAAGGATTCGATCCGATTGGACACAAGCTAGCAGAGTGGGGCCTGATCCAGTGTAGATTTCTACTTTTTTAAAACAAATCTCAAAAATGCCATAATGAATATTGTTAATTCTATTTAATAAACCTCTGTGGGTATTAAAATGGAATATGCTGTGGTATTTTGAAGCAGAACATCGCCACAAAGCCCGAACACATCTGGTTCAAACTTTTTAAATATTTCTGATAAAAAATAACAACCAGCTCCAACTAGCCTTTAGCTTATTGATCTGGTCACATTTAAACGCTCTCTCTCCAACAGAATTTGAGCTATTCCTTATTAAAAATGTCATTTGTTTAAAATACAGAATACTCATAGATTGAAAGAAAAGCTATTTTAAGTCATTATTTAAGTACGAGGCAGCATTTGTGTCACATTTTTAATTCTTTTGCAGATTTGTTCCTTTTGTTGTCGGTCAGAGCCTCCATCTCCCAGTTCTCCTGTGTTTTCAGCAACACTCTGACATATTCCTTAAAGGTGTTCCTCATCCGTAGCAAAAGTAATAAAAGTAAAATAAGATGAAGCGCAGAATGATCGAGAGCGGGGAAAAGCGAGGATAACATCAGCGGAAGAGAGGGAAGAGCGTCGAACCCGGTGTGAGTGAGAATCTAGAATTGAGGGGGGAGGGATGGAGGTGGGGGGGTTCATCACTGTCGACGGTGTCTCTGCTCTCTGAGCTGTTGGAGCAGAGGGGGGGACATTGACATTTTTATCTTTCCATTGAATTTAATCTGTGTGATGGACGAGCTGCCACCGCTTTAATTTTCCTCACACGAATTATCCCTGTCTGCCCACCTCTCTCTCTGTCACACACACACAGTGTGTGATGGTGACTGAGTGGTGTGTTTGCTGCACACACGGTTCATGTAAATCATATTTATGCAATGAGTGTAAAATACAAAAACAATTCAAGAAGCAAGTTTCTGCTCAAACATTCCAGTAATATATCCTGAAAGATGCATTTATTCACACTCACAGGCAGCGTCTGTGTCCACACACACACACACACACACACACACACACACACACACACACACACTAGAAAATCTAAACAATATTTCATTCATTTGCTCCCCCTCCCCAGCCTCACCCCTCCTCTCAAGTTATTGCATGTGGCAATTCGCCATGACAGATCGCCAGTCTTGCCTAATAGTTCTTTAATGACTTCATTAAATTGTGTTGTGCGGCATATGATTGTGCTGCCAATTTGTCAGCGCGGGTAATGTCTGGGCACTGGGGATGCCCCACTTTTATTTGTGAATTAATTGGACATGGACTGTGTTGCAGCCCCCCCCCCCCCCCCCCCCCCCCCCCCCCTCCCAGACCCACAAGCGGGACTGGCCCAGATCTGCTGAGCTGCTTACAGCACAAACACATTAATGAAGCTAACGCGTCGCTAAACACGTCATTTAAGAAAAGCACATTTTAAGTTTTAATGTGGTGTTTTGATGCTTGCCTCGAAAGTGTCAATAAGCCATAGAAAGCTGTTCTTCGCCACGATCACAGCGGGGTTTGGGTTTGTTGTGGTGGTGAGGAAGTGCTTAGCAGCAACATGGAGCAGGATCAGACTTCCAGCCCCCGCCTTCTTCCTCGCCTTAATGTGCTCCCAGGCAGGGAGGCCTGTCTGTGGGCTGATGAATGAGCCGTGCTTTCCCTGCTTGGCTTCAATCCAGGCTCCACTGTCAGACACTTCCCATCAGCATGAGCTCCTCGTCTGCAGTGGTCAAGGTTAGGATTAAGACAGGGGAACTCTGATCTGAGGTCAGCATCCAGGGGGAGATCTTAGAGTTCTATTAGGGCTGGGCAATAAATCGAAAATTTATCGTTATGGAAATTTCTGACTTATCAATATCGTTTTTCCCATGTCAGTAAATTTGGTAATAAAAAAATTAAAAGATGTGTGTAGGTTGGTGACGTTTATGTCCCTTTAAGAAGCTGTACCACCTCGAGTCACATGACAACGTGACTCAACGTAATACACATGACAGCCCCATCTAGTGGACACCTTTTGTTTTTGCGCATACATGTAGTTATTGTCCATTTATCGTTATCGAGGTGAACTCCTCAATATACCACGATATTGATTATAGTCCACATCGCCCAGCACTGTGTTCTATGGAGAGTTTCTGCATGGCTGACATCTTACCTGTTGTAGAGGAGAACAGCCTCAGTTTGGAGAAACAATGATGAAATGTGACCAGATTGATAAGCTAATGGCTAGTTACACCAAGGCAAAAAAATTCTTAAAACCTTGTGTTAAAAAAATCTCACATATTTACTGTGACCCAAGTACCAAATGTACCAACATATTAATCTGAAAGTCAAAGATCAGTTTATTGTTTTATTTTGAGTTTGTGAACACACCATTGTCAGTTTATAAAAATAAATAGATAAATAAATATAAAAAAATAAAATGTTTTTTCCCCTTCCATGAACCGATGAAGCTGAGAATCTTATTTGATAAGCTAATTTGAAGCCCTATCATTTTTTTTTCAGAAGAACGTTTAATACTAAAGTACAGAAATAAATATAGAAAAAATAAAAACTGAATACAAAAAATCAGCTCGACTAATTTATATGGATGTTTTTTGTCCATAATCATAATTTTATTCCAGTGGATTCCACCTTGGAACTGGTCCCACTGTGACTAACTGTTAGCTAGTCAGTCTGGCCATAGCAAATCTCTACTTCTCCTAGCTGAGGCTGATCAGTAAGCTGTCGACAACAAATATGGTTTTTTATACGACGTTTCCACAGAAAACCACTTAAATTTCTGTACTATCCTTTAAAAACAGGCTCACGAGTGGAGAATGAAGCAGGAAAACGGAGAAGCTGTTGTATAATGGAGAGTAAAAGAGAAAGCTGGAGGGTGTTTTTTGTTTTTCCTGTTGTGTGCTCCACAGCCGAGCCCTTTTAAATCCATTAGAGGCAGGATATTTGTCATATTATGTTATTACATTAGCTGGGACCCCTAATGAAAGTTGTGGCAATTTGTCAGCATTATGGATAGCTCCATCCCCCACCACTATTTATCAAGTAGCACCCCATCTACCCCCAGCCTCAACACACACACACACACACACACACACACAACCTCATCACAGCCGGTGTGGATAGGCTGGGAGATATGGATCGAGCTTGTAATGGGATTCCGATGCTAAACACCCGCCTGGTGTTTTTTGTCATTTGGGGTGATCACACTCTCAGTCAGATCGCCCAGAGGGAAACAACGGTGGATTATGTCAACCTTTTTTTCTCCTCCTCACCCTCTCCATTACCACAGCCCTTCTCAGATGGAGCTGTCTCCCTACATTTATCTTTCAGCGTCTGATAACAAAAGAAAGGGGCACTGCTGCAAACAGAGGCTGCTTTCCTCCAGATGACTTTGATCTCAGTCTCTTAAGGTGGTAATATGTGATGTATAGCAGGCGGGCTGTGTGTTTGCATCTAGTTTGAACAGATGTTTTGGTGAATTCAGCTAAAATACAGAGCTTTTAAAAATAAATGTTGTCTCTGCTTTGTCTAGCGGTGAGGAACGACAGGAACAAGAAGAAGAAGGACGACAAGAAGCAGCAGGAGTGCACAGAGAGCTACGTGCTGAGTCCAGACACGGAGCAGATGATCGACAGAGTTCGCAAAGCGCACCAGGAGACCTTCCCCTCTCTCTGCCAGCTGGGCAAATACACTACGGTCCGTAGTACGAAACCCGCTGTCCGTTAAGGTCTTCTAAGCCTGATTCATATTTGTGAATGTTTTGTTTTTCCACAGACTAACAGCTCAGAAAGGCGTGTGTCCTTGGACGTTGACCTGTGGGACAAGTTCAGCGAGCTCTCCACCAAGTGCATCATAAAGACGGTGGAGTTCGCCAAGCAGCTACCGGGCTTCACCACGCTCACCATCGCCGACCAGATCACTCTGCTCAAAGCCGCCTGTCTGGACATCCTGGTACAAGCAGCAGCGTTTCCTCTCTTAAATGAACAAATCACTAAACAGCTGTAGCTTCTAACCAGCGGCTTCCTCCATGTTCCTCAGATATTGCGGATCTGTACGCGCTACACGCCGGAGCAAGACACCATGACATTCTCAGACGGGCTCACGCTAAACAGAACCCAGATGCACAACGCTGGCTTCGGGCCGCTCACCGACCTGGTTTTTGCTTTTGCCAACCAGCTCCTCCCTCTGGAGATGGATGATGCGGAGACGGGGCTGCTTAGCGCCATCTGTTTGCTGTGTGGAGGTACGGCACAGCTCTAAGGCCAGTGTCTCACTGGACTGGGACTGCTGGTGAACATAGGGCACATCTTCTGGGTCACACGGTGCAAACGACCTGTTTGCAAACAAATTGCTACACCTGTCAAAACTTTCTTTAATTAAATCTCAAATAGGATATTATAGAGATATTTAGGAACCTTTTTCACAAGAGCCGTTCACAGTTGTCACCATCATCTCAGCCCGGTTTAAGCTAACTGAAGATAAACGCAGAACTAAAGAGTCACAAATATTAACACCTTTTCTCCTTCCACAGATCGACAGGACTTGGAAGAAGCCGACAAGGTGGACGTCCTTCAGGAGCCCCTTCTGGAGGCGCTGAAGATTTACGTGAGGAAGAGGAGGCCTCACAAACCTCACATGTTTCCCAAGATGCTGATGAAGATAACTGACCTGAGGAGCATCAGTGCTAAAGGTCAGCTGTTTGTGAATATGCCTAAGGATCAGCTGTTCCACCATCTCTTCCTGTTGCTGACTTTGTTGAATCTTTCGCTGCAGGAGCTGAGAGAGTCATCACGCTGAAGATGGAGATCCCCGGCTCCATGCCGCCTCTCATCCAGGAGATGCTGGAGAACTCTGAAGGTCTGGAAAGCGGGGCCACGGGCAGCAGGCCCAGCGGCGCCCCTCCAGGCAGCTGCAGTCCCAGTCTGTCTCCCAGCTCTGCCCAAAGCAGTCCAGCCACACAATCGCCGTAGTGACGGCCCACCTGTTTTCTTACTTTCTCTCTTCGTGTCGGTCTCCGTCTCCTCCCACGTTGTTTCAAACAGGAGGTGGGCTTTGACCCCGACTGCTGAACACAGGAGACGGCAGAGCCGACCTCCTCCTCCCACGACACAAGTCCACATCTCCTGATCCGCTTGCCGTCACTGTGGTTGGAACACTGTCCGGAAGTGAGGGGAGGCGAGGCGGGAGCAGGTCGGGGTACCACACAGCCGATCCACCTCCCTCCACTCTCCTCTCCACTGCTGCGCCTCCCCCTCCTCCACCACTCTCCTCCAAAAAAAAGACTGATGGAAAGGAATCTGGATGCAGAGACGAGCAGTTCTCCCAGGGTGAGAGAGAGCAGCACAACGGGACGACCAGATGAACACAGACTGACTTCAACACCAGACACTTTGTTTTGTTCTTGTATCCTGAGGCAGACTGCAACTTTGGGACTCCTCTAAAGACCTCACTCCTCAAAGACTTTGGGTCTTTACTTTTTTTGTTCCATTTTCAAAAAAGTAAAACAGAACAGATTTTGTACAAAAGATATATAAATATATATAGAAGAAATAAGGAACTATTGTGATAGGCGTGTCCAGAAGAGCGCTGCAGGCTGAAACGAGGACGTTTACCGCGCTGAGATTAGAAATCGTCGTACTCCTTCACCGTTTGAATCTTTTCGTACCTACCGAGAGTAACGAGAGACGTTTCAGTTTTGTATATTATTCTAATTAACAAAAAAAAGCAAATGATATTGACATTTCTCTTAAATCAGGCAAACACAAATACACATATGTGCACAGAAATCAATGAATATCACCTTCTATTCCAGGTTGTTTTCCTTTTATTTTTCCTTCCAAGTGAATGAAACAAACTGATTGTATGAACTTGGTTGTATGATATTGTCACAGGTCCTTTCAAGAAATCAGAGTAATGAAGATTCATTATTAAGGTGTATTTTAAGTGGCTTTGAGTTGGTGTATATAAGCTGTATTCATTTCTTTAAAGCTATGAAGAGTTTTTAGGCCTCACCTGATTGTTTTTTTAATTCCTTTTCATGTGTTTTTGTTATAGATTTTTGTGACTCAAGAAAATACATTATGAGCACATTTTACTGAAGGAAGTTTTGTAACGGACTCTTCACCGATCACTGGCTGTTCAGAATGTGGCTTTCACAAAACGGTTTAAACGCTTGCCCACATCCTTTTTTATTTTATTTTTTTACTTTAAATGTACAGTACACAACAAAGTAGCACTCCTGTCGGGGAATAGCTTCTTTCTTTCCCGTTTAACAGAAAGAGGATGAAAACGGTGAATTAGAAGCCAGCATCGTAGAGCGTTGTCACGGGAGGACTGGTGTGTTTACTCCGGATTTAACGCGTCATTCTCGGTACTCTCTGAGCGAATCGCTCTGTAGCAGATGAGACGAGACCAGATTCCTTTATTTGTTCCTGTTTTTTTTTGTTTTTTTTCTGTCATTGTTCAAACAAGTAAATGAAGGTCCCAAATATAATGCAAGCTCCCACAAACCCACTCTCCCCTTCCCTTCAGCATCTCGTAGGAACAAAATGTGTGACGTTTGCTGGATCTGGAGCGACCTTGCGCCCTGTGACTCACTTTACACCAAAACGCCTTCACCATTAATATCTGGACCATCTTTACTGTAAACTCACCGATGTCTCAGGAAGGAATCATTTTGTGTGCTTGGCCTGTTATGTGTACGTGTTCTGTGACGCAACCCCCTCCCTACAGCCTCCAATCATAAATGCACATGTGTACACACACACACACACACACTTCTGCTACTGAGCCCCTGGATTTTATTTTATGTTCCTCCAATCACACACACGGTTTTAGGCCTGGTGGACCAGGACTCACGCAGAGACTCGGACCACTCAGTGTTGCAACATAGGATGCTGGTGTGTGGAGTCTCTCCAACTCATGTGTTCTTTTTTTTCTTTTATTTGTACGGGGAAAAGAAAAAAGCTGCTTCTTTCATCCTTTAGGACTCAACCTGTTCAGAACAGCGCACAACGTTTCCCTCCACAGATAATCTGGATTAGCAAGAGACACACCGTCAGTTTGAAGAGTATGGAATACGTTGAAATTTTGTCAAGATTATCAAGGAACTTTGAAAAAAACAAAAAAGATTTAAAAAAAATAAATCCAACATTTAATAATTACATGTCTTTGTCATTCTTTCTCTTGTTTTTTGTAGACATTTTTCTAAAACCTCTGGGAACATGAATGTAGTTGATTTATAACACTGAAGCATTGCAAAAAAATTTGAATATTTTTTCAAAAGTTAAATATTTTTGTCACTCATTTCAGAAAGTGGAAGTCCTTTAGATCCATCACACCTGTAACTGATTATTGTGGCTGCAGATAAAATCAAATTCAGCAACAGAAGATGGGAATATTGAGAAACGCTTAAATGGGGAAGCTTTTACAAAAGTTCCATCTGTATGCTGATGATACCCTGATTTATGCAGGACTCAGAAATCCAGAGTGTAGGTACTAATCAGAGTACCTACACTCTGGATAGATAGACAAAATCCACCAGGCTTAACCTTCAGGCTGCTTCCCACCAGCTTCTGATTTCACTTTGTTGTTGCTCCTAAATCCAAAGAAGACACATTTTATGATTATTTCAAAAACTTGTTCTGTAGTTTTAGAGCATGAAAGCATTTGGACCTTAGAAGGGAAAAAATTAAATGTCTATAAATGGATTGATGAAAAATGGTCTTTTTCACCTCAAGTGGAACATTTGTTTAAAAAAGCTGTCCTTGGATTCTTATATCCACCCAAATCCTGTCGGAAGCCGGATGTGAGGAAATAACTTGTACCAACAGCTTTCCTGAATGTGTTGGACTGTGGAGACATTATCTACCTGAATGCAGCTTCATCAGTTCTCCGTTTCCTGGATACAATATTTCACAGCCCTGCGTTTCATCACAAACAAACGGGCCTCATCAAGTTTTGAGAATGACAAAAATGGGAAATTGGAAAAGTTGCTGCTTAAGATTTTATAATAGCAATTTGCATATACTCCAGAATGTTATGAAGAGTGATCAGATGAATTGCATAGTCCTTCTTTGCCTTGGAAATTAACATAACCCCCCTCAAAAAATTCCTCTGCATTTTATTGCTGTCATTAAAGGACCTGCTGAGATCAATTCAATAATCGTCTTGTTAACTCAGGTGAGAATGTTGACGAGCACAAGGCTGGAGATCATTATGTCAGGCTGATTGGGTTAGAATGGCAGACTCGACATGTTAAAAGGAGGGTGATGCAGCCATCAAAAAATGGCTTCACAGGCAAGGTTATTGTGGCTACTAAGATTGTACCTAAATCAACAATTTATAGGATCATCAAGAACTTCAAAGAAAGATGTTAAATTCTTGTTAAGAAGGCTTCAGGGCATCCAAGAAAGTCCAGCAAGCGCCAGGATCGTCTCCTAATGGGGATTCAGCTGGGGGATCGGAGTGCCACCAGTGCAGAGCTTGCTCAGGAATGGCAGCAATGAAGCCACTTCTCTCCAAAAAAAAAAAACATCAGGGACAGATTGATCTTCTGCAAAAAGTATGGCGAATGGACTGCTGAGGACTGGGGCAAAGTCATATTCTCCGATGAATCCCCTTTCCGATTGTTTGGGGCACCTGGAAAAAGGCTTGTCCGGAGAAGAAAAGGTGAGCGCTACCATCAGTCCTGTGTCATGCCAACAGTAAAGCATCCTGAGACCATTCATGTGTGGGGTTGCTTCTCATCCAAGGGAGTGGGTTCACTCACAATTTAGCCCAAAAACACAGCCATGAATAAAGAATGGTACCAAAACACCCTCCGACAGCAACTTCCTCCAACAATCCAACAACAGTTTGGTGAAGAACAATGCATTTTCCAGCACGATGGAGCACCGTGCCATAAGGCTAAAGTGATAACTCAGTGGCTCGGGGACCAAAACGTTGAAATTTTGGGTCCATGGCCTGGAAACTCCCCAGATCTTAATCCCATTGAGAACTTGTGGTCAATCCTCAAGAGGCGGGTAGACAAACAAAAAAAACACTAATTCTGACAAACTCCAAGAAGTGATGATGAAAGAATGGATTGAAATCAGTCAGGATTTGGCCCAGAAGTTGATTGAGAGCATGCCCAGTCGAATTGAGGTCCTGAAAAAGAAGGGCCAACACTGCAGATACTGACTCTATGCATAAATGTCATGTAATTGTTGATAAAAGCCTTTGAAACATATGAAGTGCTTGTAATTATATTTCAGTACATCACAGAAACAACTGAAACAAAGATCTAAAAGCAGTTTAGCAGCAAACTTTGTGACAACTATTATTTGTCATTCTCAAAACTTTTGGCCACGACTGTAGTGGTGAGTGGAAGAAAGTCCAGGGGACGTTTCCACAGTCAGTGATGATCTGGGCTCCATGTCTTCTGCTGGTGTCGACCCTCTGGGTTTTCTGAAGTCTAGGGTCAAGACAGACATCTACCAGGACCTATAGCTCTCCGTGCATCCTACTGCTGACATGCTTTATGGAGATGCTGATTTCATTTTCCAGCAGGACTTGGCCCCTGCCCACACACCCAATGGTACCTGAAGCTGGTTTAATGGCTATGGTGTTACTGGGATGGATTGGTCAGTAAACTGGTCTGACTTGGGGTTAGCTAACCCTAACTATAACACAGGCTGAGGGCCTCCATGCTGCACTGATAATTCATGCAAAAGGAGGTCCAACCAAGTACTGATACATAGAAATAAACATACTTTTCCAAAGCCTGACATTTCTGTTTAAAACATTTTTTTAAATTGATTTTATATGTATTCTAATTTTCTGAATCACTGATTTTTTTTGTTTTTTAGATTAGACTAAATTAGAGTTAAGTATTGTTACACATTTACTCAAGAAAGTTCCACTCTGGCACCTAATCTCTTATTCCAAAGACTATTAGGTCTGGCAAAAATGACCAGAGAAAGTTCAGAAAGCCACAGCGTGCTGTGATGTGTTGAATAAATTCTATCAGAGAAATCAAACCAAGTAATATTAAAGCAGATTTAAATTTCCAGAGGTAAAATCATCACCATCATCATCATCTTTATTTCAATAGCACCTTCCACCACCTTCGCGGAGGCCCAAGGTGCTGTAAACCAGCACAATACAACAAAACAAAACAAAAACATGGAGCAATGCAGAGAGACAGGTTGGGGGCGATGCCCAATAGGGTCCTATATACGTGGAGCAAGATCTTAAACCCAACTCGATATACAATTCGGAGCCAGTGAAGTTGGGTTTGATGCTGTAATCACAGTCAGCTATGAAAAAACCCACAATCTTAATTAACTATGAGCAAAACATCCACCCATCTTCCTCCGCTTATCTGGGGTCAGGTCACGAGCAACAGCCTAAGCAGGGAGCCCCAGACTTCCCTCTCCCCATCCACTTGGGCCAGCTCCTCCAGGGGAATCCCAAGGTGTTGCCTGGCCAAACACAGTCCCTCCATCATGTCCTGGGTCTTCCCTTGCGTCTCCTCCTTGGTGCCCGGGAAACCTCACCAAGGAGGTGTGCAGGAGGCATCCTAAACAGATGCCTTTTGCTACTACTAGTGAGCCACCTCAGCTGGCTCCTCTCGATGTGGAGGAGCAGTGGATCTACTCCGAACCCCTCCCAGATGGCCGAGCTTTCTCACCCTATCTCTGAGCAAAACATAGGAAAAGAAATTGATAAAACTGTGGAAAATTAATTATTTTCTCGTAATTAAAATTTACATTTATATTCACGGCAGAACAGTTATGTCACATTATGTTTTTCTAATAGTAAGCTTATAGCATACAGGTGGCCAATTCTTATCAGAAAATACATTTTGATATTGCATGCTGTCAGTATTTATGTTGGACTGAACTAACATACATACATCATCTATTGGAAGGTTTCTAAAGCTTTATTGTAAATAAGAGTGATTTGGAAATATGCTTCTTTTACCTTCATTTGTTATTAAATTTCACTTATTTTCTATTTTGCCTTTTAAACTATATAATTGTAATATATTGCATATAACTAAATATTTTAATTTATTTGATTAAACACATTTATCAAATCAAATCAGTTGTTATGATCAACTTACTCAGTTGTTCAGTTGCTTTTTTACTAAATTGTTTTAATTATTTCTGAAGTCTTTTGAGTACTTTTTCATACATTACAGTAAAGCTTCTAGAGACAATTAATTAAATTAAAAGTTTATTTAGACAAATAACAAACAGTAAAAAAGAACTACATTTCTATTCTGTTACTGGTTACTTTTGTTGTATTTCGTTTTTATCTTATTTGAAAAGTTCATACAATCATTATGAAATCTAAATACAGTAATGCTTTTCCTGTTCAAAACAAAAAGTGTCTTTAGAAAACATCAATGTCTGTCTGTTATTATTTGATGTAGTTGAGTATTTATTGGTCTTGAACTAATAAATAATTGTTTTACATAAAAACGGGTGGACCGGAACGAAATTTCAGCCCCCCAAAAAGAAAAAGAACAAGCACGACCTTCAAAGACGTGTTATGTCCCGCCCTGTTGTAAAGCTGTGACGTTCACCCAATCAGAACCCTTCGCGCGGAATTTCAAATATTTTCAAATTACGATTTCATCCTCTTACTGAGATAGTTCCGCCAAAAATGTAAACAAAGTAGTCCCTTTGGCGTGAATGCAGGAAACGTTTTAATGGCAGATTCAAAAAGAAAACATAACCTTAACAGAATAAGTTAAACCAACACGCATATTACATACACAAAAAAATCGTAAACCCGTTAGTTTTATGGGGACTCTGTTAGTGGTTTGGCGGAGTGATACTACATCGTCTCTGTGCAGAGGAGCCAAGATTCAACAAGACACGGCTGTCGTAACGTGTAGAGTTTACGTTAGTGATTTGGCGGTAGCGGAATTGTTTCTTCTATTTAGATAATGATTTAATAGCTAAACTTGTATTTTTAATCGCATAAAGATTATTTTGTATGGACCGAAAGAAGTTAACGGACATTTAAGACGGTTCAGGTAGGACTTAATAAACCGGACGTCGTTTTTCGTGTTCCATAAGCTAGTGCACGACTAACATTTTATATTGACCTCACAGCCTCGCACAAAATACTTATTAAGTTGTTTGTATTGTCGTCAAATTTCAATCCCAAAATGTTCTTCTTTTTAGCGTATTGTGTCATATTTTTAATATTTTCTTTGCATTGTTGTGTATTTTAAATCTGATTTTCATGGCACGGGATTTTTCAGACAATAGTTTTAAATGAGCTAGGAGCATTTTGGTGTTAAACACATGGAAGTTTAGGTTAGTGATATTAGTATGGATCAAACTATCTTTAACTAGGTGACTTGTTCCACTTCTGGTTCACATTTATCCGGAATCTTTATTCTGCTCAAATGTTATCTGTTTAAGACTACAAAAATGTAGGTGGGATCGTTTTTCATAGGCCTGACAGCGTGTTTATATTTTCTCAGGTAACATTAGGAAAAATGCCATTGCATGGAAAGATTGTGGTCATTAAGAGGAGTGGAGGAGACGGGACTGAATTTCCTTTGACTACATCGTGTTTGTTTGGAAGGTAAGAATAAAAACATTACATGGAGCCTAGTAGGACTTCCGTTTCCTTGAAAATGTCTGGCTTTATGTCAGCAGGGTCGCTGATCTTGTCCTGGTCCATGTATGAGATGTTTTATCCCAACCCTAAAGACATGGATTGCTGTGAAACTGCTTAGGGGCTCGATTTTAAAGCTGCATCCATCCTAGGTGTTGGAGAGTTCGAACCTCAGGGCCTTTTTCTGTATCCCTTGATCCACTGAGTATGTTTTTATCCAAAATGTACAGCAATCCACATCAAAAGTGTGATCCAAACATCTTGTGTTTAAACTGGGACATCACAGATCCTAATTTACCCTTGAGAGGGACGATCAGGGAATAATTCTGTAAATGAACTTGCATTAATGAAGCTTTCACTACAGTTCAAACTCCTGGAACGCTGCATTTTCTGTTTGAATTTTGACACATTATCTTATTTCTCCTCCTGCAGACGATGTGTTGGATCTGAATTTAGAGTAGCGCGAGATGCCCTTAAATGTTGACCATGTCCTGTTTTTGTTCATACAGGAAGGAAGAGTGTGATATCCGTATTCAACTTCCAAGTGTTTCCAAGGAGCACTGCAGGATTGACTTGAATGAAAACAAAGAAGTAATAATCCACACTGGTGTCATTATAACTTTATTTGAACCAAGCAGCTTCACTCAAAAGCTGTTGGGTCTTTTATTTGTGGTTTAATTTTATTGGATTAATATAAATGATGCACTTTAACAATTCAAAAGTTTTATTTGTGTGTGTTTTTGTACTTAAGGTCATTTTAACCAATCTGAGCTCGGTCAGTCTAACACGTGTCAATGGAAAGGCTCTGCAACAGTCTGAACGCTTAAAGCACGGAGATGTTATAACCATTCTCGATCGTTCTTTCAGGTTAGTATAAAAAATTTTTGTTAAAAATAAATTGGTGTCAATGATTTTTTTTCACCCAAAAGAACATTTATTAAATTAGAGGTAAATACATCTGCAACTGACTTGCAAACATTTATAATAACATAATTTCTGCACATTTAAATGGTAAATGGCCTGTATTTGTATAGCGCCTTCTTAGGGTTCTACAACCCCCCAAGGCGCTTCACAACACAATCGGTCATCCACCCATTCACACGCTGGTGGGGATGAGCTACACTGTAGCTACAGCTGCCCTGGGGCGCACTGACGGAGGCGACATTAGGCTTTCTAGCAAACCTTCCTTTAATTGTTTTAAGGGATTTTGAGCAGTAATTCTCCAGTTTGCTGGAGGTCTTTCAAAGTTTTTCTTTGAACTTTGCATTTTTTCACTCATTTTCTGAAAAATAAAAAAACAGGAAGTAGATCGCAAAATGTCAGACTTAAAAAATTATGTTTGATGAACATTATCTGAAAATCATGTCTTTTAAAGAAATATGGAGCAAACATCCATTAAAGAACCAAACAGGACCTGAGAAAAGCATCATCTGTCATATAATGGATGCTAGTTCTTTTGGGAATTACCTTGTTGGTGCTAAAATATTAGTTTTTGTCAAACTGTTGTCTTGTTTGTATGTATTTATTTGATAGGGACAAGTATGTACATTTGACCTGTAACACACTATCACATTTATAGCCAAAGCTAATTTACAATGTCCATCCCTAGACAGGTTCTATAAAAATAAATAATTACATAAAAACACAGTTAAGACGAGCTAAAACAAAAACATCAACAATAAAAATGGTGCACAGCAATAAAATACAACTTCTAAAAGTGATCACAGACCTGGTCAGTTTTTAAAGCTAATTGATTTTCCTGTTTTTACTCAGTGGTCAGTGAGCTCCACTGTTTAGCTCCCTGAATAATAAAGGCAGACTAGCCAAATGTTGTTTTCCTACAAGGCACGGCACTACTAGTTTTCCATTTGAGGCTCCGCGTGTAACGGAGCCTGCTCCTCTGAGCGGCATTACAAGCCTCAGGAGCGTGGTGGTGATGACATTTAAAGATCTTTTGTAGTTTGCTAAATCGTATAAAATCGTTTGTGACAACTCGGGGACAAATTGCCTAAAGAACTGCTTTGAAGTAATGTCTAAAACAATTCTAAGAGTTTAGAATCATCTCTTCTGATGTGATTGACTTTGTTGCTAGAATTTTATAAGAAATACTTTCAAACTGTGATGAAGCTTTGTTGTCACTGTTTTTATAAAATTCATTATTTTTAAAATTCAATAACTTTCAGGTTTGAGTATCCACCGGCTTCCACACCAAAGAAGAGGACGTCCACAGGGGCCAAATCCGAAACCCTCAAAGTAATTAAATAGGGCTGCACAATATTAGGAAAACCTGTGATATGAGATAACGGTGCTTAATATTGCGATATCGATATTACTTGCGATAAATGAACAAATACTTAAATCTGCAGTTTTTGTATATATACTTTAGACACACCACTCCATCCTCTATCATTAGTATTAATACAGTAACAAAATGAAATCATGCAAGTTCACATTACATTTCTAGAGCCCAGTATATAGATCTTTATGGTTGCGTTGGAGGTGACAACGGAGATTTGTCGTGTTTCCCCTCATGGTTGCCACGGGTGTTTGGCATGTCTTGCAAAGTACTTGTGTTTGTTGAACACAAGTACTTTGAAATAATAGTCACGCTGTTTGAATTATGAGTTCTTTCTCGCTAACATTTTTAGCACACGTCTTACCCTCAGTCATTGCGACGCTCTCTAAGCTAACTCAGGCGTTTGCTAGCCATCCAAATGAAGTGCCGTCCACCTAGGCACCAAGGCATCTAACCTATAAGAACCCAACTGATTGGTCAAATAGGTGAAGAGCTCTGTTTGATTTGTCAAAAACTTCATGCTTCCATTTGATTGAGAAAATGCATTATGTGTAGCAAAAATCTGAGATGGCCATTAATTGCGATATTTTTCTGTTCTTTGCGATATGCCTATTGCGCATGCTAATATTGCGATAACGATAAATTTTCGATATATTTTGCAGCCCTATAATTAAATCATTTATATTTGATTGCTTTACTTTAGCCATTTTCATCTAGACATGCACTTGTACAAATTTACAAATCTGGTAATGCAATAAATTTATGTTTAGGTTCTTCAGGAAGTAAGTGATGCTGTCACTGCAGAGACCAGAGAAAAGAGGCCATCTGGAGTGTCCAAAGGTAATAACTGTATGAGTGGTAGTTGAAAATGATGCGTTTACTGCAGATGCTAAGAAATAACATATAAAATATCTTTCTGTAACTCATGTTGTTAATTGTATGCATGTGCATTTTTACATTCAATCTTAATGTAATCTGTATTATAGAATAACTGTTGAGAAACAAACTAAATCTGTATTAACTGTGATTTGACACTCTTTAGGCCCTCATCTTAAAGATGGAGCCAACAGCGACAACATTCAGCGATCTCTGGAGAAGGAGTCGGAGGTGGAGTCAAACGAAGATGAAAGCCAGCTGCAAAACAAGACCAACTCTCCTTTTGGCGATCTGTATCAAATGATCAAAAAATCTCTGGACGTAAAGACCCCTCGCAAATCTACTTCAAGCCAGGTTCAGACGCCATCTTCCAGGCTTTGCACTCCAAAGCCTCGTGACAATACTGCCATCTTCACTCCCATGAAGGAAGGAGCTGAACTCTTTGCACATCCTAAAGGTAAAGGCAGCGGAATGCCATGGCCAGTCAGGAACCAGGGAAGGACCACCCAGGTTCCTCCTGCTGGTGAACCCAGCGTGGAAGAAGGTGAACCTGCCGCCAAGTCTGAAGCCACTTCGGTGCAGAGGAGAAGCAGCGCAACTCCCCAGAGGTTTAGTGTGGCTGAGGTTCTGGAGCAAATTTCTCCCCAGACAGTCAAGTCACCTAGCAGGAGGAGGAGTAAAGGGACCACACCGCCTAAATCTGCAGCCACTGAACAAGAGGAGCAAGCAGCTAAATCTCCCAAAACTGAAACTCCTAGAAGAACATCTCCAAGAAACTCTGGAACAGCTGAGAAAGGTCCGACAGTAAAGTTTGGAGTATAGCAGTTACTTGGCTGTCCATGTTACACTAATTTAATGTTTGGATTTGTTTTTTTATTCTTAATTTATTCCTTTTAGTGAGAGAAGTTTCCAAAAAACGCAAGAGTGGAGAGCTTGGACCAGACCTTCCAGCATCAAAGATGAAGAAGAAACGAGTTTCCTTTGGGGGTCATCTCAGCCCGGAGTTGTTTGATAAATGTCTGCCTCCTGATTCTCCGCTGCGTAGGGGAGCCACTCCCAGAAGGAGCTTGTCTCTCTTAAAGCCCAAACAGTCACTTCTTAGAAGAGCCTCTGTCATCGGATTGCTGACAGTAAGTCTCAGTAGTTGGGTTTTACATTTTGGGTCTGGCTCTCAACTCCTGTTTGACCTGTTTTTTTTTGTTCACTGTAGAAGAAAAGTCATGTAAAAACCAAGACTCCATCACCTAAGAAGTCTACAAGTGCTTCTCCCAAGACGCCTCCTGGGAACAAGTCACCAAAATCTGGGTCTCCTTCTCCCAAGCGTAGTTCTTCAGCCAAGAAGTCTCCACAGTCAAAATCCTCTTCTCCCAAGTCTGTGTCCCCTGGGAAGACGTCCGCCAAGGCAAAATCCCCTACTCAGAAGTCTCCAGAGACAAAGGCAGCTTCTCCTAAGTCTGCATCTCCTGGGAAAAAGTCTCCCAAGCCAAAATCTCAGAAGTCTCCAATGGCTGCTTCTCCTGCAACATCTCCCAAATCCAAGAGTTCTTCCCCTGCTCAGAAAAAATCACCTAGTATAAACGATGTGGAAACTCCCACGATGACGAAACGGCCTAAAACTCTACCCAAGAGTTCAAGCCCTGGTCAGCAGAAGAGGTACTCTCTGTCAGAGTCAACTCCCGTCTCTCTGAAAGACTCTTCCTTGATTGGCGTCACACCTGGTGGAGTCCAGACCCCAACGGTGCAGGGACGCTTCTCTGTGTCCCGAATCAGCACCCCATCCCCATCTGCTGAGGCTGATTCTCAACAGGAGCCTTCAGTCACCGTCACTCCCAAAATACAGCTGAGGAGGAAAAGTATGAAAAGCACTTCTCAGAAGACCCCGAGTGTTTCCAGGAGCGCTGTGAAAGTTCTGCAGAGAAGAAGTGGAATTTCACGAGCATCAATGAAAGGTGTGGTTTTATTCATTGGATTAGAAACACATTTGAACTTTTATCTCTGTGATTGATTTTCTTGCTTCTTTCCTTCCAGTCTTAAATTCCTGGGCAGATATTGTTAAGTTTGGACAAACTAAGGCCCAAGTTGTTGTTCCTGCTAAACAAAAAGTCGCCCAAAAAACAGCGAAGAAGCATGTGTCTAGACTGCAGGTTGGCTTATTAAACCCCACATATGTGTTTAATTTAGTATTGAAACACTTACGGAAATTTTTTCACTCAACAACTAAAAGTAAAATATCTTAATGTGTCAGACACCTGCCAGGAATCTCAAGGGCCATGTGAGCACAGGGCACGCAGATTCACCTGCTACCATCGTTGTGGGCCGAGCTCACAAAGGGACGGTTGTGCATCAGACCGGAGCTGCACCAAAAGTGGTCCTCAACACTGCACTCTTCAAAAAGGACATGAAGATGGACGAGGACTTGACTGGTAACTCTTCTGGCCCAACCATAAGGAGCACACCCTTTTTTAACATTTGGATTTCACTTTTGTTACTCCTTGTATTTTCAGGTGTTTCTGAAATATTTAAAACTCCTGCAAATGAGAGGAAGAGAAGATCTATCAAGAGTGAAAGCAGTGGCACAAAAACGCCAGCAGCACCTCTGGGAACATCTGTGATGGAGCCATCAGTGCTGAACACACCAGAGGAGCCGGGTACGGGTGCTTCTATTAGAAGTGGGTCAAAATATTACTTTGGAATTTGCTAAATAAACAAAAACATGTTTCTTGCAGGTGAGATGATGGTGTCTCCACTTAGTGGTGCTTCGGCCATAAAGAGTCAAAGGTACAACAGTGAAGCGGTCCAACGCCTCCTCAGTGGAGATCAAGAATCAAGCTTCATCAGTGATGTTTCTGCCCCTGAAGTTCAATCCAAGTCTAATGAACAGCAGAAGTCCTTGGTAACGACTCCCAAGCAAAAACCAGAATTACCAGAGTGTCTCACTGGGGTCAAGAGAATCATGAAGACCCCCAAACAGAAGGCTGAACCCACTGAGGATTTGAGAGGGAAGATTCTGAGAACTCCAAAGCAGAAGGTAGAACAGCAGGAGTGTCTCACTGGAGTGAAGAGGATTATGAAGACCCCAAAACAGAAAGCTGAGCCCATTGAGGACTTGAGAGGAAAGGTTCTGAAAACACCAAAGCAGAAGGTTGAACAACAGGAGTGTCTCACTGGAGTGAAGAGGATTATGAAGACCCCAAAACAGAAAGCTGAGTCCATTGAGGACTTGAGAGGAAAGATTCTGAAAACGCCAAAGCAGAAGTTTGAACAACAGGAGTGTCTCACTGGGGTCAAGAGAATCTTCAAAACTCCAAAACAGAAGGTGGAACCACTTGAAGACCTTAAAGGAAAACTTTTGAAGACTCCGAAAACCCGAGAGAGTGGTGACATGAGTTTGGATGGTGTCAAGGAGCTTCTGGAGACCCCGACCCCTGTGCAACAATCAAACATAACTAGCATGATAACTTCAAACTCAAAGAGCTCCCTGAAAGTGTGCCTCATCGATGTCAAGACAGTCACAAAAACACCCAGAGTGAAGTATCCTGCAGTTGAAGATATGGTTGGTGTGAAGAGGCTGATGAGAACTCCAAAAGATAAAGGAGAACCTGTCAAAGAGAACTTTGGGATCAAGAGGCTCATGAAGTCACCGAGGTTGAGGGGTGTTGCTCCTGTGGAAGACTTTGAGGGTCTTCAGGAGCTCATGCAGGAGCCACCAACTTATCTGACCCAAATGGAGACAAATGAGGTGCTAATGAAAACCTTACCTCTAGATGTTCCTCAGCAAAAACCTGAAGAGGATGGTGAAGATAAAATTTCACCTGAAGTGGAGACATCAGAGGAAAAAGCGACAGGAGTGGAGACAACTGCCTCTGAGAAGAAACCTGTTAGAGGCAGAAGGGCAAAAATAGTTGAATCTAGAGAGGCTAAGGGCAAAAAGGAGGCACTAGAACTTTCTGAAGATCCCATCGTTGTTGCTCCAGTTAAAGGAAGAAGAGGGAAAAAACCTGAGGCTGCTCCGCCACCACCTGCTGTTAGACACACGACCAGAGGCAGAAAAGCAGAGGTGAGTGCTAACGAAGCGAGTGCCCCTCAGCCTTCAAAGGTCCCTCCTAAACCGACAAAAGGAAGAAATGCCAGAAAAGCCCCAGAGGATGCAGCTGAAATGGTCCAAGACATTGTTATTCTTGAAGATGAAGCAACTCCTGACCGTGAGGAGAAGCCACCAGCTGATGCCAAACACAAAGTAAATGAGAATGCAGCACCTGTGGAGAAAACTGAGCTGAAACCTAAACGAGGGAAAAAACCTAAACAAGCTGCAGCACAGCAACAACCAGCGGAGCCCTGTCTGCAAACTGAAGATGTTCCTCAGGCTGAAGAACCAAACAGTAGGCTTCTTATATTTAAACTATTTCTCCTAATTCCAAACATGCTGGTTCTCACTCATTTTAAAACAAATGCTATTAACATTCCTGATAACTTACCATTTATTATTGTTTTTTAACAGATGCAAGTCAGCAGCCAGAGATGTTGCCAGATGTGGTGGAAACTGTCGCCCAGGCTCTTGAAACAAAGAACCTACCCAGTGATGAGGTAGCTTGTAAAGCAGCAGAAACAAGCACAGCTGCCGTTCAGAAGAAGCCTGTCAGAGGCAGAAAAGCAATATCAACACAATCTAAAGAGGCTGAAGAGAAACGGGATGCTGCAGAACCTTCAGAAGAGCTTGTTGCTCCTGCTCCAGTTAGAGGAAGAAGGGCAAAGAAAACAGAAGCTGCAGCACCCTCTGCTGTTCAGAAAACCACAAGAACCAGAAATGCTAAATCTCAAGACGACACCACTGAGCGGTCAGCTGTTGAAACACTGGTGATATCTGATCTTTCCACTGAAGCCAGTGATGTCCAAACCACTCAGGAGAAAATGGATTTGCCACTCCATTCAGAAAAGGTTGCATCAAAACCAACCAGAGGGAGAAAAGCTAAGCTAACACCTGCTGAGCCAGAGAAATCTGAAGCCCAGAGCAGTGAAAATGTTGCCATTAATGCACAACTTCCTCCTGCTGCTGGAAAACCCAAACGGGGAAGAAATATCAAATTTGAGGTTGAACAAAGCAAGATGGTGGACAACACTGAAGAGATCAAGCCTCAGCCTCCTGTGAGGGCTAAGAGAGGAAGAAATGCCCAACCGAAAGAGGAGGAACAAAAGGATGTTGATGCCATGACTACCTCAGAAGAGGGCTCCAACTGCCAGGAACCAGTTAAGAAATCAAGGAGAACAAGAAAAGCTGAGCAGGAACAAGTCAAACCAACAGAAGAAATCCAAACAGATGAGGTGGTTGTCCCAGAGAAGGCAGAAGCTCCACCTGCTGAACCAGAAAAGAGTGAACAGCCTACAGTTGCTGCAAAGCCCAGAAGAGGCGGACGAAAAGCAAAACCAGACACAGAAACTACAACTCCTGATTCTACAGAGGTCCTCAATGGCTCCACAGGAAATCCAAAAGGGTCAAGGGGTGGAAAACAAGTGTCTAGAGAAGTTGTTACAGTTGAAAATCCTCAGCAAGAGCCGGAAGAGCAGAAAAATACCAGCTCGTCTCTGCCCGTTAAAGCTGGTGGAGCAAAAGTAAGAAAAACGGAGGTCACACAAGTCATTCCAACAAAGAGAGCACGCCGAGGAGCAGCCCCTGTTGAAGAATCTACCAAAGAATCAGCAGAACCTCCTCCAGCACTGATCAAACCCACAAAGAGGGGAAGACGGGCTGCAGCAAAGGTCCCAGAAGCTGAGGAGGTTGCGGTTACCAATGAGCCAGTAAAGCCAGTTAAAGATTTAAGCAAGGCTGGTGTGGAAGACACAAAGAAATCTGTCAAGTTTGATTCCGATCTGCAAGTCCTGGAAATTCCGAGAGAAACACCTGCAAAGGCTGTTCGAGGCAAAAGGGCAAAACCTGCAAACACAAAAAGCAAAAACGCATCAAAGGAAACCAACAAACCTGAAGAGGATGATCTCTCAGAGAAAGTTGTTGAGGTTCAACCTGTAAAGAGAGGTAGACGAGGAGCGAAGGCTGCTGACGCGGTGGCAGCAAATCCCAGTGAAGAGAGTCTCAAAGAAGCAGTAGCTGAGCCACAACCCAGAACCAGACGAGGGAGACTAGCAAAGAAATAATCTGTATATTTTTTATTGATCATAATTACGGTTTTTGTTTTTATTAATTAGGTTTAGATTTTAACACCTAGCTGATTTTACTGTCTGAAAAAAGCCAGTTTGTTTTTGTCTCAACACAGCAGGGATCTGTCATGTATTGTTGGGGGAGGGGTTCTGCTTTTGCAAGTTGTGTGATATTTCATACAGGTTAAGCAAATAATTTTGTAGTGGGAAAAATATTAAATTTTTTACAATGGAAAAATATGGTTTTCTTTTTATTATACAAAATAAATACAAATTTTTGTACATTTTCACATGTGATAAAATTATTGAACTGTTTTCATTTGTAAGATTAAAGTCAAAGGCTTTTATTTGGCCTGGAAATTTATCCATGTAAGTGACACCAAGATCCTGATCCTTCTATGTAAAACGCATTTAGTCTTAAGGGCTGGAATCTCTTAAAAGGATTATGTATTTAAGATAACAGATGAATTTATGTTACAGAATGTACAAATCATGAGTAATATCTGGGTGAAGTATAACAACGCTTTATTCAATGTTGACCACGTGATATGTTGAAATTATCTGGCTGGCTAAAAGAACATACAAAACCAGCTAAATTGTTAAATAGATCCAGATTCAATGTAGTAAGGGAAAAATAATATGCAACCTAATGAAACTTATAAAAAGAGGAACACAATTTCCGTAATTTGACGTTTGTGGAACTGGAACGTTGTGAGATTAAAAAAAGCAACCCGGACATATTTTAGAGACGGACAGAACAAACGACGAGCCAACGCTGGAGGGAGTTTTGACCAACAAGCAGCACAGCATCGTCCTCAAAGTCAAACTAGAGACGGTTGTTTGGTTTAGTATCTGGTTCAACTTTTGTATCACCATGTCGTCAGACAGTGATATTCAGACGACGCCGAGAGGGTTTTTCTGCGCATTGTGTAACACCAATTTACCGAACAGTAAGTAAGTTAAGCTAGCTCAGCCACGCGCGCGAATCTTTCTGGAATACAGTTGGTTGTTAACGAAGGTTTTCTAATAAAGGTGTTTCTTGGTTCGTTTAACAACCTGCGCTGCGATAGAAGTAAATGAAAAACAACACATTAACTCAGCTGTTATGTTTCTTTCAAAAATCGAAACAATAAAGTTTATTTGCACGACTTGTTCAACATTTCATACTCACGGAACATCCACTGTTGTTTAAACTGGAGTGAATGATAATACACCAGTGATCATTTTAAAGTGTAGGATTAATAATTCTTGAAATAAAAGAAAATGTACAACAAAAGTAATTTGCAGGACGCTGCAGAAAAGGTAAAAAAACAAGTCAATTGAATCCAAGTTGTCAGAACACAACCTGACTAAATCTGTACTATACCGTCAAAATCAATACATTATTTATATTACACCAGTTAGTAAAAAGTTGTCAGAGGATATCAGTATTTTACATTTCATCTTAAACATTAATCTTCACTTACAAGTGTGTTTGGACAGAAGCATTTGTCAAATAAACACTCACGTAAGCTGTGGATGATGATTGTTGACAATAATAAAGGTTTTTCCTCTTTTCCTTGAAGTGTTTGGACTGAGGTTCAGTTCTAAATTGCATGAAACACCACTTTAAGATAGTTTTAGGCTTTAAGATTTTTAAAAATTTAAAAAAAGTTTTTTTTAAGTGAACAACACAAATTTGCAATATTTGTGCTAAAAGTGGCATATTTCCTTGTTATGAAATGGCCAGGAGAATGTTGGCGAGAATGATGCTCCTTATTGTCCAAAAGACAAAATAGACACCAAGAATTAAAAAAAGATCTGAGGAGCTGAACAAAAAATAGCTGTGTTCTGTATAAATGTCAAACACTCTGAGTTACTAGCAGCACCAACCTGCTGGTCTTTATGTAGCAAGTCAGGTTTTCATCCTGACTGCCAATCACACCTACAAAGCAATCCTCCAGACTATGTATAAGCTACATATTTTAAAGGAAAACAGAATGGCTTCAGTCTCCAGAAATATCCATTTAAATCCAGATACAGATTAAGTTGATTAGAGTTGAACCAGCAACTAAAAAGTAGAAAATAAGGGAAGATAAATCTGAACACCTGTAACAGTGTCTGGTAAAACTTCCAGACTATTATATACATTTTTAATTATGGATATCTCAACTCGTGTGTTTGAAATTAAATCTGCAAGAAATAGTTGTTTAGAATAGTCAAAAATGTGTGTGAATAAACACCTAATGAGTCAGGTGTGTTGGTATAATGAAAGTAAAGTGATATCTTATAAATCCCTCTGATTTACTAACTGTTTTGATGTTGTTGCTGCACAGTGCCGAGTGTAGATCAGCATGTGAAGGGGCGGAAGCATCAAACCCTGAGCACTGTACGATCCTCCAGGAAGAGCCAGGAGGAGCACAGTGTGTTTGTCAGCGGCATCAAGCCTGAAATCTCTCAGACGGACATCTCTGAATACTTCCAGCAGTTTGGGGCTGTCACAGATGTTATCATGGACAAAGGCAAGGTCGGACAGACAGATAAAACCTCCTCCTCTTCGGAAGATGCCTGGTATTATAATCATTGGCAAAGTGACTGATGGTGTGTGTGTTTATGTGCTCATAGGGTGTTTATGCCATCGTGCTGTTCAATGAGACTGAGAGCATCCAGGCAACTCTGTCCTGTGTAGAGCACCGCATGAAGGGGCTGAAGCTGCGAGTCAAACCTCGACAAAAGAAGGAATTTAAGTTAATTCCCAAGAAGAAGAATGACCCCCAGAACCTCCAACAGGTCCTAGATCGTATCAGACCCGAGTTGTGTCAGCTGGCATCTGTAAGCATCCGTACTTTAAATGATTTGACATCAGAAAAGAATTATGCAGCTGGGTAACATATTTATTTACAGATTATTTAAAGAAAACACAATGTGATAATCCTCATTGTTTGTGTCATAGTTCAGTAAAAGTCTGTCTTCTAATAAACAAGCCTTTCTATTTTTCTCATTGAGACAGTTTAGCTAAAAGTTTGTTTCTCTGTCCTTCAGGTGGATGCCCAGATGAAGTTCATAGTTGAGCGATTACAGCTGGGAGAAAATGAAAAGAAGACTCGAGACTTGCTGGTTCAACTTCTTCAAGAGGTTTTTGTTGAATTCTTTCCAGGTGACCACTTTAAAACTTGTAAACGTTCAGATTCTGTTGCTTAATGATAAAAGAGCCGACAAATCCTTCACCTATTTCTGTTTTTAACGTTTACATGGGTTACAGACAGCCAGATTCTGCCCTTTGGTTCATCTGTGAACACGTTTGGCATCCACTCGTGTGACTTGGACCTGTTCCTGGACCTAGAAAACACGAAGGTGTTCCAAGCTCGGGCCAAGTCCAGCACAGAGCAGGTCTGACGGTTTTTCTAGGCGTAAATCTTTGTAGTCCACCCATTTGGAGCTAAAACATCACGAATAGTCACCTTTTTGTAACAAATTCTCTCCCTGGGTCTTGTCCTCAGGCGAGTGAAGGAGTGTCAGACGATGGCCACTCTGAGGACTCCATCCTGTCTGACATTGATCTGTCCACAGCCTCTCCAGCTGAAGTTTTGGACCTCGTTGCCACCATCCTAAAGCGTTGCGTCCCCAGCGTGCACAAAGTCCACGTAGTCAGCACCGCCCGCCTCCCTGTGGTCAAGTTCCATCACCATGAGCTCAACCTGCAGGGGGACATCACGCTCAACAACAGGTCTCTGAGGACGTTTTTAGATTTCTGAGATGTGAGTGAAATGAAAACATGCAGGAAATGTTGTTTATCGTTTGTTAGGCTTGGCGTGAGGAACACGCGTTTCCTCCAGCTGTGTTCCGGGGTGGAGGAGAGGCTGAGGCCTCTGGTCTACACCATCCGCTACTGGGCCAAGCAGAAGCAGTTAGCTGGTAGGATCCTGTCTTGTTTACCCATCAGCTCAGTGAGCTGTGGTTATGCGTGCTTTCAGGTTGTCATTTTAGTCTTTCACCAGCAGATGTCAGCAGAGCTACACTGAGTCTGGTCCTCGTTTTATTATTGTTATTGAATCCTTTGTGTGCAGGCATTGATATTAAATGAAATCTCATTAAAGGTATTCTGCTGTGAAAAGCACACCAATTACCTTTTATTCCTGGGCCGCGTCTTCCTTTGAACTCCCTCGATGCTGCAAACACACCTTTCATCAGGGAGAGTGTGATGACATGTGAAAGTGTCGTTTTAAGATTAAATTGAGGGCTTGAAGCGATTGCTTTGATCACTGAGGCCAATTTCCATAAATACAAATAATAAAAGCAAATTATTGTGTCTCAGAAATAAGCTTTCTAACTTCAAAACACATTTTAACCACAATATATGAAAGAATCTGAGTTTTTAGGAGAGCTTCGTTGTCCTGTAAATTATAAACACGCCAAGGTAAAAGGTAAAGCGTAAATGTGTCCAGATCCAGTCTCTTGTTTAGCATCAGTATAACTCAGCAGCACCTTTTACAGATAGAAAATACATAAAATCACTCATTTTAAACCAGAGCTGTGGAATTAATCAGAATAGTTTTTCTGTTTTGATTTCAGCTCCAGAAAATCACAAAAAATTCAATCAACTAAGTTTTATTTTAATCTGATTGAGATTAGATCTCATATTTGGCTTCATGCTTCTGGAGGAAACACACTCCCACCCCTTCTGAAAGCTGTTTTAATTATGACTCCTTTGTGTTGCCAACTAGTGACTTTGTTGTTTTATTTAGCGAATGATCAAATCTTTCTTCACATAAAGCCACTAGCAGTAAGTCTGCTGACCTGTTCTGGTCTTACTGAAGACGTTGGATTTAAACCAGCTGCTGATCTTCTCAACAAGCAGCATCTGCTGCATTGGGCCCCCACACCCAGCATCAGCATCACTCCACCGTCCAGCTGCAGCCAGGCTGCAAATACATTCCCTAAGGAGAAGTCAGTGATGCTGTGTGGTGCAGCGCCCAGTGAGATTTTTCATACGGGTCTATGTCCAAGCGTCGCCACTCCTGAGAAAACACATTCTTATGTGTGTTGACTTCTTGGACCTCCAGGCTTCCGTAGCAGCTCTCCTCTGCTTTAATGGCAGTGCCGTCTGTCCGTGGTTTCTTCATTGACTGATTAAGTTTAGTTTGTTTCTACACGTTTGTAGTGAATGTTAATGTTTATTTGATTTTAATCCTGTACACTTATTAGTTTTATTCTAGTGTGACTAATTATGTTCTGGTGCCATTACACCTCTAATCTGCCCCCTGCTGACCTACATTGGTGCCTGCAGTCTCCTGCTGCTGATCAGGATTGTGATTCTTCTCCATACATGAGTGACTTTATCATAGATAACATAGCACAGACATTTCCTGGTTTCATCCTTTTCCTTCATCAACCTGCAGGTAATCCCAGCGGGTCCGGTCCTCTCCTCAACAACTACGCTCTGACGCTGCTGATCCTGTTCTACCTGCAGAACTGTGAGCCTCCTGTCCTCCTCACCGTGGACCAGCTCAGAGACATGTCCTGTAAGTGTGTCCCACCTGTCCCCTCCTACATCAACAGGTGATGTTTGCATGTGCATGTGTTTACAGGGTGTCCGCGGGGTTTTAAAAAGTATTAAAAAGTGATAAATAAAAATAGTCAAATTTAAGGCCATTAAAAGTGTTAAATTTGGTCTAAGAGGTATTATTTTTTCAGACTATCAGGTGTCCTAATCTGATTTAAATTCTATATGCTTAAGTTCACATTAGTTCGTTTAAATATGGGCTTTAGGGGTGCCACTGCACGCACGAGGGTCCGCAGATCGGTCACCTGTTCAAACGAGAAAAGCACAGCGGTGGTCATGGCTAGTGGAGGAGGAGAGGAGCTTAAAAAACCACCACCAGCATCGTTTAAGTCGCATGTATGGGAGCATTTTGGCTTCCTTGTAAAATACAAAGATGATACAAACGGCAAAAACGAACACACGCGTGCGCGTGCCTCTATGCCATACCAGCCTGACGGCGCAGCGCCGCCCGCACGCACAAATGTCCGATCGCTATGAAAGCAGGAAGGGAGGTGCCACGCGCAAAATGCCTGGGACAATTGTTACATTAACGTGATGGGACCTGAAGTATTGATGGGGACAAATCTGTAAGTAAAGAAAAACAAACAGCGCTTCAGAACGTTGAGGAAATGAGTGAAAGCAGGACACGCAGGGAGTGAGCTTGGCTATGGCAAGCCGTTTTCACATTTAATCAGCAATCGGACCTTTCTGTAATTCCTATTAAGCAATACTTTCATTGATCCTAGTACTAATTGTTTTCTTATTAGTCAAAATAGCAAATGAAGACATCAACAGCTATGCTGTTACTAGTAGAAATTATAATGAAGGATATCCATAATAATAACGGCACTAGTAGGAATTAAGTTTGAGATATCTCAGAATCCCTAAAAACCTAAGGTGGCCTTTTTAATATATATTAGACTGGATATGTATTCCAGATATCTATAATTCTATTGTTCCTGGCAGAAATTAACATTCCAGATATCCATGAGAACATTCTAACTGAATATCTGACATGTTCATTCTACATAGTCAGAATCATTCAGTTAAAAAATCTTTGACGTTATAGATTTTATAGGACGTAACTGCATTAAATGAGTCTTGAGTTAAATGTTGTTTGTATTTAATGATCATTAAGCAGAAAAATGTTGCACTAAGTGTTCTACAAAATTAATAAGAGAGCAAAGTTATTTGTCTTTTTTTTTCTTTTCTTTGTTCTGATCCAAAAAATGATCCGACCCGTGACTCAACTCTGTGATACGATCTGAACCGTGAGTTTTTTGATCCGTCGCACCACTAGGGCACATAATCAAAGATCTTGTCTCCGTCTGAAAATGATGACGTCATATTCAGTGGTCGTTTGGCATCATGTCAGAACACTGCGCGCTCAACCGTCTATGTAAACAATAGAAAGGTCACTGATTAACACTTGCAATTCAGTGTCGTGATGGTTTTAAAAAAATTCTGAAGGTTGTAAAAAAAGGTATTAAAAAGTAGTAAATTTAACTTAAGGATTACTGTATATACCCTGGTTTAAAGGAGTCATCACCTGAAATTTTCACTTTTCCACTTGAAAAAATGTCTATAATGGCTTCCTAACGATTGTTCACTGGCTGAGAAGCCGATATTTAACATTGACACGTTTGTTTAATCTTGCCTTCTTCAACCAGCTCACATGCACCCCACAAGCATGCGCACTCCAAAAGGAGATTTGCCTATATGTCGACACAAAGGCCGAATATAATCAAATATGAACCAGCAGCGAACAAACCAGCACAACAAAGCTCATTTCATAACGTGAAACGCATAAATTATGTCTTACCGTTGACGACTCGTGTTATAATCCGTGTTATGGGAAACAAAACTCTGATCGGTTTGTGTATTCCAGCTTCACAACAGCATAAGAGCCGATGCCTGGCTGTTAGCTTGCTTTGTCTCAACTCAACAACATGCGGTGTAGGTCACTGCCAGGTCGGGTTCAGTTATAACTTTTGTTGTTTTGGAGCGAGACGCTGAAGCTGCTTCCTGCTTCCTTCCACCATCAACGCGCTCCTCAGTCCCGCGCGCGTCCGAGACAGCCGAAATATCACGTGTGATCTCGCGAGAAAATATGCCCTTTACAAAAAAGGATCAAAAAAGCACATTTTTTATTTATTTTTCCATTACAATTTATTTTAATGGTCTAAAAGACTATAATAGGATGTAGATATCCACGGTATTATAGGTGATGACTCCTTTAAGGTGGAAACTGCACAGGTGTGTTATGAGTTATTCATGCTGAAATTGTACTTAAGGGGTTGAGTTAGCCTTATTTGAGCTATCAAGAAATAATTTTTTATATATTGTTGGTAAAAGAAGAACCTCAAGAGATCTTCAGAACCAATATTTTCCCCCAGATTAAGATGTAACTCTTTAACCAAATCAAAAATGTTTCATAATGTGTTCAGATAAACGAGTTCTATTCTGTTTTAGTCTTTAATTTTCCACCTGGAGTGTTTTTTCTACACGACCTCAGTAACGTGATGAATCAGGTCGATGTGACCACCTGCAGCTACCGTCTGCCTCCAGCTTCTCCAGCTGTTTTAATCTCTCTACATAGTGATGGAGGAGTAAACAATGAGGGGGGGCATGCTTGACTCTGGAAGGTGATGCAGCCAAATGTGAAGAACTTACTTTTTATTTTAAAATAAATGTTAGAACTTTCTGTCTCTGTCTACTGACAACCTGACGGTTTAACCCGAGTTAAACGAGCAGCACAGGTAACTATTTGGACTTATTTTTTGAAAACTGGATTATTCTTGTTTGTTCTGCGTTCTTTTGAGGCATGCTCGGTCTTTAATTTGTGCTACTGATGAGTGCAATAAGAGTTATCACCACGGCGAGGCCATATCTCTCCAGCCCGATAAAAGTCATTGATGTTTTTATGACCTCTTGTTGGACCGGTGTAATGCTCTACATCATTTACTAACGGTCCAGGATGCTGCAGCTCATCTTTTACCTGGTAGTAAACAACAGGAGCACACACCAACAGCCATAGTTCCTCTCCACTGACTTCCTGTCAGTTTAGGACTGATTTAGAGATTTTCCTGCTTGGTTTTCATGTTTTTGTCTTACAAGATTACAAGACTCTCTGTTGGCCTTAAGTAACTTTAATCATGTGTTTTCATGACCCTCTGCAGGTGAGGAGGAGGAGTGTGTGATTGAAGGCTGGAACTGCACCTTCCCAAGTCAGCCGATCGCTGTGCCGCCCTGTAAAAACACACAAGATCTCTGTAAGTCATTTAAAAACCAAAATGTGTTTCCTGCTGTCATTGCCAGACATCAGCAAGCCTCCATGTTGTCTCTCTTCAGGCTCGCTGCTCGCTGGCTTCTTCTCCTTCTACGCCCAGTTTGATTTTGCTGGTAGTGTCATCTCTCTGAGGGAGGGACGTGCTCTTCCGATCACAAACTTCCTCAGCCAGAATAAACAGGATGAGAAGATGCAAGAAGAACAACCTGCCAAGTCGCATCCACCTGGTCCCAAACTGGGCCCCCTCAATCTCTTGGACCCCTTTGAGCTCTCCCACAACGTGGCGGGCAACCTGAACGAACGCTCTCACCGCAGCTTCCTGAAGGAGTGCCAGGAGGCTGACAAGTACTGCCGCAGCCTGCAGTTCCAGCACAAGTCCTCTAAAGGGAAGTCCTGGGGGCTCATACGCTTGTTTACCCCACACATGGAGGTGCAGCAGAACAAACCAGAGCAGCTGACCATCAGCATCCCCTTCAAGTCCACTTCGCTGCCCCAGAAGCTTCAGGATGAGCTGCAGGCAGCAGGAGATGGTTTCAGGCTGCTGTGGTTCCAGAGGGTTTGTTCTGCTGTGGAGGTTGTACTAAAAACTGTCCTCAAGTGTCTCCTCCATGCTCCTCCAGATGCTGTGTTTAGAGAAGATCCAGCTGTTGCTGCTGAGGGAACGGACACCGCGTCAGCTTCCTTCAGCTCGTTAAACGACAGCACAGAGAGTGTTGAGTCTCAAGGTGAGGTGACCGTTGGTGCAAAGAGGCCCCTGTCCTCCGGTAGCGATTGCTCAGTGTCACCTCATGGCAAAAAGCCAAGACTGGCCAAAAGGAGGAATCACGACGCTCCTCCATGGACGTGTGTGCAGAAGCACACCGTATGGGCCGGCAGGAGGAAAGTGAGACGGGAGCTCATGAAGGATGCAGACTGTAAACCAGAGGGGAGCTGCATGGAGCTGGAGACCCAGGTCTCAGCTTACATCGTCGAAAAAGAGCTGGGGCTCAAGGAGCCTCTGGAGTTCAGAGTTCAGCCCCAGATGGTCGGTGGAACAGAGAACACAAAGGCACTGCTCAAGATGGAGCCTAGCAGCGACGGGGCGAGAGTTTTCCAGGACTTCTTTCATTTCCTGGAAGTTTTCCTACCAAAGATGGTGGAGACCGTGTTGGAGAAAGGAGGCGGGTCCTAAAGGAGGACCTTCTGATGAATGTTGGAAAAAATGAATCCCTGACAGAGGAGGGAGGAGAGATTTACTTCTGTTTTCACTTATCATGTGTATTTGTTCAGTAGTCATTAGTTTCATGCCTGATTAAGGCTCTTCAAATGCCAGCTTTAGCATTTGTTTTAGTTTCTTCTGAAAAAAAAATCCAACGTTTCTGTTTGAAATGAATAAAACCATCTTTCTTTTTCTGTGGATCTGTGCTGAGTCAGGACCACACCTACATTTTACTCTCAACCAATAACTTTAATCACATCATTTTAGTCCAACAATGTAGCAAAACATTAGCTTGGCAGTTTAACGCAGCGCGCCTGAAAGCTTTTATTCAGTCAGATGTTTGCAGCTAAGACAGATGAGAGTAATTACTCAGCCGGGCAGGCTGCTTTATTACAGCGGGACGAGCTGGAGCTGAGTGATGCACAGAGCTCCCGTCTGCTGATTAACACCATTCATCTCACTCCTTAAAGGGAAACGGCCGGCAGCTTAGAGTACGGAGAAGACGGATGATGAAGCCATCTATGAGGTGTCCCGCATGCGGCTCTGACACAGGTTCACTTTATTAATGTGATATTTGGTGTTTGTTGTGTAATTACGTGGAAAAGCAGTGTACGAGCCAAGAGCTTACTACAAAAACATGTTCTCCTGGGGATTATTGAGAAAATAGCTAAATTAAATTTTGCCATAACTAACTGAGCTGATGTTTTAGAAAACAAACCTATTTTCTGTATTAATCCTGTGTGTTGTACTCAAGGACAGGATCTGAAGCTGTAGTCCTGGGTAGGAGGATGTCTGCTTTGGGAACTTGGATTTTTCTGTTTTTTTGCAAATGATGCGATTTTGTTAAATGATAAAATGACCTGTATAGCGCCTTTCAGAGTCAGAGGACTCCAAAGTGCTTTACACTACAGTGTATCATTCATCCATTCACACACTGGTGGTGATGAGCTATAGCCACAGCTGACAGAGGCAAGGCTACCAAGCACCACCAGCAGGAAACATGGGTTAAGTGTCTTGCCCAAGGACACAACAGCAGAATTCTCTGTCGGGAGCCGGGATCGACCCTGCAACCTTCCGATTACTGGACAACCCGCTCTACCCCCTGATGAAATGCTTCCTTGGGGTGTCAAAAAGTTGAACTAGACAAAATCTACCTGAAATGTATCAGTCAGAAAAACAATGACAGTAACGTAAAAAGGTCATCTACATCTGTAGACGCTATGATGCAAGGAGGAAGCCATTTTTACTCTGTGATTTAAAGGGACACTAGTCAGTTTTGGCTTGTTTTTAGCACCCCCTAGTGTTCGTTGGCAAAAGCGAAAGTAAAACTTATATCTCCTCACTGTGCGTTTGTCTTTTTAACACCTTAATCTAACAGCTGAAATGTCTCCCCAGCCTTCTCTAGTTTCTACGGGAGCGGTTCATCACTAAATTAAACAAATCAGCTGTTCATGATCTAAAACATGCAGGAAATGTGCTGGAACCAGACTGCAGAGCCAGGTAGGTCGAGCTGAATTTTTTCCTAAGTCCCAACAGACCGGACCGCCAACTGTGAAGTTGTAAGTGGAATATTCTGATTCTGAAGAAAATGATTTAAAAATATAAAAAAGTTGCAAAGTGTCCCTTTAAAGAGGTCCTCCACTCATTTTTAATACATTTCCAGCAGTCTCTATTAGGAATGAATGCCTTGTAAGTTGTACTCTGGGGGAAAAAAGCTCCTGTGCACCTGATTCATCACAGGATTCAGCTTCAGACGGCAGGAATATGGAATCTTATTTCCTGATATTTGGACATCTCACCATCTGACTCTGTTTGCTCTGCAACGTTGATGTTTTATCTCCACAAATAACACAAGCCTGGAGGAGTTCTGCTGTGTGGTGGAGTTGCTAATGCTAACGGTTAGCTTCTACTAGCTGAGACGTTCTCTGCTGTTTCCTGGACGCTAAACCAACAACAGCCTTCCCTGTCGTGAGTCAAGATGGGTGAGTCCATGAATGTTAAGTGACAGTGTGACGTAGATCTGTCAGAATTTTCATATCCTAGAGTTTCACCGTCTATTTTCTATCAGAAGCTAATGCAGGAGATAGGTGGAGGAGACTATTTTCATGTTCAGCCTGCATGAATAACTCAGAGTGATCGATCTTTTTCAAAAATAAGTAAAAAGTGGTTTCTCAGTTAAGGACCTCTTTGAGTGATCGATGAGTCCATGTTTCAGTTTTGCTTTAAAAGAAAGAGGTCAGGTTCCAGGTCTTGAAGATGAGGACGTCCATCCTGGCAGGTGGCATCAAAAGCCAAAAATGTAGGATGTTCATCAGCGTCTTGGACCCCTCTGACCTAAGGGTGAACACAGAGGTAGTTTGGAACCGTCTTTTGCTACCATCAGGGTCACACTTTGTTTCCTGGAACGTCTGTGATCTTTCAACGATAACATTCTCTTTCTGCGTCAGCTTTTCTTGTTTCTGCTAAAATCATCACAGAGAGGAGAATCAACAAAATACCAGGTCGCTCTCTGGAGGGAGGATCAGTTTAACATCCTGGTGCTCCTCGTGTTCCTGTTGGCATCAAGAACCTTCCTCAGATTAGAATCAAAATGTCTTCAGAGACATAATGAAGCCAGATACCCTTTTCCTAGAGAAACCCTACGTTGTTCTGTTGTTTCTGTTTCAAAGTTAGTAATACAGCTCAATTCAACACTTTCAATGTTTTAACAGGTTTTCAGATTTTCCTTTTTTATAGAATTATTTAAAAATGAGCATTTTCAGGAATAATTAGCTATAAATTACAGTAGAATTTAGTCTTTTTGTCATTTTAAATACTTTTTAAAAACAACAACCGAGAATGACTTTGTTCTTCTTGAAGTGATGCTTTGTTTAGAGCTATAGACAGAATTGGTTTTGAACAAGTGTCTCATGAACAGCTGCCTTCATCTTCCACCAGCACTACTCCAACAGCAGCGTCGCTTCAGGTTTTAAACGTGTGTCTGATACACACACACACACACACACACACACACACACACACACACACACACACACACACACACACACACACAGCTCTAAGCCTCAGATTCAGATCTGGAGCTGGTTGCTGTTCACCCAAAAGCAAAGAAAACTAATCTTTTTCCAGGTGCTCATTCCAGCCATCGCTCTCAAGTTTGATGCTATTGAGAAAAACAATCTGTAGTTAAAGGGATAGTTACATGTGTGGTCATGAATAACAATAAAACGTTTGATCAGGACTTATTTACCTCTGATTGCCCACGTGTTGCAGTAATATAGATAGATTTGACTGCTGGGTGTTCTTATGTTTTCTATTAAGATCTGGCTGGTCCTTTTTCATCAGACGTCCTTCATGTTTGGGTTAAATTCATGTCCACTGGGCAGAGGCACACTCAGCTGTCTGAGATATGAAACCTGTGCAGCTTTTGGGAAATATCACTTTTACTCTGCTGTGAGGCATCCTACCAGCCGTGAGTCACATCTGGTATGAAGTCACATTGCTCTGACTTATCCAGTCATCTCTGCATCATCTTCCCTCCAGATTAAACATCTCTCTCGTAAAAAGCATTTAAAGGGATCACGTAGCAACCTAAATAGCACCCTGAGCTGTTTGACGCTGGCGTTGTCATCAAGGCGATCACTGCCAGCTCACTGCTGAGATGTTTCTGTAATTGTTTTGCTCAGCTTTCCATAAAAAAAACAACAAAATTAGAAGAAAAATAAATAAATCTGGCTGTCTGGATTCAGACGAGGCTGCTATATACAGAAATGAAATCAGAATGAGTTCACGTATGGGGAGCTGATTGTAAAGGATTTAAGAAATTAACTGTTACATTTAGCTTTCAAATGAATCAGAGGTGTGAAAATGTGTCACTTTTCCACATTTATAGAGGAAGTTACCAAGTCCACATGTTTAAGCACAAATAATAAGGAAAAATATTTAGAATTAAATCTAAATATAAAGGTCAATTAGAAAAATTAGGATCAAGTCCAAATAGCCTGAATGAAGGTAAATTTAAATATTGAAATCAAATTTTAACTTAATTGAAAGCTAAATATTAGCTAACAGGCTAATTCAGACTGCTGTAAAATCAAAATGGTCTATCAGAATAAATGTGGGGTGAACAGCTGTGAGGTTTCAGTCCCAGATGGCTGCGCTGCACACGTCCATGTGGAAAGCTGGGTTCAGAATCTCATTAAAGGGAGACCTTAGATAGGAGACCCCCTCACTCCGCTTTTATTTTGGTAGGATGCTTCTGTTTAGTGATGGCCTGAATTTGCATTATAGCTAAATATTTGGTTTAAAATGGTCACATATTTATTTACATTTTTAAATATAGGTCTGGTTTTAAATATTTAGCTTTAATATGTTTAGATTTCTGAATATCAAAGTTTAATTATCTTTTAGATTTTATTTTAAATATTGAGGCCTAATTAACTAAATATTTAGGTTTAACTCCACATATTTTAATTTAACCCCAAACATCTAGTTTTTAACATTATTTCAAGCTAAATGTGACAAATTATTACTGGCAATTTTTAAAATGAATTTTACAATCGGCGCCTCATATTCAAGAGCAAGTGTGAGTCTGTGTGTTAGAGCCACAACGTGAGATGAAAGGAAAATGTGTTGAGAGCTTAAATTTCAGCCGGCATCATTTACAGTCATTTTGTCCGTGGCTTGATGGCCACATCCGAAGCTCCTGAATTATGACACTAAAGTAGCCGACCGCAATCAACCCCCGTTCTGTCCTGCTCTGTGCAAACACACACGGCTGCATAAAAAGCACTATGTTCATATTAGTGGCTCCCCCACTCTAAAGATAAGGAGGACTGAAAGAGCATAATCACCCCCCCCCCCCCCCCCCCCCCCCCCCCCCCCTCCACACACACACACACCACCACACTTTCTGTCTGTGATGGCAGGAAGGAGTCTGACATTCTCCTGGGAGATGGTTCCTATACGGACTGTGTGTGTGTGTGTGTGTGTGTGTGTGTGTGTGTGTGTGTGTGTGTGTGTGTGTGTGTGTGTGTGTGTGTGCGTGTGTGTGTGTGATGCAAATGAAGAAGGTGGTTTTAGAAGAAAAGCTCTTAAAGCGTTAGCTGCAGGTACGCACCTCCACTAAGTTGATTTGCAACGTTTACTTAAGTCATCACCCTCTGCTGAGATGATAAATTGTCTAAGTCTTATGTGATGCAGCCCCATCATCGGCTGCACTGATGCTGCAAAGAGAAAAGTTGGTCAAACTGAACAAGATGAAAGAGTAAAAAGTTTCCGGAAATCAGTGACTGACTTCCCCCTGGTCTTGTTATCTAACCTCTGATTGCAGCTCAGACACTGACCCCTACCCAGGAGCCCAAACGGCTCTTCGGTAGTGCATTAGCCGGGGTTTATTGTACCAGACTTCACCTGTCTGGCCTTTCCTTTATCTGGGAACGGTTAGCTTTCCACTGTTTACCCATAAACGCTGGAGCGAGCTAATGAGTTTGTACAGCGCATATTCTCGCTCCTTGCCATTGACTTTTATGGGCTGTAGATGGAATGCAGATACTGTGGCAGAAGTACCAAAATGCTCAGGATAAACACTGTTAGCAGCAGGTGATTACCAGGATGAGCACGAATGGTTGAAAGTGGAACCGGTTTTCACCAAACAACTGTTGTCTTTGCTCCGTCTTTAATGCAAGCGGCGGTTGGCTTGATCGATGTGATGCTGCGATCCACTCACAGCCTTTATGACACGACCCTGCTCGCTTTAACTGTGAGGTGTTTTTGTCCTGGACTCCACAGAGACCGTCAGCTGTGATTTATGTCTGAATCAAGGTGTGTTTTTGACAAGGGTTTAGGGACGGACAAAGACAAAACCATTGTTGTTTACGACTCCATAAACAGCATGTGAAAGGAGTTGTCGTGACTTCCCTTGGGAGGAGAACACATTGTGTGCTCTAATGTTCCTCACACCCGTGAAAGGCTTTTCTTTTTCTGTATTCATGCAATAAAACCCCCAAAAATCCACACAAAGACTTCATTTTCCAGCTGTGCAATATTTGGCCTCTTTTTTATACTTTCTATAGGAAAGTGGTCTGGCTGCTGGAGCAACACATTAACCTCTGAGCTAAAATTCAGCCGTTCACGTTTTGATTTAGGTGGAAGCCTGGTGGCATCATTTTTCTGGGTTTTTAAAAACCAGAGAAAAAATGAAAAATACGCTTTATTAGATACACCTTGCTGGTGAACCCCTTTTTCTTCCAGAACTGCCCAAATTCTTCATGTCACAGATCTAACAAGGTGTTTGAAACCTTCCTCAGAGGTTCTGGTCCATACTGACAAGACAACATAAAGGGATGGACATGGTTGCAACAATACTCAGGTAGGCTGGGGGGTTTAAACCAGGCTCAGGTGGTACTGACGGGTCCAAAGTGGGACAAGAACATCCTTTATGGATGGATTCATGCTTTCATGTTGGTGACACCAAATTCTGACCAGACCATCTGAATGCTGCAGCTGAAACCCAGACTCATCAGACCAGGAAAGGTCTTCTGGTCCAGTTCTGCTGATCCTGTGTGAATCATAGCCTCAGTTTCCTGTTCTTAGCTGACAGGAGAACCACCTGGTGTGGTCTTCTGCTGCTGGAGTCCATCTGCTTCACGTTTCAACATGATGTGGTTCAGAGATGCTGTTCTGTAGAACCAGTGGTGATTAGAGCTTCTAGAACCAGTCTGAACATAAGAACGATTACATCCACACAACTGTGGCTCTTTTCTAAACTCTGGAGATGGTTGTGGGTGAAAATCCCAGTAGATCAGCAGGTTCTGAAATACTCAGACCAGCCCGTCTGTCAACAACCATGTCATGTTTAAAATCATCTTTCTTCTCTGTTCTGATGATCAGTTTGAACAAGTCGTCTTCATTTGGTTGGTTAGATATTTGTGGCTGCTGAGAATAAAGTTTCATGATGAATTGATGCTAAAACACTGAGTGTAAAATTAAGTGTTTCCAAACAGACTTTCAAGGACATTTTTGAAACAAAACAATATGTTCAAATTCATCCGGGCTGCAGACATAACACCAAAAACATGCTTACATCTTGATCTGTTTAAATAACCTTTTAAGTACCTATTAATAAGCTGCTGGTTTAATTGTTGAATTGTATTTCAAAACTCTACAAACTATTTAATAAAAACACATGCAAAAGAGCAGGAGGGCTGCATCGTATTGCTCTGCGTCATACAACGAGGATGGGAATGTTAAGTGTTGTAAAGTTTCATGTTGTGGGAATTATTAACGGAAACAAACGAGCAGCACGAAAACACCTGACAGCAGTGAACAAAAGCACTGGTGCAACTGAAAATCACGTTCAGAGAGAATCTCGTTAAAATCTCATTAATGCTAAAAAAAAGACACGCATGCACGCACACACACACACACACACGCACACAGAGGGAACCCACCTGAGAATTTGAAGGTTTTGAGTTTGGTTTCAAATGAAAACATAGTTGTAACAGATCTCAGGTCAGATGGAAGCTTTTCTGCCATCTGATGATCAGGTTTCAAAAACTATAAAAGCCAGCAAATAATGCAGTTAAACACTTGAGAAGAGCTCAAATTCACCGTCTAGAAAAACATTTTAATTACTTAGTGAGCGAAGCCTGTGGTGGATTGTATTAACACAAGGACTCAGTGTTATGATCCTATGCAAATAATAAGTAAAATAAAAAAACATCACAGCAGCTAATATGAAATATGCTAAATGGAAACAGAAATTACTATTTAATGGAACACTTTAGTTAATTTAAGGAGTTTAAAGTTTTGCAAGTTCTGGATTTAAAAAAGCTCAGTCAGAAGATGAGAAGTTCAAACACATTTGGACTTGAGAGGTGCTTTAATCTTTTATTCATCTGACAGAAAGGAATAAGACTGTTAAAAACCCTGACAAACCACTGATGTGAACTAAATAATATCAGAATCCACAGATGGATCTAGCAGGATGACCCATGATGTCTGAGGCTCCAACAATCAACCCATAAATACTGTAGTGCTCAGAAATATAAGACCTTTTCTATTAAAATCAGTTCCAAATCACACACACACACACACACACACACACACACACACACACACACACACACACACACACACACACACACACACACACACACACACACACACACACAAAGTAGAATAGATTACACTCGCTGGATAAGGGCTGTTTTCAGGCGTCATGGACTGAAACAGCAGACCGTGAAGAGCCTAGATAAACAGGAGCTACCGCATCAGTCGGTCAGTAAATAACATGTTCAGGTAAACTGGAGCTGATAGAAGATCGTACACCAACTGCCTCTGTGAGAGCATGAGTGTCACTGATCTCTCAGAATGTATCTGTGCATGTCTGATTAATAAACCCCAACGTATAAAAGGTTCATCATTAGTGATGCATCATGAGTCATTTAACTCAAAGATGACTTTGCCTAAAGCACCTGAGTATGTCAAACATTGATCTGAGTGTAGCCCATGACCTGTTGCTGCAGCCCATAGTAAAATCCTTATCACCATTTGAATAATGCATGCAGGAGTGATGAGTGCACGGACTCACAGAGATGTTACGGCAAACCGTCACAAAAAGTGGGACACATCATTCCTTGGGGGAGATTCATTAGACGTCTGATTTTAATTTATCTGTCTACTGTCTGGAGTTTCAAACAGGGCTGTAAGCTTAACATTCAAATCTATAGTAAATCAGCCATTGATTGAGTCAATATGGCAGATAAAGTTCTTCATTCTGTCTCTGTTTGAGTAAAAATAACAGATTTTATTATATTCAGTTAACTTTTGGAGTCAAGCCGACTCATTATAGCAGTCACTGCTCATTTATATCAGCAAACACAAAAACACTCACAACTCTCAGTTTTACAGTTATTGAACCATAATTTGGTGTTGTATCTTCACAGGTGAAACTCAAAAATGTGGTGCAAAAGTTCATTTATTTCAGTAATTTAACTTAAAAGTTCAAACTAATCTATGAGACAGACTCATTCCATGCAAAGCCAGATATTTCAGCCTTTATTTGTTATAATTGTGATGATTATGGCTACAGCTGATGAAAACCCCACATTCAGACAATTAGAATATTGAGAAAAGGTTCAACATTCTAGACTTAAAGTGTCACACTCTAATCAGCTACAAAGAGTTCCTGCGCCTTTAGATGGTCTCTCAGTCTAAGATGAATTACTGACATAAATGGACTTTTGTTATCATTTTTAGATGTTCACTTCCGGTGGAAGCAGCTCGCGTGAGATCTTGCGCTATTGCGTGAAATAAATAGCGCACAATGTAATTTTCGAGATTTGATCCAAACAGGTATTGATCATTTTTTCCCAACAGTGATTTTAGATTGGAGTGAAACAGCATGATCCGTCACTGTGGAGCTGTCCGTGGTGCTGAAACGAGAAAAAAGGGGAAAAACAAGAACTTTCAGCGTTTTTTATGCTTCTAATTATTTTTGTCATCAGTGCTCCACGTTAAAACCAGTTCAATATAAATGAGTCTATGATCAGATAACCCAGCTATCACAAACACGTAAGGTAGTCTGAGCTGCCGTAACTTTGGAGCTCACGCGCCGCTCGCCGAGAGGTGTGGTTAGAAGCGTTGGTGCGCATCAGGTATCCGTCCCTCACTATATAAACACACTGCTGTGGTGTGCAGACAGAACCAGGACAGGACAGCACCTTCAGAGCACCAGTCAAACGGTAGGTCCCGCCTCACTCTGCCGGCGTCTGGAAAGTTCCTTTAACTTCTCTAAACTAAACTGGTGCGTGGGTCTGGTGTTTCTTTTTTCTGTCTTAGCTTCAGATGGCCAGAATGTTGAGATCGTGGTTGATGCTCGCAGCTCTCGTCCTTTGCCTCCTGGTGTGTTGGAGCGGATTCGCGGACGCCTACCCCCCCAAACCGGAGAGCCCCGGGAGCAACGCCTCACCGGAGGAGTGGGCCAAATACCACGCTGCGGTCAGGCACTATGTCAACCTCATTACCAGGCAGAGGTGAGCCACGATGACCGGACTTGTGATTAGATCCAGACATGGGGCCGGGAATATTTGACTGATGGGTGTCTGATCAATTCTAAAAACACCTGCTAGATATTCAGCTCTGTTAGAGCTGGGGCTTCAGTCTGAGGCTCAAAGTTGGATTTCACATATCTGACTTGACACTCTTCTAGTTTAGAGTCCAGCTGTTTTTCAGCAAATCAATAAGGACTCTTGTTAGGAATAAAACTGAAGCACGATGGTGTTTGTGACATCATCAGAAGCTTCAACTTTCTGCCAAAAAGAGCCTAAAATGAAAAAAATGTTTAATGTATGTTGGCATATTTTTTAGTTTTAGGTTGACTCATTTTTGAGCTTAGATGAAGGCACGTGTCATCAGTTTGGAGAAAAGTAAAAGTTGAAGGGAATTGACCCATTTCCTGTTCAGCCACCCATAACCCCCCCCCCCCCACACACACACACACACACACACTCTCCTCCAATAATTGCACGTCTGATTCGTGATGGAACTGCAGAGATTGCGAGTCGAAGCACAAAGACTCAACAGGGTGTTTGCAGTTAACCTTCCTTTAAACACAGCTTGATGATTCCTGGAAAAAAATATATTTCCCAAAGGTTGAAATTCATAGCAGGGTTGATGGGGGTCACACCAGAGCAGAGAGAGCTCTTTGCAAAAGCAAAGCAAAGGAGACTTTCCTGTTTATGTTCAATTGCAGTCATCACGGGCAGGTGTTTAATCTTTTTTCCCTGCAGGTATGGAAAGAGATCGTCCCCTGAGCAGGCAGTGGCTTGGCTGCTGTTCGGCGCAGATTCAAGCCAAGACACAGAGCCACGGTGAGAAAACCTCAACACAAGTTATCTAGAGATAATTTAATAAAACCAATAACTAATTGTATTTTTCTCCACAACATGTTAACATAATACCACTACATCTGTCATTAAAGCTTTTATCTCTCATTTTAGCATGAAAATAGCATAAGACTAATTTAACATTTTTTTCTTCTTGCAGCTCTGATTATGTAGATCCATGGTAAATGAGCCCAATGCTAACCCAACTCACCTCATCCTACCTTTAATCTCCAATCTTCTCAAGAGACATCCTGCACTGGAACACTGGACAGTCTACATATGTAATTCTTTCTTGTGCATGCTAATCTCTCTTTAATTGTTTGCCTTTGTCAGTAACACATGTATGTGTTCTTTCAATAAAATTGTACATAATTTGTATCAAAAACAGCGTCTTTGAAATAAAGGTCTCAGTGGAAACCTTGGAGTAAATTCTGATCATGTTGTAATTCACTATAACGGCCACTAGATGTCAGTATAAGCCAACTTAAAGGCCATTTGCATATATTTGCGAGTTCTTGCGGCTCCAGTCCGGGTTCATATCGACGCCAGCAGACTGACATCAACTCCACGCAGGGGTAGGGAACCGAAATACGCGTTTGACATCACAAAGCCGTTTCGGACATCCTTTAGGAGACAGACGGGCTCAGTTGGCTTCTGATCAATGGAGCTGATGGTAACATTACGGGAGCCGTAGTAGGCATCAGGCAGGGTGAAGATAGCAGTGAGTGGGCTGCTGCTGCTGCTGCTGGTGAAAGTGACCGCGCAGAATAAGGACCTACCGCCCTTCAGCAGCGGAAAGGAGACCGGTGTTTGCTGCATCTGAAGCATCCGGATAGAGGTGTCCGGGCAGGTGAGCACCTCGCTTCTTTTAGCTGCTAAACGATTTTTTGTACTTGAAACGTTTCATTCCACAATTGTTGCTCACCATGTGGCTCCTGTTACTCGTGCCCTCTTATTACTTCTTCATTAAATTATTTAAATCACGTGTTGTTTTCCGTGTACAAAAACCGTCTGAATGTCGTTGTTTAATCTCGAGCTTATCCTGCACGCGAGAACTCCCTTCATCACAGCCTCGTGCGGTTTTTCTTCCTCCATCCAAACCACACGTCGCCATGTTGGTTGCAGGTAACCACAACAGACAAGTTAACGCAAAATTAATGTCGTCTTTTTTTCCTCCGTTTCCTCTCGTTGACGGAGACTGGGTGGACGTCATGCACCTGTTAGTTCTCATTGCGCATGCTCACTCAAACAGAGGTGCGCGTGGACCTTCTCATGGAAGGGCTCGTGCTGATGTGACAAAAATCAAGAGACACCAAATTAAATTGATACAATCTAGATTTGAATCCCATATTTTATACCACCTTTTTGATTAAGTCTAAGATGACATTTAGCCAGTATATGTCTATATTCCATCCATTAACTGTTTGATTCATTAGTTTGATTAGAAAAAAGAAGAAAACTCAACAAATAAACAAAATTTACACACTATAATTTAACAACTAATTACTCACACATATAATTTTTGTTAACTATGTCATAGAGCTCAATGTAAAGAACAACTTGTTCAGTTTTCTTTCAGCAAATGTATGAAGATGCATTTACACATTCCAACATGTCATGTATACAATTAACTAGTCACTTTATTAGGTCAGTTGCTTCATAAACAGCTGATCATCCAATCACATGTTGGCACCAGACAGGCTGGTCTGGGTACTTCAGAATCTTCTGATCTACTGGGATTTTCAGCCCACAGGGTTTTCAGAGAATGGTCTAAAAACAGTAAATATCCAGTTAGCAGCAGTTGTGTGGATGTCTTGTTGAGGTCAGACTGGTTCGGCTCAATTAGCTAGGTTCCTACCAAGTATGGCAGAATGTGTGTGTGTGTGTGTGTGTGTGTGTGTGATTCTGTTATGTCAATGTAAACCAGAACATTTTTTATTTTTTAAAAATCATTTTCTTGAGCCAGTATGTGCTAAAATGACCCTTTACAGGGTTAATGAAATGTCACTCAGACCCTTACCGCCCTCTGTGGCCAGAATATGGCGCTTGCAACTTCAGAGTGGCAGGCTGCCCCCTGTTGGACTTAGAAAATGAAGCTGACTTCCCTGGCGCTGCAGTATACTTTCAGCATGTTTCCTGCTCATATGCCCTACTGGTTGAAAGTGGAAGTACAACTACCGTAAAAAAAATGCTGCCTGCTATAGCTAACACTAACATGAGCCAACTAATACTAAAATAAACCACAAAGTAAAAAGATCCACATTGTTGGAACATTTTTTATTACTCCAGTAGCAACAAAGCCAGGTCACCATCAGTCTGTGATTTTGTAACCTCCTTTAGCTCCCTCAAACTAGTGTAGGCCGCACCATTGTTCGCCTTCAAAGACGTTACTTTGTTACTTTTACTTCCAAGTTTTGCCAATATGCCAACAGATAAAGCTAACTTCTTTTTTTCTTCTTCTTGTGCTTTTTATTGACAATAGGCGAACTGAAAATGCTAACTGCTAGCATTACAGCTAACAGCCGTAATGCAGGTAGAGCGCCCCCTAGAACACCTACTCTTCTCTACAAAACTATCTAGTGCAGTTTTTGGTCACCAGAGGGCTGCAGAGTGGCATTATATCTGAAACTGGTCAAGTTTCTAAACAAGCAATCACTGAGGTCAATGTTAAAGCTCTAGCTCAAAGTTTAAAAAACTATTTAGTGTTACTTTTGTAACCCTCAAAAATGAACTGATCCTCAAAGAGTTGGAGGCCGTGGGTTGAGTCGGGTCACATAAATGTTCTGACAAAAACAAAAAAAAACATTTTTCGTTGTCTACCTAGCTAAAAGAAATCCACTACGGCAGGATGTTCCTCACCGGGTCTTTATTCGCTCCTTACTCATCAATCAACTGCACAACCAACGGGCGCTCCTCGCGCTCACTCTGTGTACATCATAGTCCCTCCCACTTTTCTTTTCACAAGAAAACACAAGCTACATGTGGGACATTCAAGACATACCAAAACAAAACCATAGTAATTAAATCAGATGTATTCAAACTAAAGATTACACTTTAAAAGACGAGCGCACAGCGAAGAGATAAGTTTCACTTTTGCTTTCACTAATGAACACTAGGGGGTGCTAAAAGCAAGCCAAAACTGCCAAATGTTCTGACCGTTCTGGAGGCAAAATGGGGTCCAACTTGGTTTCAGAACCCTTTGGATTTGTGTTGGCAGCCATATGATGGGATACTTTCTATATTCAGGCTTTAATGGAGATTGTTTAATTTCCCTTCAATCCAACAAGATAAATAACAGATGTTTATTAATTTTGGTGATCGAACTCTGACGTTGCCCCCTCAGTGTTTAATTACAACATGGTGATATTTGATGACAGGGCATGAAGACATGTAATCCTATTACATGAGGGCCATGCCAGTTAGTGCTGTTAGTTACTGGTAGAGGAGCAAACCTGGACCACTGCTGGGGGAGGTTTTACCAGCCTGTTTTACATAAATATTTTTAGTCTGAAGGAGAAAACATACTCAAAGACAAACGTATCCAGAGTTGAATTAACACGATATCTCAGCATTATACTCAAATTCTCAGCTCCAACTTCATCTATAAACAGGTCAAACCTCTCTGATGCTGCAGTGATAAAATGTAGAGAGAATAATTAATATTAAACTAGTTTATATCTAGCAGGAGTGGACCTGTCAGGGAACATTAACCTACACGTATCAGTGATATAAAGAACAATGTTGTTAATTTTAGAGTCCTGTGAGATCAGTGGTCTAACTATAAGAATGTGTTAGTTACCTAAAAGCTTCACAATTTTAATTGCTGTTAATGAACTGAAAGTCCCAGCACCATGTTTTCATTTAAATTTCAGTCACAGAGGGTTCATTTCACAGAGCTTTTCACCAGGATTAAAGAACTTTCTCCCCTCTTATCAGTTATTCTTTTGGAAGTGGGAGATTTACCATAAATTTCCAGGCCTTAGACAGCTGTGAGGGTTTGGGTCGTCATGCCTGGTTGTACGTCGAAGAAAAAAATTCTGTCGAGGCGCTTCTTTAAAGATTTAGGAGCTCAGAGTCAACGGGGACTTTGTAGACTTGGAAAAAACGTGTCCTTCACTCAAAATAACTTCTTGTATATTTGAACACATTTCACCAGGACATTAAAGTCCCAAGGCATCATCACACACTGGTCAAGTTACATCTCCGCATTTGACCCATCCCCGTTGTGGGGAGCGGTGAGCTGCAGCTGCGCTCGGGAACTATTTGATGGTTTAACCCCCCCAATCCAACTCCTTAATGCTGAGTGTCAAGCGAGGAGGCATTGGGTCCCATTTTTCAAAGTCTTTGGTATGACCCGACCAGGATTTGAACCCTGATGTCCCAGTCCCGGGGCGGACACTCATAGCACTAGGCCACCGGAGCTGGTAAGTAAAGCCATTAAAGCCGTTATGGCGAATCTGCAAACAAGCTAGGTTTTGAACGCAAACACGGTCACGGAACACCTTGGGTATCTTCCCTGAGATGCTTCTGCCGGAACTGGAAACCCACGATGCCGGATGAAACGAGATAGAGCTAAACACCAATCGCTGTTTTCTAGGTCCAAACGTCTTTTGTTGTCCGTGACTTCAAATGATGATTTTATTTTTGGGACTCTGGTCGGCGGGACTGGTGGCACCAGTGTTCAGCAGCCTCGCTTCCGTCAGTGCGCCCCAGGGCAGCTGTAGCTACGATGTAGCTCATCCCCACCAGCGTGTGAATGTGTGTGTGAATGGGTGGATGACTGATTGTGTTGTGAAGCGCCTTGGGGGGTTGTAGAACCCTAGAAGGTGCTATACAAATATAGGCCATTTACAAGTGGTAGCAGCCGGCTGTTTCTCCTTCTCTGATGTTATTGAGCGGAGAACCTCTCACACCAGTGGTGTTCTGTTGCTAAATACGTGAGTGTGGAATGAGTGGAGGACCCAGGGAAGTGCAGCGGTTAATCGAGACTGACAACTGGATGGTTCAATAGTTGCTTTCAGTCAGAAACGTGTTATTGGTGGAGGTTTTTTGACAAATGCGAGAAAACCACTTTATTAATTTTTTTGTTTTTTCCCCCCACAATATAACTATAGCTATACGATGTTAGAGAGGCATGAAAAAATGTTTTAAGCTTATTTGTTTTCCAAATTCACCTTTTCAGCTTTAAAGGCCCTATGTGGGATATTCATAGAAATCATGGTAAAAATCGGGACTCTTAAGCGCCATGCAGTTTAGAGTAAGTATTGCAGCTACGGTGGCCCACTCAAAAAGGCAACAACTCCAGCGTTCACTCCAGCCATCTGGTCCGTTTTTTTATAAAAAGCATGAGATTGATTTATTTCCAATTTCTCTAGCCTAACCCACACAAAGCATATAACTACTCCAGGGTTTCCCCCAGCGCTATTTTAGCCTGGCAGGCCGCCAGGCTTTGTGTGCCCCCCTGCCAGGCGAAGCGTCACTTATTTATTTATTTTAAAGTTTTTTTAATGCACCAAACTATCGTTTAAAATGTTAGATTTAGCACTGAAACAAATACTCGAATGTTTCGATTAAAAAAATTCCTCAAATCATTATTATTTACTGATTCGAGGCGTTGTTAAATGCGTAACGCAGCTGGACTCTAATTTACACGGACACATTTTACTGGAGCACAACGTTGGATATCACCGGTGATCGTGACAGCATGGAGGACAATGGAGAAAACGATAAAGGCAAAGGTGGTCTAAAGTTTGGGACCATTTTAAACTCAGAAGAAGAGAAAACACGGTCGAGTGTCTCCACTGTTAAACGGAGTTGTCTTACCATAACAGCACAACTTTATCCTTGAACAGGAAACCGCTTCAGCCAGCCGAATCCACGACCAGGTAGGCTAATGCTAATACCATAGACATAGCTAATACGTAGCACGCACGCTAACTTTCGCGTCACGTAGGGACCGGAAAAAAACACGTTAATCGTGTTCACGTTAAACTAAGACTGCAAAAACTCTACAACTGAAAGAAAAATACCCATCATCCTGTTTATGTAGATGGCTGCAGCAGCTGCAGCGGTGTGGAGCAGGAACGCAGCTAATACCTGGAGTCATTAATGCGGCTCAGTGTGACGCTGCACATACGGCAGGCCGTTATAGCATATAATTTACTAACATATCTATTTTTGAATATGATTTTAGGTTGAATTATTGCCAATCTGTGTATATTTAGAAAAAATGACACAATTACATTGTTACTAGTAGAAATTAGTAACATTTTTACTTGAAGTTTGATTTTGAAACACAAATTCAGAATTTTTTTCCTCCGTTATGAAAGGTCATCAAATAAGAATATTTGATTGACAGAGGATTAGATAGAATATTAGAATACTAAAATATTAAATAGCTGTAGCCCTTGTTAATGCAGGAGATAGGTGTAGGAAGTTGAGCCTGCATGAAAAACTCACACCTTTAAAATGAATAGGGGTCTTTAACCTGCAAGTCTGACTTTAACAGCATCTGGTGATACAACAGCACAATAGCAACATCTTACGATGGATAAGTGAACAGGGTGAGAGGTCAGGTGTATTTTCCATCATCTGAATTGTATTTTTTTGTATCTGGTAAAATCATATTTCAAGATTGTGCCTTTTTGTAAGACAAATAAATATTGTTAATAAATAGTTTATAACACCACATACTAGTCATACTTTTAAACCAGTTAAAAAACATTTTTAATTACTGTTCAGTCTTAGTGCCTATATAATGCCATGTGCACCACCCTCCCCCCGACGAGGCGACCCCCCCTCGATCCGCCACCCTCCTCAGTCAACAAGCATCACGGCTGTAAACACTTCTAGGGGAAACACTGCTGTTAGCTGTTATATCAACCTACCAGTCCTGAAGGAGGCTAGCATAGCTGCCACCGATTCACACATGGAGGAGGGGTGACATCAGCTGTGGCGTTCGGTGTCATGTGGATCAGAGCAACGGAGTAATCAAGAGTCTGCCGGTTAGCCATCAGCTGATTGTGGCACACGGTGTGAGCCGCAGTGGAGATGGAGCGAACATCAACCACTGGCTGTTTAGCGATCGGATAGCCGATGAGGTTTGGCTGGAGCCGGGGACACGCTGTGGAAATAAAGTAACTAATGCTAACGTAGCCACTGGCTCTGAAGTAAACTAATGCTAACATAGCCACCGGCTAGTGGACTACCGCTGAAGCGTGTTGGGAGAGACACGGCAGGCTGCGGTAAGAGAGGAGACTTTAATAGAAGGAACTTTCTTGAAGAAGGACTTTGGAACTGATACGTTGGGACCGGATTGGGAGCTTTATTATGAAGAAAAGAAATGATCAACTTGAGGTGAGTCATAAACAACACTTGGAGGCTGGTGTCTAGCTGTTGCGGACAGGGTTCTCATCATATGCGGCTGCTGAGTGTTGGAAATCAATAAGACCTGACATATTTGATGTGTCTTTTGATTTCATTGTTTGTTATTCAAACTAACAAAGTTACAGCAACGTGTAGCAGCTAGTCTCGTCTCTTTTTAGTTGCATTGTCAGACGCCATGCTTCCACGGCGCACTGCTGCCCTCTGCTGTTTCTTTCAGGTTACAGTCATAGTGCAAACGCATAACGTGGAGCTCATATGTCCCTAAATAGCTACCGTATTTCAAGATGGAGGATGACCATGGAGCGTCGACCACAGTTTATGTATTAAAAATGTACAATTTTAAGCTGAGAGGAATATTTAGAATTGATGTTGGTGAGAAATATTAATGAAAAAGGACAAGTTTGTGCACTGGATACACAGAATTTGGTAGTAAACAGGTACAAATATTACACAGTGGGGCTTTAAAGTGGATAGAACCGTAAAGAAATCGTACCGTTATGTCAAAATGTCAAACAACGAGTCTCAACAGCAAAAATGTGTAAATTAGATGAATACAAATCCTTTGATATTGGTCACACGTTCAGGAAGATTGAAAGAGCTTTTCCCGTGTGGATGCTGAGCTGATTTTATTAAACTCAAGAGGTGATTGAATACAGCTCAAAGAACTCTTAATAAGAAAACTCCCCCGGTGCCTGACCCTGACTGTGTTCAGTTTTTACTGCTTTGAGGTGCCGAATGATTAATTACTGCATTCAACAGAAATTCTGGTGTACTGTTGCTGACTTAGAGCAAGGTTTCTGTAAAAGGATCCATCTGTATTCGGTTTCACTCGGAGAATTATCTGCAGCGGTCTCAGCAACTTTTTGCAGGATTTGTGGCGTCAGTAGAAATAAAAACACAGACCTGCTCCGGATCAGGAGGCAGGACGTGGTTCTGGAAGTATGTCACCAAAGGTGGTAGATGATGCTGCTGGCTGAATTTTAGCCTAGCTTTCTGTAAGTTTTAGGATCAGAGGAACATAGCATGGGGAGTGCTGTATGAGCTTTCAGTGACTCGCGAGAGGAACATAAAAGTCAACCAAAGGTCCTATTTGTCTGCTGAAGAATGTATTTATCACTAAATGATCTATTGCCTCAAAGCAGGAGTTCCTTCCAACGATACATGTCCAGCTGCCTTTTTTAAATGACTTATTTCTCTTATGACTTCCATGTCCTGGATGAGAATCTGCAGCAGGACAATTGTGATGTACATCATCAGCTAATTCATTTTTGGAGTCAAACCAGTTCAACCCACAACTAATCAGCTTTAGCCAATACAAAAATGGCTATAAGTCATTTGCAGATTTCCCTCGCTTGCGCATGCATGCACGCACAAATCCATCAACCCCCACCCACATCTCTGAACTGAGAATACAACACAAATAAACAAATAATAAATAAACACAAGGCACCCAGTGCCCCTCCCTCTCGATAAGCAGCGTGCTCCATGCCGGGCCTCATATTGCGCAAAAGGATGCATTCTCTCCAAATGCGCAAAAGGAGCGTTAGTGCCGTGAGGCGCGCCGTGCATGTAGCACCGTCAGCCCAGACGAGGAGAGAAAACAGGTTATCTGACACCGTGTACGTTCCTGCAGTAACTAACAGCAGCAGCATCTGACCAACCAGTGGTCAAATGCTGCAACAGCCAGGCGGATCCATGGAGATGGATAGATGGCATCTGAACAGAAGTATAGATCAGGAGTAAGCATAAGAAAGAAAGTCAAAACAAGAGGAGGGGTGTGCTTCACTTGAAAATGGGCATGCTGGAAAAAAAACTTTGCGTGCAGAAACATCTCAGCTGCTGCTGATCATGAGACAGAAGAGAGGATAAGTGTGTCTGGATGGACTGGAGATTACAGTTTACAGCAGCCCTGATCATCATTTATTAAAGGTCTTGTTGAATGCATAAACATTTAGCTGTCTTTCAGTCCATGTATTGTTAATATTATTATTATTGGTGTGTGCGTGTGTGTGTGAGAATAGTGCATATAAATCAGAATCATAATATTAGTTACTATAGCTGTATTTACGTTATTTTATTGGGTAATTTCCCATTTAGACCAAAACAAATCTTAATCTGCTTTCATGATGGATTTGTGGTCATAACCGGGTCAGTGCTGAATTCTGAACGTAACACTACCTCATTTGCTTCTGCTGAGTGAAGCTTCTCAAAACTCATCAATGGCACAACAACACGAGTGTCCTGACTATCACTCATCATGGATCAGATGCAGCACAGCATCAGATGACCTCATTGATGACATCCAGAAAAAGATGCATGATGTATTCGCAAAAGGCTTCTGCCATTATTAAAAGAGACTGTTCATCTAATCTGTGCCTACTAAGTTGTAAACCTAAATGGCATTTGATGATACAATCACTTTATAATAGGGCTGGGACGATAATCAATAAGTCAATTAATCGTACGATAGATGAAAATGAACTCAATAATTTTTCCAGCCTCACTATATCGTCATGTGCCTGCCTGTATATGTTTTCCTTGTCTCTCACCTCCAAAGATGCTGGATGACAAGAGGGTTCAAGTGCAGTTTTGGTTGTTGACACTGGATAGGCCATTGTGTTTATTGTTTTGGAGAGACAGGGTCTATTTTATTGTTTTTGGTGCAATATTTTCTAACAGAGAGTGAGAGTCCTTTATTATTTTATTTTTATTGTTTTTTTTGTTTGTTTTATTTATTTATTTAGAGGTTCTGGTTCTGGACATTCCAATGTTAAAGGTTTAATTGTTGCATTTTAAAGGATGTACTTGCATTATTATGATAAATTAACATTACATAAGTGGTTATTTTGGTCTCGATAATGTCGACAATAATATCGTTTATCGTCAATAATTTGTTGGACAATATATCGTCCAGCAAAATTTGTTATCGTCCCAGGCCTACTTTATAATGAGGAGAACCTCAAACCCCCTGACATTTTTCTAAGGTGAGTACTGGCACTTATTTTTTCCACTTAAAGCACTGGATAAATGCTCCCAGTTTGTTACTTTAGATTGACTTAGTCAGTGTGTTTACATGTGCATCTGACTCTGTTTGCTCTGCAACGTTGATGTTTTATCTCCACAAATAACACAAGCCTGGAGGAGTTCTGCAGTGTGGTGGAGTTGCTAATGCTAATGGTTAGCTTCTGCTTGCCGAGACGTTCTCTGCTGTTTCCTGGACGCTAAACCAACAACAGCTTTCCCCGTCGTGAGTCAAGATGGGTGAGTCCATGAATGTTAAGTGACAGTGTGACGTAGATCTGTCAGGATTTTCTAATCCTATTTTCTATCAGAAGCTAATGCAGGAGATAGGTGGAGGAGACTATTTTCATGTTCAGCCTGCATGAAAAACTCAGAGTGACCGATTATAATCAGAAATAAATATTAAAAAATGTTTTTTCAGTGTTCCACACCTTTAAGTAGAGTTTTAGTATATTTATAAATGAGATCCCTGGTCTGTCTTGATTAAGATGGAGCTGAGTCAAAAGGCAAAGATCTCAATTTACATTCAGCTATAGCCATGAGACGTGGATCATGACTGAAAGAACAAGATCTCAGATACATGTGGCTGAAAAAAGCTTCCTCTTTAGGGTGGCCAGGCTCAGCTCTAGTGATAAGGTTAGGAGCTCCGTCACCTGGAGGAGTTTTGAGTAGAGCAGGGGTCTCCAACCTTTTGGAGAGTGTAAGCTACTTTTACACCATGAAGAGCTACTGCCATACAATTTATTCACAATGACACTTTCCATGTGTGAATATGCTTACTATGTTAAAATGCTATGCTTACTGTATTAACATGCGTATTGACAAGTTGATTTCTCTATTTCAATACATCAATAATGTAAAAAGTAAAAGGACAATAGTGACATTCCTGTTTTAAACTCAAACTAAACGAAACATAGTTTGTTTTTTAACTAATTTATTTTATTTTTTTATTCTTTATTTAACCAGGAAGGTCCCATTGAGATTAAAAACCTCATTTTCAAGGGAGTCCTGGCCAATCAGATTCTTTCAGATAATGAAATACAGATCTACTTTGTGTGAATGAGTTGACATTTGTTTAGAATGGATCAGTAACAGAACTTTTTGAGCAGACAGGAACAGCTAACCTGTTCCTCTTCAATCCCTGACCCTGGGCTCTGCCTGGAGCCTACAGGCTGGTTTATACTCGGTCCGTCTGCGTGAAACGGACGCACACACCACCATTTTGCGTCGGCGCAAGGGCTCTCCGACTAGCTCGCGGAGGGTGACGGAGACATGCCCCAAATTTTAAACATCCGTCGAAAGTGACAGAGCCCGCAAGCTTGTGATTGGTCAGGATGACGCTTCCTGTAACTTCGTCACCAGCACCGCCGTTGCTCCTTTAATAAGTAAAAAAAATAGTTAGCGGCAGACCCAGAATAGATTGAAGAACGCATCGCGGAAAAGTCCGAAAATATGAACGTTTATTCACCCGTGACTGAAGGAGTACAAAATACGGAGCAAACGTGGATGGAAACGACGGGAAACGTGGGTTTAGAGGTGGCGACTGGATGAAGAGGTGGAGGAGAATGAAGGACAAATTAGTCCGTGTTAAAAAGTCTCTGAAATACATTAAAACAATGTAAACACATGAGTAAATACACTATCGTGAACCGGATACATGAGTGTCATGGTGGCAGGATATCACAGAATAGCGCTACGCCCTCTGTTGTCCTGGCGGGGAATTGCTTTGCAGCACTCCGCTGCCTGAACACAAGTTCGAATGTGAAAACCTTTCAGACGCTCCGTGTACGTCTCTCCGTTGCGGAGTATAAACCAGCCTTCAGCAGCAATGTCAGTTTTTTATAGTGTTAAGTAGCTTTGTCAGAAATGAACAAATACTTCCAAAAACTATAGAATGATATTTAAAGAGAATTAAATGTTCTTTAAATGGCATTTAGTTATGTTTTATTCACTAGTGAATAACTGCAGGTAAAATGATGCTTTGCTGTGTTTTTTTGTTGACAAAATTAAAATAAGGTTGGAGGTTTGTCCTTTTTCTCTGCCTCTGGATCAGCTGATCCACGAGTCTGACGGCTGTGCAACACAGAGCAGAGAGAGAGGAAGAACTTTCATGATCGTGTTTTATTACTAAATAGGACAATCAGCTTAAACAATTGAGGGAAGTTTGTTGAAACTAAATCACAGGAGATGTCCAGAAAGTCTGGAAATGTGTGTTCGAACGGCATTTAATTTGCGTTAACGAGCTATTACCGCAGACAGGACTTTAATGTTACCCAGAATATTTTACTGAGGATGTTGATCAGCTTATCAGACTCCTGCAACCCAAACCAGGTCTGTACCAACGTCACCCCGTATTCTTTAGAAGCGTGTCTTCATAACCGCTCCAGCTGTAGCCGCTGAGATCAAAGTTGACAGAAATGGAGATCTGTGCTGCAAACCCCCGCAATTAGTCTGTGTATTTCCAGTAGAACACATTTGTCGAAAGATTTGTTCAATAATCAGATTTTTATTTTACTTCCACAAAATGCTAATTTTAGATTAGATATTACGGAAAACGAGGACAGCTTGCCATCAAATTTAAAAGCCGTCTGTCGTTAATTACAAGTCAGGCAGGATGACTCGCTGACTGCTTCCAGGCGAGCGACTTTCAAGTGCGTTGTGAGCTACCGGTAGCCGCGAGCGACATGTTGGAGACCCCTGGAATAGAGGCTCTGCTCCTCCTCAACAAAAGGAGTGAGCTGTGGAGGCTCGTACATCTGATTAGGACACCTCCTGGTCACCTCCCTCTGGAGGTTTTCTAGCCATGTCCCAATGGGAGGAGACCCTTGGGAAGACCCAGAACTCACTAGAGGGAATGCATTGAATCCCTCAGAGGGCGCTGAAGAGACCTGTTACCCTGTGACCCGACATTGAAGAGAAAAGAAAACAGATGAATGTATTAAACAAAACTTGGTAATAGCTGAGAGTCCGTCACAAGACAAATTCTGAGTGTTATGCCAAATCTTAGGCTAAGCTAAATAAACAGACATTCTGTAAAAGTGCAGCTCTGCTTCCTAATCTTCTGGCTTCGGCACCGACGTTCCCCTGGAGAGTTTTGAGTGACATTGAAACAGATTCATATTCCTGATTTTGTTCTGCCTGCCTCATCGGGAACAAAGGAATTTGATGCTTGACTGAAATCCAGACTGTACGAAGATTGTAAACGCTTCCCCTGGGCCGCCTTGTGAGTCCGTCACCTCTCCGTTCTCCATACGTGGCGTTTATTATTGTTTGTATAAGCTGAGGTTAAAGGACGTAACACAAAGCAAGAAAATGGACTTGGTAGTCCTAGGAATCCTGTGAATAAGTCCTGAATTTGTCCAGAAGCTATTAGCTGCTGGTTAATCATTTATAATTAGATTTCCAAGTAGCATTGAGCTAAAGTTTGTAACTTCAGGCTCAATTTGAGCTCAGTTAAAACTAATCAGGTCTTTGTTTCTGTGCTGTGGGTTCCTGCCACCCAGCTGCCTTCATCTGCATGTGCAGAGACCCTTTATTTTGAAACCATTCAACCGTGCAGCACTGGTTCATTCAAACATTCATTATTCATTTCCCCTAACCCCTTTGTCCTGCTCAGGGTCACTGTGCTTTTTAAATTGACTGTCATTCTTACAGCCTATAATAACCACCAGCTCTCCTAGGTGTGGGTTTGGGCTTCACGCAGAACTCACCCAACTTTACAGTCCTCGTCCTTGAAAAGACCTTCACTCACTGTTTTCACTGAAACCAGACAAAGGCATTTGTAGTTGACCACAGCTGTGAATTAATTTTTATTTTCTATTCTGAGTAGCAATTTAGTGTAAAAAATAAGAAAATCATAAATGACTGTTTTCTCTACGGTGGCTCCATTCTTATGGTAAAGTTGTGTAATTAATTCACTCAAAGCACCACTCTGTGTGTGATTACTCAGTATGGAAGTGTGGTTTTGAGTGAACTGTAGCGTTAAATTTGAATTTAAATTATATTCAAAATACTCATTAGTTTAAATGTGTTTTAATGAGTAGCTGGGATAAAATGATTTGGATTAAAAGCCCTTTCCCTGACCAGCACTGATTCATCAGATTGAGAGGAACTTGGATTATACTTCAGGCCCTTTATTAGACCCAGTTTTAGCTCCAACTTATTATTATTTTACGCATTTTCCCTTGTTGCCATGGCAAAACTCCGGGGAAATGAGAGACTGCGAGCTCCTTGTGGTTGTCTTGGATACGACAGTTTTCCCATGTAAAGCCATGAGACGAGATGAACCTGTGGGAGCGCAGAGTTATTTTTAGACCTGACGCCAGCATGCGTGTGTGGATTAAGGCCCGTTTGGTTGCCAGTGCGCGTGCATGCGTAAGTATCCACGAGCGTGTTTACAGGCTTTAATGTGGCCTCGGCGTAAGAAGAGCTCGAGGTGTTTTCCACTTGACTTACAAACACCTGATCCAGGATGAAAGTGTTGTGGATGCAGGCTTTAATTGTTCTTTACTCCTCGTGTTTGCAAACACGACTCAGAAAGAAGCAGATATTCACTTTTACCTTTGATGTGAGGATGCTCCTGCAGAAAGACATCTGGCAGTTTCCTTTTTAGACAACACATCTTTAACCTTTTCAGTTGAGTCATGTGTGATTTGGGTGTTGCAGGAAAAAAAGTCACCTGTTACACAGAAAATAAGTACAAAGTGCCCTAAAGTGTCTTGGAATATGTTTATAGAGCTCTGAATACAGAGCTGTCTTTCTGGTTTGACAGAGTCAGCAGAAGTTGTAGCAGGTTTGCAGATGTGCCATTGAGACAGTCTCTTGTGCTTTACAGTGAGGAGGCTGGAGGTGTGTGTGTGTGTGTGTGTGTGTGTGTGTGTGTTGGCTGACTAATGGAGACTGATGAGAGATTATTCAGAGCGTAGAGACTTTTTATTGTTTTGCAGATTGCCCCATCAACTTCTCAGTTCATGTATTTTCCTTCTTCATAAAAGCTGTTAGTGCAAAAATCCTAATTCTGACCACATCACTGGTTATCTTGGCCTTCATGTTGTCTTTCAGAATACCAGTTTAATTATTGATTGTGTGGAAGTTGTTTATTGGTTAGGAAAAAAAATGGCACCAGTTACCAGAAAATGCCACCGGAGCGTACGACTGCACCAGCGTTAGCTTTTGGCTAATTTTACGGCATCAGAGTGATAAAAAGAGTGTGTCAGTGGAGATCCCATTTCTCTCTCTAACTCACTTCTCCCAGCCCCCCCGCTGTGTCAGACCAGCTCCATTGCACATCCAAGCTCTGCTGCAATCGGCTTTGACTGCTGAGCTGCTGCGTGGCCTCTGATTATTTTTAACGAGCTCTGTCTTTTTGCAGCACAGACACAGGATGGCCTGGAGAGGGCTGGGGGACTAATAAGGACCTCCTCTACCATGATTGTACATCCGTTCAAGTCAAACAAGCCCCACCCAAAAAATCAGGCTGGCATCAACTTATTATTTTAACGATCCTGCATTCAAACAACCACTGGCTCGTGAAATAGAAAGTCTTTATTTGGGTATAGATTGGCCAACCTTCATTGAACTCAGTCTAGTGATGAAATGTATCCACCACTTACCCAAGGCAGGGTCAGGGAGGTGACAGGTTCAGCTCATCAGCTCTCTCCAGTTCTTCCTGGGGGATCCCAAAGCATTCCTGTAGAACCTTCAGAGGAAAATGACCAGGAGGAATCTCAACAGAGAGCCTAAGCCACACCCATCTACTTCTGGAACATGGGTCCCCTACTGTCAAAAAAAACGAATGGGAGTCTATAAGCCGATAATTCTGATCCCATTTGCTATGTGCCTTAGATTTAACAGTAGCTGTCCGTGAGTTTTAAAGACACATTTTGATGCCAGGAAAGCACTTATTTTCAGCAAGCAGCAAAACTTACTTTAGGTTTTGTGTGAAAAGACGTAGAGGACTCCAACTACTCATCTCACCAAATTTACGACCTCACACCACAAAAGGAGGAGAAGAAGAAAGTGGCTGAGTTGAGTGAAATTCACATCCTTCTTCCAGGATGAAAGAAGGAGCATTGAAGATACCACCATAAATCTGGTCATGTGGTCAGTAGCAGCTACGCTGGGGGAGATGAGATACTGCGGTGACGTCATATGCGACGTTTTAATCACCAATTTTTACAAGCAAATAAATCTCAAATTACGTGACAGACATAATGGAAACACATAATTATATATCATTTAAATTGAAGTACATCATGTGTGACTCAGAGCGTAAGGCAAAGCAGACCAGAGAATACCTTTTATAGCTCCGTTCACTTACATTCAGTGTTGGGCATCTTACATTTAAAAAGTAGTTAGTTATAGTTACAAATTACTTTTTCCAAAAATTATTGAGTTAGTAACTCAGTTACCACATTGTAAAAGTAATTAGTTACCTAGCAAAGTAACTGTGACATTGCTTTTATGTTCTATAACAGTCACGTTCTATAATATCTAACGTTAAAGATTTATAACTGAATGATTTTTACTATCTAGAACGAACATCTCAGATATCTGAAACGTTCATGCAGTAAGAATGTTCACATGGATATCTGGAATGTTAATTTCTGCTAGGAACAATATAATTATAGATATCTGGAATACATATCCAGTCTGACTAATAAATGTTAAAAAGGCCACCTGAGGTTTTTAGGGATTCTGAGATATCGCAGACTAGTTCCCACTAGTGTAGTTATTATGGATATCCTTAATAATAATTTCTATAGTAACAACAGCTGTTCATGTGTTCATTTGAAATTTTTACTAATAAGAACACAATTAGTACTAGGATAAATTAAATTATTGTTATGAATAGAATAGAATAGACTTTATTGATCCCTCAGTGGGAAAATTCACTTGTCACAGCAGCACCATCACTCAAAAGGTAATTAGAAGAAGATAAAATAAACAAGGATACATGTATATATTATATAAAATAGGAATTACAGAGAGGTGTGATTGTTAATTAAATGTTAAAACGACTTGCCATAGTCTTGGTATCCTCTAGCCTGTACTGCTTTCACTCATATCCTCAGTTACGCTCAGCACTGCTTAATTTTTATGTTCAGGGGACCCATGACCCGACCGGAAGGGGAGGAGACTTGAGCTCCCTATCAGAAAACCAAACCAACTCAACCCTGACTCTCTCCTTTTTTGGACTATAGGGCCTTGAGATCTTGTCCATGAACCACAAACAGGATCAGAGACGAGGAACAAGCCATGGGGCAGCCCCACCTGGACTCTATTTAGCTCTGAGAAGATGGTTGAGCATGGATCATCTGTACTCCTGAAGAAAGGCCCTGCAGAATATCTCACGGGACACAAAACAGAAACGCTCATGACCTGACAACATTGACAGTGGCTCAGGGGTTAGGAGTTCTCTCTGTAATGGGTGGGTTTCTGGTTAGAAACTAGGCTTCGTCTGTGTCAGTCGTCGTGTCCTTGGGCAAGACGCTTTACCCTCCATGCCTGCTGGTGGTGGTCGGAGGCACCGGTGGTGCCTGTGTTCAGCATCCTCGCCTCTGTTAGTGTACTCTAGGGCAGCTGTGGCTACGATGTAGCTCATCACCACCAGTGTGTGAATGACTGTCTGCAGTGTAAAGCGCTTTGGAGTCCTCTGACTTAGATGCTATACAAGTACAGGTCATTTATCATTCACCCCGACTCCAGCACCTCCACAACATCTGGCTAACTCAGAGTCTGGGTTTCTGATCACATGACCACAGAACTTTAAGTCTAGACACACAAAGTTTTATCTGCATAAATCAAGCTGATGAAATTAAACACCAGAGAAGAACTTTGACAGGGATGTGTTTTAATATAAAATATCACCCAGAAGCCAGTTAAAGAATATTATTTGCAGTAAAAGACAAATGGGATTCCACCTGGTGGCAGAGGCATTATCCATTTCCCCTAAACAAATAACTGAATGTCAGACAGAAACGTTTCTAATGCAGTGATCGTTCAGCTCCTACTACCCTGCTTTCCTTGTTCTGTTTCATGTCTCACACACTGGAGCGGAAGATGATCAGGCAGAAGGACTTCATTTCTCACTCACACTTAGAAGTGGTGACCTGTGTGGTGACTGGGCTCAGTTTTGACCACCACAGCACTGGTTTTATAGCTTGGCAAGCCATCCTATATATGTGAATATATAGTCTGGCCACGAACCATTGACGACTCTCAGTCGTGAGGCGGGATCTACGGTTGTCTTTCAAAATGTCAGCACACAATTGGATAGCGCTAGGACCAATCAGAGTAACGAACAACGTGACGTAATCACAGCGATGGAAAAGCGGGACCCACTAATGGCGTCAATGATTTCTGTCGTTTTTGTATAAAAACATGTGAATATCAGGTGTACTGGGACATTGCACTACTTTGTTTGATAAAAATAAGAAGCCGCTAAGTATATCAGACAGACTTACGCACATTGGAGTCTAAATAATCCAATGTTGATGACAAAGCCGTTTCAAAAGAACGTGACTCCGGCGCTGCCGCCATGTTGCTTGGGTTCGCGGCCGCAGCGCTGACGTCATCGGCTACTCCCGCTCTGTGATTGGCCCACAATATAGAGCGCTGTGATTGGCCCAACCAAAACTATAGCGAGTTGTGATTGGATAGACACAGCAGTGGTTTGGGCTGCGAGGGTTCCAATGAAGCGTGCCTAGACCAAACTCTGCAAAGCAAGAATTTGGTCTAGTTCACTAGGCTACTGGTTTTACCATAGATAACTGTTGTCATGGCAACTGGGAGTTTGCATCCTAAGATACAGGGGTCTCTTCCTCATCAGCTGCTCTCTTGTCTTCCTCACCATTGTTCCTCTGTAATTTACGCTCTGACCCACGATGTTTATAAGCGACCACAGCTGATCTGATCTCCCTCATGTTGTCCTCTCCTCAGACCTGATTCTCATTTACTCTTCTGAATTATGGTTGTCCTTTGAAAGGATTCTTGGGTCATTTTGAAGGTGGAAGCTTTTCTTTAAACTAATAATTACTTTGTTCCTGAATGTTTGAAGTAGAGGTGTTGATTTTGGTTTTGATGGCAAATGCAGATTTCAAATCCCTGTACATCACAGCTGACATTGATTTGAACCAATTCCAATTATTTTAAAAGCCCCACATGTCAGTGTCTTTTTTCAATTTCTAATTAACTAAAACATTGTTATTCTGGAAGCAAAAACCTCGAGATGGACGTTCTGTTACTGGTAGTGTGAACTCAATGGTTTTGTAGAAAACGTTATTTGGCAATAAGGAATTTTGAGTTTCAGATCAGCTGATTTAGCTTAACTGAAGCTGGTCGATTGTATTTTAATCTCAGTAACGATTTGGGTTTTCAACAATCATAAAAACAAAATGATCTGAACTATTTTTGACAGGGAAACACATCTCAACACAACACAACACTGGGTCACTCAGAACAGCAGGACCAAAACAACAACAACAACAAACAATCAGATCATTCCTAAATGAGCTACATCAAGAAATCTACGTTTTTCATGCGCTGCAGTAAGGAAAAGACTGGACTGTGTGTGTGTATGAGAAAAACACACACACACACACACACACACACACACACACACACACACACACACACACACACACACACGCACACACACACACACACACACACACACACACACATTTGAGAGATCTACTCATTAGCGTAGCTCTCCAGAGTATTTCATTTCTCTGATGGCACCATCTAGTGGCTGACAAGCGTATCACACCAATAGTCGGGTCGACTCGATAATTTAAGATGGCGACTGCACGTTTCTTGTTTATGAATGTGCTTCTGTAGCCGACAAAGAGAGCTAAAACATGTTGTTTTACAAGTATTATTCTCATGTCATGTTGTATTTTCATATATTTATATTTTAAAGACTTACTTGTCCGTGAAAAATTCATCAACGCTGCATCAGCCAAGGTACTTCCTTAAATTTGAAGCATGTAAGCGGTAGTCTAACGCTATTGGTTAGTTCTGATCGGTGCTCAGATTCCTATTGCACGCATTTTACGGGGCAGGGGGCTGGCTTAGCAAAAAAACAGACATATTGCTTACATTATATCACACTACATGATGAGACAATCACTTTTACGGATTTCTGAAAAATCATACATAATTCCTGAAAGGGGAAAACTCCGGATTGCTGCTTTAACTAAGAAAATACACTGAAACCCAGGGATTGAGCTAGCGTTAGCCTCACTTTAGCCAACTCCTCCATGATGTGACAACACATCAGAGTTTACAGGAAATGTTCTGTTTCATTACATATTATCACTGAATGTAATACAAGATTTTTGTCTCATCACACAGGCCTAGTGGTTCCTCAGGTGTTACTTTCTGGATGTTTACACTGACGTTATTGTTGCACTTGACCTCTGGATGCACCAGATTTGGCTGCCGCTGGTGATTTTTACTTGTGTAAAAAATAAACAATTCTGTATAAATAACCATATAATGTGAATTTCAATGTTGAATAAGTTAAAAAATAAAGAATCTCATGAAACACTATGGGACCTTTTTGGTCCTGACTGCTCTCAGATGAACCATTATCTCATCAGTTCTGAATGATTTGGACTCTATTTCTCCAAACAGAGGTCATTCAGGCACAACGTTACACTGAAAAACTTAAAAATGACAGAAATTCATTTAAATTGGCTGTAGCACACTTACAATTTAAAAAAATCTCAACCTGCCTCGTTACTTTAAAATGTTATTCCTGTGAGTTTTCAGATGAGACATAAAGTCCACCTCCTCCTCCGTGCAGCTGCTGTTGGCAGACAATAAACATTTTATTCTCGCGTCTGTGAGGCTCGTTTTTTTCTGCCCGATGTTAAACGGATCAATTAGGGATAACAGAGATCCTGGCTAAGCTAATGTTAGCTGGCCTGCCCACTCATTCAGCCTCTCGCTCCGTCTTCCCAGCTGATGTTAATTGTTCTCCCAACGGATGTGACGGCTAAAGCTGGCCATTACCAGGGCAACGGTCTATTATTAGACATTAATAAAGTTAGTTGTCATGTGTGGAGCTATTTTAGATCCAACAGGAATGTTCTGTTTTGGTCAGGTTATTGATAGTAATTTGTAAAAGCTTGGATTAAGATTCCCTTTAATCCATCTTAGTTGAGTCTAGAAGGTTTTAACCTATAACTCGTTCCGTTGTTTTAGCTTTAATGCTACGTGGATGGGTGAATTTCTACATATTAGAGCGTTAATATTCACAGCCACCGCTTCTCTTTTTCATTACAGTTGACCTACCAAGTTTTGTGGAGGATTCTGGGAGGAGACGATCTTTAAAATGCCTGTAGCTACATCCAGCTCCGACTCTGGTAAGTGTCTCAGTCTTCTCTCACACTAGCGAAGCTGTGCGTGTGTGTGTGAGAACTATATCAAGAGAGAGAGAAATGTAGGAGGCGATAGTGGTTATCCTCCCTCTCAGGACATTTATCTCATCTGCTGACTTCTAATATGACTTAATGAGCTGGCTAATGGAGCACTAAAACTCCAGCTTAGATCAGCCATGCCTTAAAGGATTAACTGCTGTATCCTCTACAGGTTGAATCTCATGCACAAATACATGATACAACCAACACAAGTATTCCACACTCTGAATATATATGTGTTTTCCTTTAGATTCACATCTGACACTTTCTGGAATATTTTTTACAATCTACAATAACAATCCTTGACATACTTTTATGGTGAATTATAAATGCCAGCAGACATCTGTTTAACGGGGGGGGGGGGGGGGGGGGGGGGGGGGGGGGGGGGGGGGGTGTTAAATCGTTCAAACTGAACAAAAGCAGCAGAAAAGTGGTTAACATCCATAATTTGACTTCTCTAAGGGAAAGCTGTAATCAGAACTCAGTTTGGAGTGAATGACTGTAATGGTTACACACGTTAAATGATCCCGTATCTGATTGGCGCTGGTCTCCTGGGTGCAGAAATAATCTTATTTTTTTATTTTACACATTTACCAACTACTAAACCGTTGGCCAGGTTGATCATTTAGTTGTAAAAACAAGGTATTGTGTATCTGAAGTAGGGCTGTCAATCGATTAAATTTTTTAATCGTGATTAATCGCATGAGTGTCCATAGTTAACTCACGATTAATCGCAATTTTTTTTTTCTTATTCAAATTTTTCTTATTTCAACACACACACACACACACACACACACACACACACACACACACACACACACACACACACACACACACACACACACACACACACAAAGTTATTCTGGTAAGCTATCAATTAATTTTGTCCGGATTTTTTCCAGCGGTAAAACGGGCAGCACATTGTTTTATTTTTCTGTAGATTATTGAATTATATTGGGACAGAATGATGACGCTGTCTCATCAGCTGAGAGGTCCCGGTTGGTTGCAGCGCTTCGAACACAGGAATTAAATACTCAATAAAAGTAAACAAACTGTACCCTCCTCCTCCGTTTCGCCACCGATCATGTTCGGTTGAACTTCTCCGGTTATCCGCCTCGTCGTAATCCAGAGAAAAATGCCGAGCTGCGGGTCACTTTCTACACACTGTTTACACTCGCTTTCTGAGCGGTTATGTCATCGCCGGCTTTACGCTCATACTGGAAGCCTGGTAGGCGTAGGTCCCCACTCGATTTAAAAACACTGTTTTATTCTTAAAAATCCAGCCGTGGAAATCCTAAAAAGAAATTGACTTGAGGGTTTAATACATTTTTACACATGTGATTCATAGGAAATTTGCCACTGGCCAATGGCTTGTTCCTGCTTTTTTTACGTCAGACTATGGAACGCGAGGAGGGCCAAAACAAAACTACGGAAGCCTGTGCGTTAATCGCGCGTTAAAAAAATGAATGCCGTTAAGGGGGCTTTGCCTTAACGCATTAAAAACGCGCTAATTTTGACAGCCCTATTCTGAAGTGGTTTTTGATTGACCCGTTTGAGTTTATATGATCTTTTCTACTAAAATAGAGAATGTAATAGATGTTTTAACATGGAGCCTGCCTGATGTAGTGTATATACCCTCACTGGTCTCTGAAGACTACAACACACATCGATAGCACTAACTCTCGCTGTGAGACACTGACTGGTTAACATCTGGTGGCCATCTTCACTAAGTTCTGAGTGCAACAAATTCATCAGGTTTTATTGATGTTAATCAGAGTTGGAGCCTTTAAACACCTATAATTATTCCCACAACATTGCAGTAGCGGTTTTAGGCACGGGCAGACCGGGCAGCTGCCCGGGGCGGCATTTTTTCATGACACAGAGGGGGCGCACAATCGCTGAGTGAAAAAAAAAAGAAGAAAGAAACCTGCGCCGCAACATGGTTTTCTATTAGCTGTCATATCTGTGTCTGGAGTGGAACCAGCACGTTGGCGCCCCCTGCAGCTGCAGGTGCTCCTGCTGACTGAGGGTTCAGGCGAGTGCCGTGTGTGTGAAGAAGAGAATAGGGAGGGGCGTGGGGGATTTCACCTCTGGGTCTCTCCCAAATGAAACGGACGGGGGGGGGGTCTGAATCAACTGTATAAGATGGCTAAAGTCAATCACACCTTGATGTTCTTCCATATAACGCACATTTATTCATAATATTATAAATACAGGCTTATAATTCCTTCACGTTTTTCTGAATTGTGTGAAATGGCCAAAAAAAGAGGAAAAACAAAAGGATTTTGTGGTCACCCACCAAGGTCAACTGGTTTAGTCTTGACTCCTGGTTGGTGATTGGAAACCTGTTTATTGAGTCGAGTGCCAAACGAGATGGACAGAAAAAGGCCTAAACCACCAGGTGCCCAATTCAGGACTAACGGGCTAAAGATAAAGGTAGGTAGTACGTTCTCATGCTAGGATGCACGTTTTCCATTTGTTTTAAACCGGTTAACTGGGGATTTTAACGGTTAAATTCGGTCAACTAATTGCTAACAGAGCTAATAGGGCTGAAAGTTTGAAACGAATGGTTGGAATAAATTCCTTGAATCCTTTTTTAATGATTCAAGCGCGCCGCGAGGACTCGTTATGCGCACTGCAGCCTGCCTCCTGAACAACAACAAAAACACGTTGGTCATGATTCATGTTCACATAGCCTAATAATGAATAAACTCTACAAGCAGAAAAAAGTCCCCAGTCCTCACTATCCTGTTATTAGCATTTCCAGCACTACTGAACATGCTAATGAATACATTACTGATCTACTGGTCATAGTGTAACTGTGGATATATTTAGATGTGTTATTTTGACTAGGATGATGAGTGATATTAATACCACCTAAAATGTTACTGAAATATAGGTGAATATTGTTCTATAAAATATTAATTAACTATAAATATCAAATGGGAAAGAGGGAAGTAGACAACACCCATCGATTTAATACATGTTATTTAGGCTTTTATAAGAAGAGTCTGACATCACAGCTTCATCATTTAGTTGTTTTATTGCACATCTTTAGCAGCAGACCACAGTCTTGTTTGGACAGATTTGTCAGAAGTGTGGCTCCTTCATTGCATTTGTTACACTGGTTATTTTTCACATGCTTTGTTCAGTAATAAAAGGTGGCCTTTCTGGTAGTCTACAGTTTGTTTTATGTCAGTTTAAATTGCAATTTCAGGGGCAATTCTAAAATATTTTGGATCATCATCTGCCACTGGTCAGGATGAGCCACCCACCTCCCCTGCTGGACAAGACCTGCCATCTGTCTTATCGGCCACATCAGTCACAGCCTTGACCCTTGAGGAAAAGTTACTGTGTGCATGTGTGTGTGTGTGTGTGTGTGTGGGGGGGGGGGGCTCTAGGGATGTCTCGCCCAGGGAGTAATTCCATGTAGAACCGCCACTGCAACATTGTGACTGTGGTGTTTCTTCATCAGCTGATTTTCCCAGTGGGCATGACCAACCAGCAGACCTAGGTACATGAGCTGGTAGGCCCCTTGTCCTGGGAAACAGCTTGTTGGCTCTGTTATTCATTCTGCTGTGGTCTGCTGGGGTGTAGGCAGCTCTGACCGAGACAGGAAGAGACTGAACAAGCTAGCTACCAAAGCTAGCTCGGTTCTGGGCTGCCCGCTGGATTCTGTTGAGGAGACGTGTGAAAGGAGGATGCTGGGGAAGATGACCTCCATCTTAAGAAACCCCTCCCACCCACTGCACTCCACTGTGGAGATCATGGACAGCTCCTCCAGAGGTAGACTGAGACATCCCAGATGTAAAACTGAGTGCTATCGCAGATCCTTCATCCCCTCTGCTGTAAGAGTGTATAACTCCTCAGTTTAAGCTGTACTCGTATCATCCTGGTACACAATAACACCAATGCAATATTCAGTATGTGTTCTATACTTGTGCAATACTCTATTCACATTGTTGTCTGTGTCTCTTACAGTATGCTGCATAGTGTTGGTACCAAGTTTGTTTTCATCTTTTATTTGTGGTTTTTTTAGTGATCTAAGATTACAATACTAGATTACTGCCTATGTGAATATACATGTATCCTTGTTTTTATCTTTCTTCTAATTACCCTTTGAGTGATGGTGCTGCTGTGACAAGTGAATTTCCTCACTGTGGGATCAATTAAGTCTATTCTATTCTATTCTATTCTATTCTATTCTATGAATCACTCCAACACTTGGGGACACTACTGAAGAAGACTGCATGTCAAATGTAAAGATCCCTTCAGTTTGACACATCTGAACAAAATACTGTGACAATAATTAATTAATTTTTGCAAAACTTTGCTGTCTGTGGGAGCAACCAGCTGCAGGAGTGGATTTCAGCCCTTGTTAACACACACATTCTTTCTCTACTTTTTCCAGTCAGAATGCCCGACGAGCACTAGGCCTGTTCCTATTCGTCATCGCCACGTCCCGTTAAACATTGAAATTGTGTAAGGTGTATCCACAACATTATGAGGATGTTGTAACAATGTTTCTTGTCAGGGCCATGGACGTTGCTGCTCCTAAGTTGTGGAATTCTTCACCAGCCCACATTAGGAAGGCTTCCTCACTTAAAACGTTCATGATTTCTTTAAAGTCTCATTCACTGAGAAACATATAATACTCTGAGTTTCACATGCATGCTGAACTCAAAAATAGTCTTCAGTCCCTTTTGCCTGCATTAGCTGCAGAAAGAAAATAGACAGGAAAACTGTGAGGTCAGAAAAAGCCAGACTCTTCTACGTCATGGGGAAAATTAGTATTGATGGCCTCGCCCACCTTGGGTTGAGACCACAGAAGGTTGTGCTGATTTAGCGGCCAGGAGAGAGCAGCACGCGTCTTGGCTAGTAGAAGCTAACATTAGTATAGCAAATCCACAACATTTGGGCCTGTGTTATTTGTGGAGATAAAACATCAACGTTGCATTTTTCACTCGAGAAAGAAGAGTGAACGAAGGCAGTGGAAGAGTTGCATTGCTGTTAGCCAATCAGAGGCAAGACATTTGCATATCATAAAGATTAATGGGCAAGACTCAAAATGCTGCCATTTTCCATCCCCCCACTTCTCTAACAAACTTCCACCCCCTGAAACAGGAGCGCCAGAGCTTTTTTCTGCAGCAACTTAATGATACCTTCTTATGTCGGCTTTTTTATCAGCTTTTAACCAACATTAAGCTAAAGTCCTATTAGTTGTTACACTGGTGTGTGAAATTTGTTCTCCACATTTGACCCATCCCCTGGGGAGCGGTGAGCTGCAGACACAGCAGCGTTCGGGTACCATTTGGTGGTTTAACTCCCCAATCCAACCCCTTAATGCTGAGTGTGAAGCGGAGAGGCATTGGATCATCTTTGGTATGACCCGACTGTGGATTTGAACCCCCGATCTCCCAGTCTCAGGGCAGACACTCATACCTAGGCCACTGAGCTGGTACTTTTATTATAAATTTATTGTCTTTTGCTTTTTTATAGTGCATGTTTAGCCTACATATGGTTTTATTTTATTTTATTGTACTTCAGGTGTATTTTATGGGTTTATGTGTAGCACATTTGCTGTTTTTAAAGTTATTTCTTAGGAATTAGGATTAGGTATTGATCTGATATCGAGTCCGTGTACATGTCCTGTCTTGTAGGACAGTATTTACAATTCAGATTGGATGTAAAAGAGGATCCTGTCACTTTTTATGTTATAGTGAAGATACCAGCTAACAGATCACGCCTTGACATGACCTTAGAGTCCCACTAGTGAGGGACAATTTTTCTACTGCTTCTGAAACAGTAGTTCTTTTAATAAGGCAAAATTAGCATATGGTAATATTGAACTTTTCTCCTGTTATGTCAAACCCATACCCAGCTACGTCTTAGGGTCAATGGCTTCCATATGGGCCTGCTTGTACTCATACTTGGTCTGGAAAAGTAGTATCTGAGCATTTATTTCATAGTGTGTCATAGCAACTTTGACAGTAATAGTTTGAAATAATGAACACAGTACAAGTTAAAATAATGCCTTTATGGGAGTAGTGGTAGATAGCAGTGAGTAAATTCTGTCCTGGTCTACAGGTGATAGTGATTCTGATGATCTACAATAGCACAGAGTTCATGATGATAAATGATCTGCACTTGTATAGTGTATTCACACACACACACACACACACACGCACACACACACACACACACACACACACACACTCTCTCTCTCTCTCTCTCTCTCTCTGATGGTGGTGAGCTACATTGTAGCCACAGCTGCCCTGGGAGGTGAGGCTGCCGTACACAGGTGCCACCGGTCCCTCCGACCTCCACCAGCAGGCAGGGAGGGTGAATTGTCTTGCCCAAGGACACAATGACTGACATGACTGTGGGAGCCTGGGTTTGAACCTGCAACCCACCGATTACAGGGCGAACTCCTAACCTCTGAGCCAACGTCCCAGTGCTTCTGTATTTCTGAACTGAGTTCAAAAAATGGTTGTATAGTCAGTCTGTTAATCTGGTAATTATCATCTTATTAATGTGTTACAAAAGAAATTTTGTCACAACACCACAAAGCTGTTGGTACCTCACAACATCCTAGTAACGCTAACTGTCATGTTCTTGTGAAGACATTCTGAAATTTCAACTATTAAAGCTAAAACAACTTATCTGTTGCAAATTTGCACCATTTTCCCTCTGAATGCAGAATCTACACCTGCTTCCCACTGTCCAATCAGCTGCCTTCTGTCCCAGTTTAACCCTTGCTGGGAAACCTGGAGAGAAAATGCTCCTGCCTTATCCTCTTCTTCATCCTCCTCCTCAAGAAGCACAAGACATCCTCCTCTTGTTCGCCCACCCCACCTCCTTTCTTTACTCAAGCTCCCAGCCTGCTCTCGTTACCTTCTCATTCATGCACAGGGGGCGGCGCTCAGCCAGGCGCAGCTTCTACACATTCATGTCAAGAGCAGGTAGAGAGGAAGTCGAGAGCGAGGGGCTGTTTTGGCAGGAGGAGGAGAGAATCGGTGACAGATAGTGAGACGAGATCCCTCACACTGCGTCTCCTACGAGCACTGGGTTGTGTTTCTGTGAGTGTGTGTGCCCTGTAGTGAGGTGTTGTTCAGCATGGCTGGCAGCCCATTTGGAAGGCTCTCTCTGGGGGAGGGCGACTCAGCCAACTCCTTGGAGGGAATGGATATGAAGCTGGATGCAGAAGGTAAGAACAGAGGCTCCTACCTGCCGGCTGATGGCTCTGAAAACAAATATATGCCAGAAACCTTTGTTCTGTTTCCAAGCAGAGGCTTCCTTTTCTGCAGTTGCTGGTTTTTGGATGGTGTTTTGAATTTGCATTGCACCTGCACCTGAAGGACCGGTGTGATGAATACGAGCAGAGACAGATTAGGACTGAGGGCAGCGTGAGATGCACTGGAATCTGAGGCAGCACACTGATATAAAAATACACCAAGATGCTGAGAAAACCAGTCATAACAGATAAGAGTGTTGAACCAGAACTGGAATGAACTAGTGAAGAGGAAAACAAGTCTATGTTTGTCTTTGTGAAAGATAATATTTGCTCCTAAGTGTGGGAACCCCCATATATCCCATGCATAATGCATAGTTCCCATTAATATTAGATAGTGTTGCATTCCTTAGAATAATATAAGGGCTTTGACCCGCCACGGGGTCAAAGTTCATAAACTCATGCAGTTACAGATTCCTTTGGATGCCATCTGGAGAGGTTGGAGTAAAAACATTAGGTGAAGGTTACAAGCATCATCGCATCACTCCCAAAGCCACTGCATGCCATGTAGGATACTGTGTTGCAAAACATGCTGTGCTTTGTAACGTAGCTTGACAGGACAGCAGTGACAGCCATGATGAGTCACGTTAAGCTGGATTCGTATATGTGTGTGAGTTGGATAAAGATTGGGAGAAGTGTGTATTCAGGGTGTGTAAGTTGGGATCAGTGGAATGCAGCTGATCACTAAGAGCATGTTTGAAACTCAGCCTTTGTGCTGCTCTCTTTCTCAGGGCCTTTGTGGCCCTGAAAGCCTGGCCCTGTCAGGGAAACATTCTGTGGACTAATGAAGCGGTGTTCAAACACAGATGATGGATTATTGAGCGCCGTGCGTTAGTGGGGCTGGTTGTCAAAGGTAATCGCTCACTTTCAAGAGAATTGAACAATTTAATTCTGTTCTGGCTGAGGAGTGTTTGATAATGTGGCGACACTTGCAATTATGTCATTCGCATCACACCTCAGTGGTCTCGACTGTCATCTGCTGCTCAATGGAGAGTGTGTGTAGAGTTAAAGTTACTATAAGAGTTCAGAGTTACTGTCGCAACAAGTGTCGTCTCCAGGGTGATCTTAATCAAAAAGCACGTTTTTTTAATCAGCATCCATAAGGCAGTGCCTCCAGCCGGACTAATTGGTGTGCAAAACATTACATCATGCTTGAAGGAATGTTTCGAATGTCTCAAAATGTGTTTTTGAAAGTTATGAATCCTTTTTTTGTTTGTTATAAAAAGCCTCTTGAATGACCTCAGCGTGGAAAAGTGTCCTCCAGGATAAGCTAATGGCTAGCCTGAACCCAGGAGTTCATATGAACGATGTTTATGGATCTTAACACTGTTGTTTACACGGAATGTGTTTCCTAAACCTTCACAGAGCAGCTAGAGTCCATAAGAGTTTCCTCAAATGATTACTGAGGGGTTTGAGACTGAAAGCTTGCTGGTAGAAAATGATTAACCTAGCTTTTGTAGCGAAGACGTGCATCATGTAAATGTTTATGATTAACATTTGCATGGCTGTGGCTTTTAGGAGATGGGATCTGTTTTATGATCAACACTCTTGGGTGTTGGCAGAGCTTGGATTAGCTCTTTAATCCTATTTCTCCATACGGAGGCTGTTCATGAAGCTACAACAGGTAGGATATTAATTATTTACAACGATGACAGAGAACCAGTGTGAGATGCCTCTCTTTTATTCTTATCTAAATCAATGTTTGAAAAGTCACCATCTGTCTTTGTGCCCCACCCCGTCTCCTCCAAACCTCTGAGAGTTTCAGCTCTGCCACGGCGCTACTGTCACTATGTGATCGGCTTTTTGGCATCACAAATTCTCCAATCGATTCCTAGTCGTAGTTATTCAAGTAGCAATCCTCTCAAGCTTCACTGAGCAAATACGTTCATCAAACCCGCAGACGAGCAAGCCTCAGCGCTGAGGCTTAAACATGAGCTTAAGGTCACTCCCACTCCTGATTGGCTGACAGAACTAAAGTCAGGCAGAATCACAATGTTTCCACGTGAAACGTTTCCCATATGAGCATCATGGGACTGCAGCCTTATTTCTGTGATCAGATGAGATTTAGTTTGATGCCAAGCCTGTAAAAGTAGCACACAGACCGGTGCCCACGTTCCCCCACACAGCGTCCTCCTAAAAACCAGTTTGTGTGAAGACAGGGTTAATCATTACTCCATCACTGGTAAACCAGCAAAACTGTGTTTTTAATGGATTCTTTGCAGCGTTGTCTGCATTAACAAAGAGCCCCAGGTTGGAAAGAATCATGGATCTTCTAATTTAGAGGTGAAGTCATCTTTTTCTTCAGCTATAAATAAATCATCAGGTCTGATCCATGCACACCACGTCTGTATTACTGTACAGACCTAGATCCACCGCTCTAAATGTGCATTTCTGGCTTTTCCAGAGGTTTAAAACTGTAATGATGATCGTTTTCAGACACGTTCCATGTCAGCTCAAGGTCCATCAGCCTTGCAAAGAAGTTCAATAAATCAAAGACTCAAACTAGGTTTTAGTGTCTCCCTTTAGCAGCGAGAGTGAAATAAACCTGCATTAACACTCAGAAAAGATCCTGGTTTCTGGAAACCAAATGAAAAGTTTAAAGTTATGAAATTTTGTTGACAGCTAATTAGATTTTGGAGACTTTTAAAGAGAAATGAATCTGAAACCCGTCAGCCAACCTTGAAAACTCAGAGGCTCAGATTAAAACTGATTTATGAACCAACTCCTTAGAAAAAATTAAAGGATGAATGAAAAATCTAGAGGGAACTTTTATCTGATTAAATGAGAAGAAACCCATTTTGAAGAAGCTTTAATCAACTGATAACTTTCCGAGTTCTCAACCTAAATTGACTTCATTAATTTAAACTATTTCTGTATTTTTTTAAACTTGTAAATAGATGGCTTCTACTCCTGCTAACATCCACATGAAAACATATCAGCCAGGGAGTCTGTTTCCATATCTAATGTGAAAAAACATTCCGACCGCAGGTGTTCACCTGAATATGGAGAAGGATCCTGATGCCAGGTGTGAACTGATGCATTCAGTGCTGTCCAGTTGGGATGGGAGCCTCCAGGATGCATGTTGATGGCAGGAAGAGAAAAGGACCAAAACAAAGACTAACGGGGGAGAGAAAATCTTTAAACTGCCTGAAATTCCAAACAAGTCTTTAATTTTGTAGGGAAAGCAAAAATAGCACAAATAGTTATTTTCTTTCCATTATTTTAGGAGAATTTGTGAATACTAAAGAAACCACAAACTTAGGTTTCTGAAGTTTAATAAGTTGAGCTGCCCAGATGGTTCGTCCATTCCAGGAAGCAGAGCGAGTCAGCTGCACTTTTGTTTGTTTTAATGCTCCCCGAGGAGTCGGCATGGAGAAACAACAACAACACAACCGCTTCTCCCACATCTCTCCCTCCATGTGCCCGCCTCCCTCAGCTCCTCTGTGCATCTTCTCCCCTTGTTTATCCAACCCCTGCTCCATAGCAACAGAGCAACCTTCACTAAGTGTCGGCTAAGAGGTTCGTGTACCCTGCCGTGCTCTAACCACAAACAATAATGGGCCAGATTGTCTGGCTGCCTTTGTGACATTGAGTTTAATTGTAACCCTCCTTTGGGGAGAACAGGCACTCAGATGAGGCTTTCACACAAAAAAAGTACCTTTAATTTGGTTTTCATGTAATTACATGCTGTCTACCGTCATCAGGAAACAGAAGAAGTCATTTGTGGTTCACTGAGTTGATGCAGAAAGCTGTAATGTGCTGAAAATCTTCATGCAGCATCTTTGAGTTGTAATCAGGACTCTTCTTCCTTCAGATGTGACACCATCTCTCCGTATGAGATCTCAGGACATGTAGGTCAAGCCTGTCTGCACACCTGCTCTCTCTTTGTGCTCTTAAGCCCTCACCTGCAGGAAGAAAGTTCTCAAACGATATCAAGTTTCTCCGTGTCGGATAGGCAATTCAGATCCAGTCAAGTGAAAAATGACTTTCGTCTCACCTGCAAAGGCAAAGTGGATGAAAAATAAATCCGGCATGCTATTACGCAAATACAACTTTACGGCTGATATGAGGCGTGAGCAGAAGGAAGATAAAGACTGTAAGTGATAAGAAAAAATGTAGTTTGACTCCTGCTGTTCAGCCTTTTATGCAAGGGAAGATTGCTTTTACACCGCTGGTGAACAAGATGAAATATTCCACCCGAGTGCTAAACGTGGACAGTACGACAAATGAAAGATGAAGTTTAAAAACAGGGAAATAACAATTGTGTCTCAATCTGACTTCTCTTGCTTCAGTTTATGTTCTGAAAACAGGAAATAGCATCTGATAGTGAACTGTTTATATAAAAATGAAAGAGTCAGAGCCAAGAAGGTCAAACTAGATTTTTAATAATCTCTTCCTTTAATAGGTTGGTGAAGGTCACACTAATACGCTCCACCTTCTGTCTAAATAAGTTAACATCTAGCTCCTGGTGTAATGTGTATTATCTGGGATGAACCTTGAAATGGCAACTCTTGATTTTCTCAAAGTCGTCAGTGACCTTCATTTAACCAAACAGAGACGGCACGAGCATGTGGACCAAAGGGTAGTCCAGGAAATAAAAAAAACAGTCAGAAATAAAAAAGGGAGGAAATAGTAGAGCTGCTTTATTATAGAATAAACGTCACAATTAATTTGGCTAAAATTAAAATCCTGATTAATATCCAGAGTTCACACATTAAGGAAACTGCACAGCAAATCTGGAAGTTCAGAATTAACACTCTGAGTTAAAATCAACACTTCTTCAGAGTTTATGTGGGAACCACCACTTCAATGTTAAATCAACACGTTTAAGAGAGTTAACATTTTTACACCATTTTAGTGTTGATACTAAAATCATTCAGGGTTAAATTTTAACACCAGCAGAGTTTACAAAATACACCAAATTAGTGTTAAAACTCCACTTATAGAGTGAAATTCTGACACCAAGACAGTGTTAGCCTAACTCTCTAAAGAGTTCATTTCAGTAACATGAACACTACAACCAGTGTTAAATGTTCAGAGTCAATTTTACACTCATTAGAGTTAAATTCAGTTATAAATCAACTCCATGAATTAATGAAATTTTAACTCTTATCAGTGTTTCGCGCCAGGATGCTAACAGACACTGAAAAACACCAGCTAACTCATGCCATGTACACCTCATGACTGTGGACAGCCAGTGAGAGAGGAACACAAGGAGCAGAGTCCTGAGCATTTAGTGTGAACCATGCTCCACTTCTTTATTGTGACAGTGGAACGGCACAGCAGTGCCATTCCTGTGACCAGCCTCCTCACTTATGGTGCCAACATGACACAACAAGTAACACCACATTTACAACAGTGAATTAAGTAGTAACTAAGAACAACCCCCCCCCCCCCCAAAAAAAAAAAATAAACATACATAAACACCCCAAAATAGAACAAATTACCTAAAAACATGACTCCCACAATGCACCTCGCCCACTGCAGCTCCTGCAGCCAATCAGTCACTACCAGTCCAACTTTTAGAATAAAGGGGTGGAGTCTGCAAATTAACTCTGCAGGTGTTATAGCCACTGTGGGAGTTCAGAGTTAGCTTTTCAGGAGTTATTTTGTCCAAAATGACTCCTACAGAGTTGATTAGGAAACACCATACCATACCAAACCATATTTATTTATAAAAGCACATTTAAAAACAGCATGTCAGCTGACCAAAGTGCTGCACAGGGTAAAAACTAAACATATAAGCACTGGGTTAAAATTCACCCTCATACAGAGAGTGCATGTTTAAAAATCAAAAATAAAACCGATAAGATCAAAATACTCTAAGACCATAAAATAAGTAAAATGCAGCACAAGAACACACTCATCAGCCAAAAGCTAGTTGAAAAAAGTAAGTCTTTAGGCTGGACTTGAATTGCACCAGTGAAGGAGACTGGCGCACGGACAGAGGAAGTGCATTACACAATTTCGGTGCAGCGTAAGTGAAAGCACGCTGCCCCCGAGCTTTATAGGTCATTTTAGGTATACAGAGCAGTTGTTGATCAGCAGACCTTAGTGACCTGGAGGGAATGTATGGTGAAAGCAGCTCTGTTAGATAGAGGGGAGCAAGGCCATGCACAGCTTTAAAAGCAAACATTAAAATTTTAAAATGCACCCGGTAGTTCACAGGGAGCCAGTGTAGGTCAGCCAGAACAGGTGTAATATGACAGTGTCTACTTGACTTAGTAAGAAACCTTGCTGCAGCATTTTGGACTTTCTGCAAATGGCTTATGGTAAATGCATTAACACCAATGAGAACAGAGTTTGCATAATCAAGTCTAGAAGTGAACACTCCTTTTTAACAACTGGGTTTGACTCTCATGTCAGTGTTACATATAACTTTTTTGTGTTAAATTAACTATTCTTAGTGTTAAATTGGACCAACACCCCAAAATTAACACTTTTAAATTGGCTGATCTCCTTAGGTTATTGTCAGAAATCCCCACGAAACTCTTTCTGGCCTTAAAGCATCCAGATGGAGTCTCAGGTTTAGTACCTTAAAGGTGCTATGTGGGATATTCATAGAAATCATGGTAATAATTGCGACTCTTTAGCGCCATGCACTTCAGAGTAAGTATTGCAGCTACGGTGGCCCACTCAAAAAGGCAACAACTCCAGCGTTCACTCCAGCCATCTGGTTTGTTTTTTTATAAAAAGCATGAGATTGATTTATTTCCAGTCTCTGTAGCCTAACCCACACAAAGCATATAACTACTCCACCAGTTAAAAAACATTTTTTAATGACTGTTCAGTCTTAATGCATAATGCTCCCCCCGACAAGACGACGCGCGCACCCCCCCACCCACACCCCCCGGGATGAGGCGGCGCGATCCGCCACCCCCCTCATTCAACAAGCATCACGGCTGTAAACACTTCTAGGGGAAACACTGCTGTTAGCTGTTATATCAACCTACCAGTCCTGAAGGAAGCTAGCATAGCTGCCACCGATTCACACAAGGAGGAGGGAAGGCATCAGCTGTGGCGTCCGGTGTCATGTGGATCAGAGCAGCGGAGTAATCAAGAGTCTGCCGGTTAGCCATCAGCTGATCGTGGCACACTGTGTGCGCCGCAGTGAAGATCAAGATGGAGCTAAAGTCAACCACTGGCTGTTTAGCGATCGGATAGCCGATGAGGTTTGGCTTGAGCCGGGGACACGCTGTGGAAATAAAGTAACTAATGCTAACATAGCTACCGGCTAGCGGACCACCGCTGAAGCGTGTTGGGAGAGATACAGCAGGCTGCGGTAAGAGAGGAGACTTTAATAGAAGGAACTTTCTTGAAGAAGGACTTTGGAACTGATACTTTGGGACCGGATTGGGAGCTTTATTATGAAGAAAAGAAATGATCAGCTTGAGGTGAGTCAGGAACAACACTTGGAGGCTGGTGTCTAGCTGTTGCGGGCGGGGTTCTCATCATATGCAGCTGCTGAGTGTTGGAAATCAATAAGACCTGACATATTTGATGTGTCTTTTGATTTCATTGTTTGTTATTCAAACTAACAAAGTACAGCAACGGTGTAGCAGCTAGTCTCGTCTCTTCTTAGTTGCATTGTCAGACGCCATGCTTCCACGGCACACTGCTGCCCTCTGCTGTTTCTTTCAGGTTACAGTCATAGTGCAAACGCGTAACTCAGAGCTCGTATGTCCCTAAATAGCTACCGTATTTCAAGATGGAGGATGACCATGGAGCGTCGACCACAATTTATGTATTAAAAATGTAAAATTTGAAGCTGAGAGGAATATTTAGATTTGATGTTGGTGAGAAATATTAATGAAAAAGGACAGGTTTGTGCACTGGATGCACAGAATTTGGTAGTAAACAGGTAAAAATATTACACACTGGGGCTTTAATCATAAACCTGCCACATCTGGTCCTATGGACCTCTTGATGCGTGATGTCATGCGCTCAAGATTTTAGGTCTTCATAAGGGATCAGATGATGAGATGAGAAAGGAGGACACTAGTTGTGACATTCAACATATGCTGTCCTGTCGGTGTGTTTTGCCCTCATTCTGCCATATCTACTTGCTCAGATTCTACAGCAAGGAGCATGGAGGTGGAGGTTAATTAAGAGAGCAAAAACTAAATAGGAGCATTCTTGCCAAGAAATGTGACCAAATAATATTAATAATAAATTTTTGTCATTTTGTTTAATGCTTCTGTGATTTTTCATGGTGCCACAGAATTAGTTTAATTATACAGCCTTAGAAAACAGAGCAAAACCTTCAGAGAATGCCTCCTTCTTGTATTTATATTGCAAAATTCCAGTTGTCCCAGTCCGCCCTGTCCTTTCTCAGGACACACTTTCACACCATGTTCTCCAGCTGCTGCAGAAACATGAAAAATCACTCCCATCATCTTCAGCTTTCACCTCAGCAGAGACAAAAGTCCTCCACACGGGACCAGTCAAGGCTGAGACCGACCCAGAGGTGCTGTAGGGGCAACAACAGTAGCGAACAGTTGTGGTGATTAAACAGAATTATGCAGCACCTGTAAACCCAGCCTGCTGCTCTGATATTTTTTGCCAGGCATGAGATCGGGCAGCTCTCCAGCTGAGTCTGAAATCAAGAGGGAGAGCAGAAGGAAGAGGAGACCTCACTGCAGAAGAATCATGTCGCCATAGTTTAATCTACTTATCACAGTCAGTGTTAGGATTGATGACACACTGATGTGTCAGATCTCATTAGGCGTCTTATTTTTAGCATACTCCAAAAATGTTAATTCTTGTTTATGTTTATAACATTCCAAATATATTTATAAAATACTTTTAAAATCCAAGAACAATTATTGTTTGTACAGTTAAAGCATCTTATATTTTAAGAATCACTCTTGTGCTGCATGTGTGAATCCAGCTGTACTTAATACCAGAGAAAACAGGAAGGATTTATAGTGCATCCCTTTAAACAAGGCTTCACACCAGGGATAGATGTATTTTTGGCAGCTCAGTACTATGCAAAGGTTTGAGGCAGGTGTGAACAAATGCATTCAGAAATATAATGATTGTTTATTTTTATCAATTTATAAAATGCAAAGAGGGTGACCCCAAACATCCAGCTAAAGTCATTAAGAGCTATCTACGGGGTCCTGGAAGTGATGTCTGGCCCTCACAGAGCCTGATCTCAGCATCATGGAGTGTGTCTGGGATTACATGAAGAGACAGAAGGATGTGAGGAAGCCTACATCCACAGAAGATCTGTGGTTAGATCTCCATCATGTCTGGAACAACCTACCAGCCCAGTTCCTTCAACAACTGTGTGCAAGTGTAGCTAGAAGAATTGATGCTGTTTTGAAGGCAGAGGGTGGTCACAGCAAATATTGATTCAGATTTTTGTTCATTCACTGCTTTTTATTGATTGATGAAAATAGATGATTAACACTTTCATTTTTGAAAGCATTCTTTGCTAACAGCCTTTTTCACACCTGCCTAAAATGTTTGCAGAGTTCTGTATTTTCTTGAGATTTATATATTATTGTGACTGATTTAGTCAAATTCTAAAGTTTTGCATGTTAAAGTGAAAATTAACCTTTTAATGCCTGAAAAATGAAATATTTTTAAAAATATACTTTTAAAACAAAAACATTTACTTTCTGATGTTAATGAAACATCCACAAAATAAACTGTTTTATTTTATTATGCTATTATAAAAAATAACAGTAATATAAAATAAATAAAATGGCCCCTTACCACCTGCAGATCCTCCACCAGAGGGCAGTAGACATGACTAGGACTGGATATGGCAGGTTTATGATGAAGGTACTAATCCTGATGCTTTAAAGGGACACTAGTCAGTTTTGGCTTGTTTTTAGCACCCCCTAGTGTTTGTTGGTGAAAGCGAACGTAAAACTTATCTCCTCGCTGTGCGTTCGTCTTTTTAAGACCTTAATCTAACTGCTGAAACGTCTCCCCAGCATTCATTAGTGTCTACAGGAGCGGTTCATCACTAAGTTAAACAAATCAGCTGTGTTCATGATCTAAAACTTGCAGGAAACATGCTGGAAGCAGACTGCAGATCCAGGTATGTCAAGCTCAATTTTTTTCTAAGTCCCAGCAGACCGGACCGGCAACTGTGAAGTTGCAAGTAGAATATTCCGGCCACAGGGGGCGACAGGGTGGCCTTTCCTTAACCCTGTAAAGGGTCATTTTAGCACATACTGGCTCAAGAAAATGATTTAAAAATATAAAAAAGTTGCAAAATATCCCTTTAAGGCCAATTTGAAAGTTTAATCACATTCTGGTCCACCTTAAAAATAGGTCCCAGTTGTATTGAAAGCTACGTGATGTTTTGCACATTAGATACTCCAAAAATGTTGGAGGTTCGTCTAGGGTCAGATTTATAAAAACAAACAGGAGATCAGTCTGACTCAAATCAAAAATGGTTTCTCACACACAAACATTAAAAATGTGTTGGCGAGACTGCTGTCGTTGACCAGGACTCAGGGACCAGCACTTGCTGATACACTCACTGACACGGGAATGACCCTGAAACCATCTGCGTTCTAGCTAAACCTCACACTTCTAGGAAACGATTCTGTTTCCTCTCACAAGTAAGTCTAAACTTACAAGAATGATGCCATATTTGGTCATATGCTGCTTTTAAACTAGAAAGAACATTTGATTTTTACCTAGCGGTTCACCCTCAGTGAGAACAGCAAACGGACTATACGGGGAACCAAAGTGAGGAAGTGATGTAGAGCATTTTGGGTTTGGAAAATAACACCAACAGCACAAATCTGTGTAAGCTGTAGTAAACAAGGATGGAAAACGTTTTGTGGGCAGATGTGGAGTAGTGAGAAGAGAGAGAACCAGTTATGGTGTTTACTGGCCAGGTGGTTTTCTTCTTTTTCATGTTTCCTTCATGACCACTACTCGTTTAAGGCAGTCTGGTCCACCTTCAAAATTGTGAAAGTATTGAAGGACCCAGGGTCCAGCAGCTGAAGTCAAATAAAGTAAAACTTTAACATTCTGCACTGGCATTAAATCCAAGGAGAAAAGTAACAGTTGACTAGAACTCACCACAGAATCTGACTAAAACAGGAAAGCAAAGAACCATAAAATGTTTTCTTCAAAACTCAGACGAACAAAGACACAACAGAAGATCCAGACAGCGCCTCTTAACTCCAGATGCAAGCAGGATCTGTTTTTAGTGTTCTTCCAGGCCTTTTCAGGAGATGAGACCTATAAAGTTGGTCGTTAGCTGTAGCTTTGGACCACCAGCGTCTTTGTCATAAACATTAAGAGTGTTGTATTTTTAGCTCAGACGACTGTTATGTAAATTACAGCAGACAAATTCTCCGCATTAATAAAAAGCCCTCTCCTGTCTGCTCTGGTGGTGGGCGCGCTCGCTGCCTTAATGAGTCATATTTAGAGTCTGGAGATAGTCTTTGAAGCCGGACTCAAGCCTGTCTGACCTTCATTGAGTTGTTGACACCGCCTGGCTCGCGCTCATTGATTGGTTGTCCTTTTGAGTAATGAGGTGGGTTTGATTTCACGTCTTGGAGGTAAAGGTGCATGCATGCCTTTGTGAGTTTATCTCAGAGGCTGATGCACGAACCAGAAAAACATTGTCAACGTCTCCTCGCTGACTGATGAAATAATAATGGTGCTGAAACAAGAGGCTGTAAACCGCAGAAAATGTTTAAATGTTTGTTCTAATGGCAGCTTCAGCAGCTGTGTTGTTGTGTGTGTGTGTGTGTGTGTGTGTGTGTGTGTGTGTGTGTGCGTGCGTGTGCGTGTGTGTGTGTGTGTGTGGGAGGGAGGGAAGGAGTAAGTAGGGAGTTGTGGGAGAAAGATGCTGTGAGTCTGACAGACTCATGACTGACAGAGATAAAATTACTTGGGAAAGGAAATGATGCAGCTCCCCTCGTCCTTCTTGCTCACTCCCTCCTTTTATTCCATCTGTAACTGTCCTACAGTAAATGCGTTTTCTGTTTCCTAACTTATACTATTGCTATTGTATTGCTTCTGCTGTGCACAAATTAATCAACTGTTCTTCTCTCAGGGTGTGTTATGCTGTGTTTTAAACAGGCTGCAGTGAATCCCCTTTTTAAAAAGCCAAGCCTGGACGTAACTTGTCTATCTAATTATAGACCTATTTCCAAACTCAGTTTTCTGTCAACAGTTCTAGAGAAAGTGGTTCATTCACAGCTACAGGGGTATTTGACAGACAAATTTCAGTCAGGTTTTAAGGCACGGCATAGCACTGAAAGGGCGCTTTTACGGGTGGTTAATGATTTGTTGATGATCAGTGATTCTGGCAAGTCGGCTGCTTTAGTGCTGCTGGACTTATCTGCTGCTTTCGACACTATTGATCATGATATTCAGTTGTCTCGATTGGAGTCTTGTGTTGGTATAAGGGGCACGGTGCTTAAATGGTTCCAGTCCTATCTACAGGACAGGTCCTTCTCTGTGAACACCAGCACCTGTGACGTGTGGTGTTCCACAAGGTTCTATTTTAGGGCCAACCCTTTTTTCACTGTATATTTTACCATTGTCCTCTATCTTCACCAGACACAACATCACTTTTCATTGCTTTGCTGATGACCTTCAGATATATCTCCCGCTCATCCCGAATTCAGCTGTTTCTTTAATGGCCTGCTTAGCAGATGTGAAGCAGTGGATGTCAATTAATATCATGAAATTGAACGACCTGAAGACAGAGATTGTAGTTTTTGGCACTGGAGACCTGTTAAAGGGCGCCGTGAGCCCACTTGGTTCCTTTTCAGACTTTGTAAAGCTTCATGTAAAAAACCGGGGGTTTTTATGGGTGGTTCGTTTAAATTGGACAGACAGATAAGTGCAGTGGTCCAGTCTGGCTTTTATCACTTGAGGCAACTTGCTAAGGTTAAGCGCTATCTGCCGGTAACATGTTATTCATCTGTTTGTCACTTGCTGATTGGACTACTGCAATTCCCTTTATTATGGCTTAGAGCATTCCTCCCTAAACCGCTTGCAAATGGTTCAAAATGCAGCAGCCCGCCTTTTAACAGGAACAAGGAAGCGTGATCACATCACTCCAGTGCTTGCTTCCCTTCACTGGCTACCAGTGCATTACAGGATCCAGTTGAAATTGTTGCTTTTTGTTTATAAATCTCTTCATGGTCTGGCCCCACCCTATATAGATGACTTATTGTCAACCTACACTCCTGCCAGGAATTTGAGGTCCAGTCCTTGTTATCAATTCCAAAGGCTCGCCTTAAAACAAGAGGAGACGGAGCATTTTCTGTGGCCGGCCCTACACTCTGGAACAGCCTTCCTCTGCAGATTAGGACCTCTCAAAGTTTGGATGCTTTTAAGTCATTGCTTAAAACTTACTTCTTTGACCTGGCCTTTAATGTAGGATGATTTTTCAAATCTTTTTATCAACCTTTTATTGAATTGTGTGTTACAATGTTGTTTTTATTTCAACTTGTTGCTTATTTATGGTTTTATGTTTTTAGTAATTTTACTGTCTTGTTACGCTCATCTTGGGTGTTTTATGTACAGCACTTTGGGTTGCAGAAGCAATAATACGTGTGCTTTAGAAATAAACTTGACCTTGACCTTTACATAAGTCTGTTTAATAATAACGTCCCTGGTTTGTGTGCAGCCATGCACCAGGCTCTGGACACACTGAGTGACAGCACGAGCTCCACCACAGCCAACGACCTGGATCTCCTCTTCCTCAAAGGCATCATGGAGAGCCCAGTGGTGAGAAACTTCTACAGCTTCACACACACACACACTCACACACACACACACACACACACACACACACACACACACACACACACACAAAGACACACACACGCACAAAGGTCATCCAGAATGTGTAACTGAGCCCCGTTTGTTGCATTTACTCATAGATTTGTTCCTGCGGACGTTTTGATGAGATTTCACAAGGTTTATTTCAACTGATGCTGCGTAATACAAAAAATTTTAAATTTAAATGTAATCAAGCGGTAATAGTCCTTGAATTATTAAGCACAATCACATTTCCATTTGACTGACCTTGCTTCATTGTGTTTTGATTGGTTGTAAGTGCTTTTTAAAGAGGTGGCTGCCGTCCTATTTTCTCTCAGTGTCAAGCTGCAGAAGTAGGAAAGAATGAAAACCAAACAGCATTTGTAGTTTTTGCTCAACACTTTTATTTCTAGAGTGATTTAATGGACTAGTTAAAATTAGAATGTGTGTGTTTTCAGCAGTTGTGTTTTATTTTAACTAGTTGTCCAGCTGGTCAATAATAATAATTCTAACCTCCTGAGAATAACCTCTCTTTAGCCTTCTGTGGTCCATGTTCAGTGTGGTACACACCCTGATACCAAACAGCTCTGTGACTACTTTACACTTTCAAATATTCAGACGTGTGTCTGTTTCAAGTTATTTTAACGACCATTTTGGGTTTTTGCTTCTTTACCAAAACGACACCAACGCTTGCATCCATGTCTGTGAACCAATCAGAGCAACAAGAGAATCACATGGTTACTTTTGACTTGTTTAACAAGTGCAGCCGGACGAGAATCTCTACAGTCTATGAAAACAAAGAAGAGATTGGCAGGACTTAGTTTCTGAATCTGGAAATTCAACAAACATGTTTGAAGGATTTAGATGAGGATCTTCATTTGGTTTATAATAATATTGATTTAGGAATAAATCACGTACAAACTCCAGTTTTCTCTGCACGACTGAGTTCTTGAGACATAGTGTGAGAAATCAGGAAAAATGTGGATGGATTTGAGACGGACTCTCCACTTTCTGCTCTGTTACAAAGAGCCTAAAGACTCACAGCAGGTCATTTTCTGGTCTCCATCCTAATCACAGACATGATGTGACTCTGACTGAAGTGCAGCCACAGAAAATAACAACATGAAGTCACAAGATGAAAAAAAACAGTCAGGATCCACATAAGCAGCAGACAAAATACATAGAACTATTTAGAGTTCACATGTTAAACATTACTATTAAATAATGCTCTGTCATTCAAAACATAGAAAATAGTTGTTATTTTGTCAGCTAAATAAAGTGATTTTCAAATTCATTTCATACTTGTGTAGATGCCATAACTCAAACAGGAGACATATCAAAGCCTCTCCTGATAGATGCAGTTTCTCTAGGACAGCGGCTCCCAAACTTATTTAGCCGCGCATCCCCTTCTATGTCCCGACCGTGTTGACGCACCCCCATCCCCCCCTTCAAGAAAAAAAAAGAGACTTGCAGCACAATCAGTGTGTTTGTTTTCGACCGCAATAAAAAGCAAGTTATGTCCAAGATACACGGAAGCGCAGAGACTGCCCCCATACCTCCTTTATGCCGCCATCACGTAATCTTATATAAAACGGACATGATTGCGCAACATTACCGCCACGGTCTGAGCTCTTATAAACGACCTGTTTTATGTGTAATTTTTTTTTTTTTTTTTGTGTAATCACTGTTCACCGCCATTACGCTTTTCACCTCGTGCACCCCCTAGCGGCAGCTAGCGGCACCACACTTTGGGAATCCCTGCTCTAGGACATCATTCACATCTGGACTTGGGGAACACAAATGACAGAGAAGACTGAGTCTCTTTTATGTAGAAAGACAACACAGATTATGCAATCAGCTTTATTTTTCAACTCAACTCAAACTTTATTTATATAGCGCTCTTCACAGAAAATAATTCACAGAGGAAAATATTAATGGCAACAAGCGCAGCGACGCTGGAAGTGCATTCCACAAGGAGGGAGCAACATCCTGGAAAGCACGGTCCCCTCTAGTTTTATACTCCGTACGTCTTTCTTACTTAAAACTGCTATTGCGAATCAACAGAACAAGCTAGGTTTTGAACACAGTCACAGAACCCTCACCCCTCCCCTCAGGTATCTTCCCTGAGACACTTTTGCCAGAACCGGGCACCCACATTACCAGAGGAAACGAAATAGCGCTAAACACCAGTCACCGTTTTCTAGGTCCACACATCTTTTGTTGACCGTGACTTCAAATTAGGCTTGGGCGGTATCCAAATTTTGATACCGTTCAAGGCTGGTTTAGGGGGTTTAGAATGGCCTGTATCAGGGCTCCTGGGACAGATGAAAGCCTAAAGAACATTTCTTATGCTTCTTAGAGGCTCAACGCTCTGTTTTAGATTGTTGATTAACTGCATTCTAGATCATCTTTAACGGTGACAAGTACAGGGAGAGTAAAATAATCCTGAAATCACACAGAATTGGTGCTTAGATCACTTTAGTATATGTTGAAATGACAAATTGTGGTGTTACCAAGAAGTGTATGTATGTTTTTCTTGCTGCAAGTTAGTCACAACTTGGTTATTGTTTCTTAACTTGTTTGCAGTTCATCCTCATTTTGTCAATGCTGATTAATGAAGTAATGAAAAAGTGAATGAAAACTTCCTAAAAAAGAAAATGCATAATTATTTAAAACAAAGAACATTTATTTATTCCTGTGTGTATGAGAGCAGAAAAAGAATCTCTTCCTTCTTTCTGCAGCGCTGTTGGCTATTTGTGTCACAAAGTTTTGCAGAAAAGAAATCAATCTTAGGTTCTGAAAAACTCAAAAACCTTAAACCTTCTACAGAGAAGAACTTTGACCATCCATTCTCAGCTTTTCCCGTGTTCACACCTTATTGTGTCTAATCTTATTCCCCACAGACTCGAGCTTTTTGAATTTAAAGAAGAGAAAGAGCTTAGTAGAGGGAGACAGCATTGTTGGAGTTAGTTCTCACTGCACTGTATGTTTTTTTCCTCTTCCCATCCACACTGTGCCAAAAGCAAAATCCTTCATGCATTAAAAAAGGTGTTTTTATCCTGTCTGACTGTTGAAGATGAAGGGAAAGGAAAAAAGTTTAAAGTTATGTACATTTAGTTCCCAGTTTATGCAAAATATGTATTTTACCTTTCTTTGTGTGCTGATTGGTCCTTGGTATTGATGAGCTCATTCATCCCTCAGACTCTGAACAAACGTTAAATGATTTACTCTGAGATGTGAGTTGTTTTTTCCCATGATGCACTGCTTTATGGGCTACTTATCAGACTTACTCAGAGCCAAGGGTAAAACTCTGTAGTATCCTTCAGTCATCCAGAAGTAGTTCTGTTCAGAAAGGGTTTCTCCGTGGGGAGTTGTAGGCAGCGCTGCATCAAACCAAACCTCTGATATTCCCCGTAAACAAAGCCTCTTCTGCTTCATCGCGTCTCCTCCAGCGTCTGTTGTCTTTCACTAAAGACTGTTTAGACTCTCCTGCTGCTGAAGGCGGCTCATGGCTGTGGCTTGGTGCACGAGCATGGCTCTGTTTGGATGTTTGGGAAGAGTGCTTGGTGTATTGATGAGCATTCTCATAAAAGATTCATCTGCTGATGCAGCCTTGCTGAAGGATATGAAAAGGCTTTCCAAGATTACAGTTTCCCTTGACCCCCATGGTGGATCTATAAACATTTTACAAGCATTCACTCACTGTGAGAGGCAAAGGAGATGCTAACACGAGAATACAGCGGCTCTAAATAGTGTTAGTCATTTGTGCTGATTAATAGAAAAGAGCACTGGTTAGCTCAACACACACATCTGAAACCAGTTAGAATAATCAATAAAAACACTGATTTAAAAAAGTTTTAAAATACAAAAATACTTAAAGGGGTCATCACCTGAAATCTTCACTTTTCCACTTAAAAACATGTCTATAATGGCTTCCTAATGATTTTTCACTGGCTGAGAAGCCGATATTTAACATTGAAGCATTTGTTTAATCTTGCCTTCATAAACCAGCTCACATGCACCCCACGAGCACGCGCACTCCAACACGAGAACTTGAGTTCTGGCCTATATGCCGGCACAACGGCCTAATATAAACAAATATGAACCACAACAAGCACAACAAAGCTCATTTCATAACGTGAAACGCATAAATTATGTCTTACCGTTGACGACTCATGTTATAATCCGTGTTATGGGAAACAAAACTCCGATCGGTGTGTGTATTCCATCTTCACAACAGCATAAGAGCTGATGCCTGGATGAGCTTGCTTCTCTCCCAACTCAACAACAAAGGAGGACGCCATTACACACGAGGCGAGGCCCGGGCTCGTAAATACACGGTTAGATCCCGTAGGTCACTGCCAGGTCGGGTTCAGTTATAACTTTTATTGTTTTGGAGCGAGACGCTGAAGCTGCTTCCTGCTTCCTTCCACCAATGAACGCGCTCCTCAGTCCCGCGCGCATCCGAGACAGCCGAAATATTGCGTGTGATCTCGCGAGAAAATATGCCCTTCACAATAAAGGATTAAACAATCACATTTTTTATTTATTTTTCCAATACAATTTAGTTTAATGGTCTAAAAGACTATAATAGGATGTAGATATCCATGGTATTATAGGTGATGACCCCTTTAATTACTAGTAGTTGAGTCTTTAGTTCTGCATCAAGCTGAGAAAACCTGATGGTTTTCTGATTTACTATATACATTACATATAGTATACAGGGTGGGCCATTTACACCTTAATAAAATGGGAATGGTTGGTGATATTAACGTCCTGTTTATGGTATAATATGTGAGGGAGCAAACTTTTCAAGATGGGTGGTGACCATGGTGGCCATTTTGAAGTCGGCCATCTTGGATCCAACTTTTGTTTTTTCAATAGGAAGAGGGTCATGTGACACATCAAACGTATTGGTAATTTCACAAGAAAAACAATGATGTGCTTAGTTTTAACGTAACTTTATTCTTTCATGAGTTATTTACAAGTTTCTGACCACTTATAAAATGTGCTCAATTTGCTGCCCATTGTGTTGGATTGGATACAGCTTCTGTAGCCGAGGATCAGACCGCCAAGGTCCCCGCCTTCGGCTACCACCCTTTCCACATTGCACCCAACCCCTTTGGCCCCTCCCACGGGTGGTGGGCCCATGGGAAGAGGGACCCACGTCTCCTCTTTGGGCTGTGCCCGGCCGGGCTCCATGGGTGAAAGCCCGGCCACCAGGCGCTCGCCAGCGTGCCCCAACTCCAGGCCTGGCTCCAGAGGGGGGCCCCGGTGACCCGCGTCCGGGCGAGGGAACACTGGTTCCATTTATTTTATTCATCATAAGGGGTCTTTGGGCTGCACTTTGTCTGATCCCTCACCTAGGACCTGTTTGCCATGGGTGACCCTACCAAAGGCATAAAGCCTCAGACAACTTAGCTCCTAGGATCATTGGGACACTCAAACCCCTCCACCACGATAAGGTGGCAGCCCTCCTGGACGCCTCCCTGGTGAGGTTTTCCGGGCACGTCCAACCGGGAGGAGACCCAAAGGAAGACCCAGGACACGCTGGAGAGATTATTTCTCTCGGCTGGCCTGGGAACGCCTTGGGATTCCCCCGGAGGAGCTGACCCAAGTGGCTGGGGAGAGGGAGGTCTGGGCTTCCCTCCTTAGGCTGCTGCCCCCGCGACCCGACTCTGGATAAGCGGCAGAAAATGGATGGATGGATGGATGTGTTGGATTGTCAGCACGGGAGATGGGTGGTCTCTTAGGGTGTCTTGCATTGAACTCTGCTGCAATGACCCGGTTACTGCGTTCACCAGATATCAACACAATTTCGATCCGCTCCTTACGTGTTAACCTCTTCGACATGTCAATGGCTGTGAACAAAGAGAAACTTGTAAATAACTCATGAAAGAATAAAGTTACGTCAAAACCAAGTGCACTATTGTTTTTCTTGTGAAATTACCAATAAGTTTGATGTGTCACATGACACTCTTCCTATTGAAAAACCAAAAGTTGGATCCAAGATGGCCGACTTCAAAATGGCCACCATGGTCACCACCCATCTTGAAAAGTTTGCCTCTTCACATATACTAATGTGCCACAAACAGGACGTAAATATCACCAACCATTCCCATTTTATTAAGGTGTATCCATATAAATGCCCCACCCTGTACTATAACTATTCTTATACCTTTATTGTGCTCCCTGTACTATCTAACCAGTGGTTTCCCACATCCACACATAACGTCACAACAGCTTCTTTAGAGTGTGGCTAATGCAAATCTATTGAACTAATATGTCCCATTCCTGCTAGCTATTGACCTTTAGGTAAGGCAGCTTTATTTGTATAGCACACTTCATACACAGAGGCAATTCAGTGTGCTTTCCGTCAGCGAGAACAGCATGAACAATAAAATCAAAATTAAAATACACAAACTTATTAGAGATTTAAGAATCAGAAAAAAGACCAAACTAAAGGGTGAGCAGTTACAGTGCAGAAGGTGCAGCATAAGGAACGTTCATTCAAAGGCTGATGAATACAGGAAAGTATTCAATTTTGATTTAACAGTTACCAGAGATGGGGCACATTCGAGGTCATAAGTTGACAGCATAGTAATAAGTTGTAGGGCAATAATAATTTAACATTTATAATAATATCTTTATAGGATTCTGTTCGATTTAATTGTTTCAGCTGAGTTATGTGCATTCTGCAAAAAGACGTAGGGATTAAAGTGTGCGCTAGCAATGGTTAGCAAGTACATCAGACGGTTTATTTTGGTATTGTGGAGGAGTTCACCTGCAGTAGACAGCTGTCAGTGTGATACATACATATAAAATAGTTTTTTAATCCCGTCATGTTGTTTATGTTGTGGAACACTATGGCTGCTCGTCTCAAGCTGAGTCTGTTTGGAGTTGATCCACTTCTTTACCCAACAGTTCTTTCTCTGTGTAATCTGGCTCATGCAGATTTACTGCAGTCTCCCCACAGTGAAAAGCACATTTGCTTACTCATCTCTCCTTTTTTATGTTCTGTTGTTTTAGCCGCTTGCTTTGAGTTTTACTATATGTTGGAATATTTAGAGCCTTTATTCTGTCTCTTTATGAGGTTCTGCTCTGGAACACACGGGGTGGGTTGTTTATGTAACTCTTAATGCAGGCTCGTGTGAAAGTCCGTGTTATCTGTTTTGTGGTTTTGCTGTGTGGATCTGTCGTATCCTGTCTCTCAGCAGGGAGTTTTCCCCTCTTAACAAACAGAGTAGTGAGTCAGTCCCATCAGACAAATCCTCGTACGGCACCCCGACACTAAAACACTTTTATGTTGCTGATAATTGTTTCAACACCATTTATTAAACTTGTGTTTAGTTTTGATTTTATTTGTAGGGGTGGGAATTTAACGTGTTAATTATGATTAATTAATTACAAAAAATAACGCGCTAAAAAAATTTACGCATTTAAGCCCGAGGGTCCCCCAATTGGGGATGTTGAAGTTTAGCAGCAAAATACATGCCCTAAATATCAATATAGTCAAGCTGCACCTCTAAAGAAAGCTCAGAACCTTGGCTACAAGACCATGTAAACCTTTGTTATGTGCTCCAAACACAACTACAACTACAATCAAATGAGTGATCAGAAATCCCTCTTCATGTGTTTTTGCCTTCATTTCTGTCTCTATTGATGCTAAATCAGATCAAATTGCACACACATTATTATTATTATTATTATTATTATTATTATTATTATTATTATTATTATTATTATTATTATTATTATTATTATTATTTTAAAGACAATACCATTATCAAAATGTACTTAAAATAGTATTTGTATTTTTGCCAGTGATATACATATATATTTTTTCTCCTGTTTTGAATTTAAATACAATTTAAAAGCTTTTTTTTTTAGAAATTAAAAGATTAGAAATTACAATGATAATGTCAATGACTATTGTTTGATTCTTTCATTTTTAATAAAAAAAAATTGCTTTCAGGGCAAGTTTTCTTGAACGATTAAAATGCGATAAATCAAGATTAATTAATTACAAAGCCTCTATTAATTAGATTAATTTTTTAATCGAGTCCCACCCCTATTTATTTGTCTTTAAACAGTTGAATGTGTAATGCACCATTTCAACCGTGTTGTAGTAACAGACACGTCTGGTAAAGAAGCAGCTCGATCTTATTATTCTATTCTTTTTCATTTCTGTTTAAAAAATAAATCACTCTCTACTATTTTAGGTCTATCAAAAGATTTTTCTATTGTTTTTAGATTTGCAGAATTAGGAGTCATGATGATATTATTGATGGTTTAGAGGTACGTGTTGCTGTTGATGAAAAATGACATTTTGTCATTTAACAGAAAACAATATGTTTACTTTAGATCAATGGGCTCTATGCACGCTCCAACTTCCCCATTCCACATAAGACCGCACTCCTATGTCTGCTGTCACATGGCTGAGAGTTTGGAGTTCACCCGGTGCTTCCTGGAGGTTAGTTGCTTATGGCTTTTTGGTCGGACGTGTTATTGGTAGAGGTTTTTAAAAAAAAATCGCGAGAACCACTTTTTTCTTTTTTTTCATCTAAACAAAGAAAAAATTTGCCTTACATCACTGATTGTAACTTTTGGTAACTCCAGGAAGCACCGGGTGATCTCAAAACTCTCAGACATGTCACAGCTTCTCCGGTGACTAAATAGGGGTGCGGTCTTGTGTGGAATGCGGAAGTTGGAGCGTGCATAGAGCCCATATACTGAGGTCTGGTACGAGTTTCTAAAACCACTTTTAGCCAATTCTGGTTTGTCTAATAAAAACTATAATTTACAAAATGCAAATTTAATTTCCATGTCTGCCTAACTAGAAAATAATAATAAAATCTTCCATGTGAAGAAGAGATGGTGAGCATATATTCTTTTATTGTTGCTGAGCAACGCTGCATTTGAAGGCCAAGAATAAAAATCAGATTTCTGAGTTTCAGGTTGGCCGATCATGATGACTCTCATGGTTCCAGTCACCAGCTGATTTCTGGTGCCAGTTGATTTAATCATTTATTTTTTGACTTCAGAGGTGAAGCAAATGCAACAAAACATCTCAGAGGATGATCAGAGTTTTATAGACAGAGGGACTCATGTTTGTAAAATTCATCATCGAAACCATCTTTTATTTAAACAAACTTTTTATTTTCTCAGTGCAACGTCAATGTCCTATTCTCCTGCAAGGCCCTGGTAAACGTAATGTGGTGAGAGTATAGAAACAGTGATCGGTGATAGCCGAGCTCATAATTCCTGCAGAAGATGAAACACAAACAGGAAGTACACATGACCAGGCATTTCCTGATGCTGTAAAAATCTAAAAGCTCTGAGTTGAAGATTAAAGTAATTCATGAGATGAAGTTGGTTTCAGTTAAACCCTTTTTGACCCTGAACCGGAGACGTGGAACCCTTCCCCACCTCTCTTTATGGTTTAAGATGAGAACAAATTGGAAAATCAATGTTCCTTGAAATATTGATGCTTCACCATACCCACTGTAAAACTCAAGGCACAACACCTACTGTGTGCGCTGGATCTGTTGGTGAAAAATCTCTTCTGTTGCTGGTATTTGGTGCTTCTGTGCATGAAAACAAACACAACTCTCTTTAAAGTGAGGGCTTTCATCAGGTAGGTTGTGTTTTCTGTCCGCTAAAGGCCCATGAGAGGTTTGAGGAGCCCAAGCTGGAGGCAGTGAGTGAGAACAACGTGGAGCTGGTCCAGGACATCCTGAAGGACCTCAGTCCTCTAACACACAGAAGTCAGGTGGCCGACGAGCTCATCCGAATCCTGAAGGAGCCTCACTTCCAGGTCTGCAGAGCTCTGCTCCTACCTTTTCTCTAATGAACAGCTTTTTAGTGAGACACTAATGTTCTGTTGCACGCTTTTATTTCTGTCTGCTCAGTCGCTTCTGGAAACCCACGATTCTGTGGCTTCCAAAAACTACGAGACTCCTCCTCCGAGCCCCTGCTCCTTCATGGATGCAGCCCTCAACAATCAGCCTGTTCCCCCAGATGCGGTCAGGATGGTCGGCATCCGCAAGGTGTCCGGAGAGCACCTGGTAAGATGCTCTGTAATAACAGAGGCAGAGTCATCACCCCCTACAGGAGATTGTCACTGAATAGAGATGCTCCAGCACTCAGGGTAACTATGTAACAGAAAACAGCTCCAGCAGGTGGACATGGTAAATTATATTAAAGAATATTCTGGTAGAAGAAGCCAGTGCTTTTGGACTTGCTGCAAGCAGAATCTTTAAAACAATAGCAGTCATATTTATCCATGCCTTCAGGAATGTGCCTCAGGTGCAGGGATCGTTGAATTATGGAAATCTCTAAAATTTAGGCAATTGTTGCAGCCGAATCTGTTTTCAAGGGCAGGTCCAACAGATTCTCCCTCCTGCAGTGCAGCTGAGCTTGGCTCTCCAACTAGAAGCAGAATTTCTAAAACAAAACTGTTTTTTTCCCACAATTCTTTCATTTAAGGGATGGAAACCCCAAAGTATTCAATTTGCATGGCTGCTGTGTGAGGATGAGAAACATCCTAGAAAGCGCTTTGCAAACCTCGTCCTATCCTCTGTTCTCCCACCCATCCAGCTCCGGATCTAATGCTGCGTTCGATTTACCTCGGAACTAGGAATGACGTCACACCCGAGTTAACAGCGTTCTGGTTACCGTAGTTGGAGAAGTCGGAATCCCAATATGGCGGCGCCCTCGAAAACTGCTGTTTTTGGTAGCTCTCAACGAACACAGACGACTAATAAACAACACTTTTAGTTTGTTCAGCTTAGAAATGCAAGCGCTACATGTAACATTGATTTAAAACGCACTCTTATATGTGTGTGTGTGTGTAAAATAAACACATTTCAACCAAAACTTACTGGTGTTGATACAGAGAGCTGCCATCTTGGATCTCGAGGTCGGAGTTCTGAAAAACGTCGGAGTTTCCGACTGGGAGGTCCGACTTTGCGGGGCGTTTTGATTTTTCCTACTCGGAAGTCGGGATTTCCGAGTTCCGAGGACAAATTGAACGCACCATCAACCAGCAGCCCCAGAGAGAAAGCCCTGACCGCCCCTCCCCCTCTACTTCCACCAGCTTCTCTGGTGGGGTCCCACGCTAGCCCAGATAGTCCCTCCAGCATGTCCTGGTTCAGTCATTCAGTGTCTCCCACATGAAGGACATGCCTGACTCACCTGTCCAGGGAGGTGTTCATGGGGCACCCTATTCACCCCCTAAACCACCTCATCTGACTCGTCCCAGTGGGGAGGAGCTCTTCACCCTGTCTCTGAGTCTGAGCCCTGCAGGAGAAACTCATCCCAGTCACCTGTATTAGCACTCAGTCATTTCCCTACGCTCCTGACCATAGGTGAAGGTTGGAAGGTAAATCAGCAATAAATGAACCTCCTAGTCCCAGTTACCTGAGTTTTTACATTTTAGCTTCACTTCCACAGTTCATGTCCAAGTTGAGGCATCGTAGCAGCAGCTTCAAAGTCAGTCGAGTTTTTAGTTTTAGAGACGTCTGACTGTGCACAGGGGGTAACATTCCGAGTGGAGAGTGGCGAGCTGGTGATCGCCAGGATCCTCCACGGAGGCATGATCGACCAACAAGGTCTCCTTCACGTGGGCGACATCATCAAGGAGGTGAACGGCAAGGAGGTGGGCAACGACCCCAAAGTGCTCCAGGAGATGCTGAAGGAGGCGAGTGGCAGCGTGGTGCTGAAGATCTTACCCAGCTACCAGGAGCCGCACACACCCAGACAGGTCAGCGTGGTTCAGCGCCCTCCAGAATAAACATTCTTTATCATGTTTTCATTCTCTTAAAAGGACATTTCAGTCTATGGGTTCATCCTTTCCCCTCTCTGGCACCCGCCCGGCTGTCTAACCTTGTGTTGTGAGCCAAGAACCATCCATCTCTTGCTGCAGCAGGACGTTTTAGATGACACAAGCTAGTTTGTTAATTACAGTTTGGTCATAAATGTAAATGTGCAGCAGCTTGCTTCTACACAGTAAGCCTGTTTTATGTCTCTGCATCATTCACATCCTAAATAAGGTCTTTTTGTTTGTTTTTTGTCTCCTGAAGTTGAGTGAAGCACCCTGAGTCATAGATGAGCTTGTGTTTGCTAACGAGCGTCAGCTTTCTGAGGCTGGTCAAACTGCAGATGTGACCCAGTTTAGAGCCACTGATGGAGTCTCTGGTTGAAACGGCAGAAGAATGAGACAAACTGTCCCTGAGTTTTAAACACACACTAGATGATTATAACCTCAGATTAAAGTACACATGAATATAATTGAAACAGACATTATGTGATTTCAATAAACCCGATACATAAGTTATCTGCTGATTTGTAAAAAGTGATGTGAAAGTTTTAGTTCTACTCCTGATCTGATGTCAGCTGTTTGTTGCTTTTACTCCTCCGTGTTTGTTTCACCCTCAGGTTATTGTTGTCTCTGCTTTTCTTCTGAGCCTCTTTGGAGTTTTTCTTCCAGCTTTAATTTGTTGAACTTGTCACTTTTAGTTTCTTTGGCTCTTTTCAAAACTCTTTTTTTTTTGTTTGAATCCCGCAAACATTCCATCATCTTTATTACCTCCGTATCTAGTAAGCAATGTTTACTTTTAAATTTTCTCACTTTCTCATCTTAATTAGTTTTTACACGTGAGCAGAACGTATTATTATCAGTTTGCTTCTGTTTGAGAACACCACATTTCCTTTATTTCCTCTTTCTGACTGATTATTCCTGTATTTTTAGCGCTCATCCGTCTCGTCTTATGAGGAAATTAAAGGGACACTTCGCAACTTTTTCATATTTTTAAATCATTTTCTTGAGCCAGTATGTGCTAAATTGACCCTTCCAGGGTTAATGAAAGGCCACCCAACCTCTATCACCCCCTGTAGCCAGAATATTCCACTAGCAACTACACAGTTGCCGGTCCGGTCTGTTGGGACTTAGAAAAATTCAGCTTGACCTACCTGGCTCTGCAGTCTGGTTCCAGCATGTTTCCTGCATGTTTTAGATCATGAACACAGCTGATTTGTTTAACTTACTGATGAATAACTCCCGTAGAAACTAATGAAGGCTGAAGAGACATTTCAGCAGTTAGATTAAGGTGTTAAAAAGACGAACGCACATCGAGGAGAGATGCGTTTTACTTTCTGTTTCACCAACGAACACTAGGGGGTGCTAAAAACAAGCCAAAACTGACTAGTGTCCCTTTAAGAAACAGAATCTGATCTTGGCTCAGTGAAATGAGATCTGGTACCAAAATCTTTAGTGTATGAACAAGGTCAATATTTATTTTGAAACACATTCTCGGTGGCCTTAAGCTGCAAAGCATTAAAAACAAAAAGCACATATAGACCCCTTATCGGTCCACATCACCTCCTGCTAATTCGCATGTCGGAGGCAGACAGAGCTGCAATCACGTATTGTTGTGATGTTTGTTGTAGAAATTGCTTTGATAAAAACAACAAAACACGCACGTTTTACAGAGTTCCATCGACTCGCACCGCTTTCTAGGCAAACAAAACACGCCTTTGGCTGCAATTAGAAGAAGCGATTGGAACGAGCAGATCATTAAAAATGCTCAAATCTGCAGCGATCACATCATATCGGTTAAGCTTTGGCTAACAACAAGCTAACCAGCACCGTAGGATTTATAAACTCAATTATTGAACCTCATATATTATATAATATGAATAATTAATCGCTCAAGCTGCTGAAGTTTTGGTCCATTTTTTTCCCGTCGTTGATCCACTCACCTGGCTGTAACGCATATGGATCGTTAAGACGTGTCCCATTGACTAATGTGAGTTTTGCAGCATAACTAGTTTTATCGCTAGGGGATAAACTGTTATAATAAACCGACAACATCGCTAGCCAACAACAACGCAACCACAACCGCAAAAAACAATGGAAACCAGACGAAGCCGGATCTTGTTTCTGCATTCTGGCTTCGTGCGCATCCGCTTTGTTTATAAACAAATAAGTGGTCTATAAAACTAACAACAGTAAACTACAGTTTTTTTACACAGTTTTGAATTTTGATTTCATTGAAAACAATGTAAACAAAAAAAATCATTACTAAAATGATTTTTGACACGTCAACAATGTTATTTTGTCTTTCATTCTTTTCCTCCCCTTTCTAAGGCTACACTCACGTGTTCTTTGATGCATTTTAAAAACGTCTGCATAAACAAAGATGGCAGAACAAGGGCAATGCGCACCTGTGGTGTCAATTAATGCCTCAGTATCGTTGTTCCTGCAGCGCTTCTCTGCTTTTAGAGCAGCACTCTGTCCAAACTGATTCATCCTCTCATAAGAATTAATCACACATTTAATCTGACAGTAATCAGTGGCTGCAGCTTCCTTAAAATGTGAACTCTGAATAGTGTTTCTCTGCTCAGTGAGTAACCATCATTAATATGATGATTATGATTTCTCACAAACGAGATGAAAGACAAATAAAACAGAAATATCCTCTATTTCACAAAAGGTTAAACATAAGTAATAATAAAACAAAACACATTCAAGAGAACAGAAAAACCCAAAATCAAATCATAAAGCAGCATTTAACATACATTTCATGTTTTTAGTAACGTTGTTTTCATTGATTTTCATTGTTCCTAATCTAGTTTTTTTTTTTTTTTTTTTGCATTACAACTGTTTCTTTTGTTTCTGTTAACCTCAAAATAAAAAATAAATGTCATCAGGACTTTAAGGGACAGGATGAGATCAAATAAAAACATTAAAACCACCTAAATCTGACCTGAGAGGACTCGAGCATTCGGGATGTTGGAGTGTTAAAAAACAAACCAGTAAAAGCTGTAAAATTGCCAACATGTAAGAAAACTTCCCTCCATTTCTGCAGGGTATTGACTGTGACATTGTAATTTTAGTCTTGGCTGCTTCATGCATTTCACAAGAGGAAGGCTTTTGTTCACGAACATCTGTGTGCAATATCTAAGACTGTTGTTGTTTTTGAAGGACTGGAGATGTCGGTGTTAACTTTTCACATTTTTGTAGTGTGTGCCTGAGATAGAGGAGCCTTTGTAAACACTCAGTAGTGTCTGTCAGTCAGAGATTAGAAAGAAGAACCATTTGTGCTCACTCTGCTGAGAGCTGTGTAGGTGGATCAAGTGTTTAGAGTTGCTACTGAAAGTTCTGTCTAAATGGAATCCAGCTGTCTGCTCGTCCTGACCGGCCTCCAGCCCGACCGTCACACAGCCACTAACCTCAGCTGACAGCTCGCTTTGGCTGCAGGAGGGTGCGTGAGTGTGTGTGTGTGTGTGTGTGTGTGTGTGTGTGTGTGTGTGTGTGTGTGTGTGTGTGTGTAAATTGTGATGGCTGCTGGGCCTTTTTATGTTCTTCTTGCATCAGTTCAGTACGAGACAAGGAGGAGGGGATGGTTGCCATGGCTACAGAGTTTTGTCTCCCTCTCCATTTTCCTCCCATTTCCCTCCCTGTTTGTGTCTGTCTCTTACACTCTGTCCTGTCAGAATGGGATTGGATTGTCAGAGTCATGTCGTAGAAGGAGCTGGTCCATCCACCATCACCACCCTTCATTTAAAAATGTATTCAGTCTAACGTCAACATTTTAAGGACGTCCTTCTTGTTTTTTAGGCCTTTGTGAAGTGTCACTTTGACTACGACCCCACTCATGATAACCTAATTCCCTGTAAGGAGGCGGGTCTCAGCTTCGGTAGTGGCGACATTTTGCAGATCTTTAACCAGGAAGACCTAAACTGGTGGCAGGTGAGGTCATTTCCTGTTGTTTCCAGTTGTTTCCGTTCTTTTGTTTACCTTGTGCTCGCGTGTGCTTCTCTTGCAGGCATGTCACATAGAAGGGGGCAGCGCAGGCCTGATTCCAAGCCAACTTCTTGAGGAGAAGAGGAAAGCATTTGTGAAGAGAGACATGGAGCTCGCTACAACAGGTAGAAGGATGGATGAAACCATTTCAAACGTATGATTACCACATTTTCTAAATTCAATCTGATCCATTTTCCGCCACTTATCCAGAGTTGGGTTTTGAGGGTAACAGGTCTAGGAGGGAAGCCTAGACATCCTTCTCTAGCTCCTCCTGGGGAATCCCAAGGCCTGAGAGGAGTTCTGGGTCTGCCCTGGGGTTCCCTCCCAATGGAACTTGTTGGAAAATTTCCAGAGGCTCTCTACCAGGAGGCATCCTATTTAGATGCCTGAACCTCATCTGGCTTCTTCCCATGATGAGGAGCAGCAACTTTACACCTCCTATGACTGAGTTCCTGATCTTATCCCTACAGCTGAGCCCAGAAGGTCTTTTCAACCACTTATGTTCAGTATTTGTCACTTTTGTTTAAGTTTCAAGTTTAGTGAGCATCGGTGAAAGGGACCAGTAAATCAAAAGCTTTGGGACGTGACTCAGCTCCTCTTTAATATCTACAACCTAGTGTAACGTCTTCGTTACTGAAGAGGAAGCCCCAGGCCATCAGGCCATCTCTCACTCCAGCAAGACACAAGTACCCCTAAAGTCTTCTGCAAGAGGCAGAAACTCGTTCGTAACACAGAAGGTGTACAGGATCCTGTTTGGAACCACTAACACACATTCTTATTAAAGGAATGATGTTTTGTTCCACTTCTGATTTTCCAATATAAATAACATCTCAGCTGTGATGAGGAGCTTTCCTGCCTTCAGGCTGCTTCAGTATCAAAAATACTTAAATTACAAACAAAAGGAGTTGGATCATCAAAGGACGCGACTGTTGTCCATCAGTTTTAGGTAGTTCTCAGTTCTTGTCAGAGACTTTCTCACCAAAGAAGAACGTAGCCACAGCTGACTGTCTCGTTCCTGGACAGAGTTTTGCCAGATCTTGGTGACTGGGTTGTTTTGTATTATTAAGACATTTGTTCTTTATTTCATCAAGCACTCGTCTTCCTTCCACCTCTCTTAACGGGTGTGTAAGAACCAGTAGTGAGCATCAGATTGACTTGAAACAATCCGCTGGTTATTAAGCTGCAGATTGTGGCGTTCACAAACAGCCCTCACTTCCGACGGAGCATTGATTCAGGAGACGCCGTAAGACCCCCGTAAACAAAAACTTGATCAATAATGATCTCTGCTCATATGAGACACGGAGGGAACAGCGGTTTTATGTGTTTACATCGATCTGCTCTATAGAAGTCATCGGCAGCAACAAAACAGGTGGTGAGTCATAGAGCGCCGAATGCCCTTTGCTCGTGGACGAGAGGACAATGAGCCCAGACTGTAGCTGCCTTGGAGGCGGGAAAGGACACATCTGTCTGCTAGCACTTTTGCTTTTATCAGATTTTACTGAAAATGTTTGGGTTGAAACCAATGAATGGTGAGATTTTGCTGTTTAGCCTCGAATAAGTGAGAAAACCCACATCATAATGAGCTCTTTTAGGTCCTAAAAGCAACTGAAGCAGTTGTCTTTCCCCAGACTGAGTGAAACAAGCTCCTGGTTCTGTGAGGATAATATTCTGTCATACTGAACAGAAGGTCAGCAGATTGCAAAGTCACAGGTGTCCTCTGGTACCAAACGAGCTGCACAGGCTGAGCCGCGTTGGTCCACAGTGCCCTCTAGTGGCCCTTTCTACTCATTATGACTTGGCAGAGCTCTTTATTTAGATGATAAATCGTGTCAGCTGGGACTTGGTTGAAGTGGCTGCCGTCAGGTTTGATGGGTTGATTTGGTTTGCTCTCTGTCTCAGGTCCTCTGTGTGCAGGGATGGGCGGGAAGAAGAAGAAGAAGATGATGTATTTGACCACCAAGAATGCAGGTACAAGAGTCAGCAGCATTACGTCTTGTTTGAGCTTTGATCAAAGCGATCCTGCTGTTTGTCTCGTTTATGTCTGATTGTCGCTCTGCTAGAGTTCGATCGGCACGAGCTGCGAATCTATGAGGAGGTCGCCAAAGTCCCGCCTTTCAGGAGGAAGACACTGGTTCTGATTGGAGCACAAGGAGTGGGTCGACGTAGTCTGAAGAACAAGCTGCTGGTGTCTGATCCCCATCGCTACGGCACCACCATCCCCTGTGAGTGCAGACGTTCCTGTACTTAGGATGTTTTCTCACCAATGTTCTGTTAGATCAGTTAAAGCTGTTGTTTTTGGGGTGAATCCTAGTGAGTTGATGTGATGATATGTGAGATCAGCTTGCACCAGGTTCTGATCCCCTTCAGTGTTGATCTTTATGCAGTCACTTCCAGAAAGCCAAAGGTGGACGAGAGAGACGGTCAGATGTACTCCTTTATGTCTCGGAATGAAATGGAGTGTGACATCAGGAACGGTCGTTTCTTGGAGCACGGCGAGTATGACGGGAACCTGTACGGTACGAAGATCAACTCCATACACGAGGTGATCGAAACAGGAAAGATCTGCATCCTGGACGTCAACCCACAGGTAGAGTGCATTGAGATGCTTAGATGCTGTTATTGTGCTATGGTCAGAATCCATTCCCACTCTGCCTGTTCTCTGAAGGCCCTTAAAGTCCTGCGGACGTCTGAATTTCTGCCCTACGTTGTGTTCATCGAAGCGCCGGATTTTGAAGTCCTCAAAGCGATGAATAGGTCAGCAATCGAGTTGGGAGTTGTCACAAAACAGTTGACGGTGAGTTTATTTCAGCACCCGCCTCAGGGCTTAAAAAGTCACAGCAGCAACTTTTAATGGAAAAGTTGAGCATATTTAATCTCTTAATTCAGTTCAAATATTGTTTAAAATATCAAATCAGAGCAGAAAGCCATAAGACTTACTCTAATTAAATAAAGAACACAGACAGAATAACAAAGTTAGCTTTTAATACATTTAAACCACGTTACCCACTCTGCTGCCTCACCTCTGTGTACGTAGCTTTGGATAAATCCATAAACATATGCTAATAATGAAAATATGCAAATTCAGCGATTTAAGACCAGAAAATTGTGAAAAAAATGTATTGTGACATTCTTGGAGAATTGGTGATCTTTAGAAGCAAAAATGCAAACTGGTAATTACTGCCATGTCCATGGCCATCAGAGCTGCTGCTCCCTCTTGTGGTGGCTAGGGATATTGCAAATTAACTCAAAATCAGCATCAAGAAAATAAACACAAAATTAGCTGAAGAAGCCAAACTTTACTTTATATATGTAAGCTAACTTTAGCGTTGCAGCAAGCTAGCCGCTACAGGAAGTTAGGAAAGGAGCAGTTTAAAACTCCCATGGTCCGTTGCTTTAAAGGTAAGGAAGTAACTCAAAAGGTGAAAGCTTTCACCTTATGGAAATTACTACTAAACTATTAAAATGTTTTTAAGAAAAGAGTTTGTCAGTTGAAAATCTATGACTGGTTGTCAGTGTTGATTAATTCCAATAAGGAAGTAGTAATTAGATTACTTTTTAAGTGCCAGTTTGAGCCCTAAAGTCCTCTTGTACCCTGCTGCTGCCAGGACTCTGAGCTGAAGAGGACGGTGGACGAGAGCGAGCGCATCAAGAGAGCCTACGGACATTACTTTGATCTTTGCATCGTGAACGACGGCCTTGAAGCAGCTTTCCGAAGTCTACGCCTGGCCCTGGAGAAACTGTCAACGGAGCACCAGTGGGTTCCCGTCAGCTGGGTGTTCTGAACATCTGTGAAGGATCAGAGTCGGAGGACGTTTTATGATCTGTAGCTCCAGACAGAGAGCGGGGTGGGGGGGGCATGCAGCTGCTGCTGGGGGAGCTGAGCGTCATAATTCAGTGCAAACGACCAGCCTCATGTAGAGCAATTTTGTACAAACTTAGTGTTCCGCTGTTGAGTCGAGCTGTGATTTCTTTGGGATACTTTTCTTGATGTTTGTCCAGAAGGGTTTAGAGGTGATTATGAGGTGTAGTTCAGTAGTGCGAGTGTGTGTGTGTCGTCTTAACGAGTAACAGTGGAGATTTTCGTAGAAGGACAGTTTTAGCCTTTCTAAATCTTATTTATGTAGTGTAATGTTTACATCGGATCAGTAGGAAACCTTGAGGAAAGATACCAAATGTCAATATTTTACCATTTCACATGTTCAGAAATGTGCTTAGGCTAACGTCTACTTTGATTTGAACACGAAATAGCAATAGATGAGTAAATACACATGCAATACATTAACCCACACGCTCCAGTGCACACACACACACACACATTCAGAAAGACAAGAAGAGGAGGGCAGATGTTCCAGCTGAGAGGTTTTCTGTTCATCATGTTTTTGTTTTCTGTCCTGTTCTGGACAAACTTTGATTGATTTGTGAATCCAGCCAAAGGATCAGCGTGTCTCACAGCTGTCTGCTTGATTCTGTTGGAGTTTTATTTGTAGCACCGTTGACATTTAAACCCTAAAGAAGAACTATCCCACGTAGCCTAGACTAGTGTATGCATCGTATATTGAAGGGTAACATATAACCTTAACATTACTTATTGGACAATTAGTGGAAGTTTTTATTTGTTTTTGGGATGTAAAAAACAAGTGGCTTCAAATTCATGATTAATTTTGCCTTAAAATAGTTCAAAAGCCAAGGAAACGATTTCTGTTGTTGCCACCATGGAGCATTTATTTTCTATTGATTCTTATTAGAAAAGAGTAAAGCTAAAACTTTTCGGCCAGTTCTTGCGTATTTATTTCATCTTTTTGTTAAACCTGTAAGTACTGTATTGTAATAAAGAGTGTATCATATAACATAAAGATGATTCTGCTGGTGTGTAGATGCTGCACTGTAGTTTGATCTTTATATAAAACAAATGTATTAAATTGTTTTTACATCATTTCAGTTTTTACTGTTGATTAATTCTGAATTAAAGTCACCATGTAATAAATAATGAAAAAAGGGACGTCTTGAGGAGGAAACAGAGCTTTTTAGCCCACGGATGCTCTGTGGTACCTCTGGGGAGCGGGACGGGGGTTCTCCTGGTCGGGTGAGGATGATCGGGTCGGCTGCAGAGGTTCTGTTGGAGTCATCCAGTGAGGTGCCAGGGGAAGAGTTATCGGGTACATCTCGTAGGGAGGAGGGGGACCACCTGGCCAAATGTTTGTCAGCTTTGGGTCAAACTGGGTGAATAGAAGGATGAGAGTTAATCTGAGCTTCAAACACAGTCTGTTAGACACCTTTTGGACCAACATGTTTTATGATTCTTATTTATTAACTCCCTCCCAGAAAAATGAGACCTCTGGAGAATTTGTCAATACTCCGTGAACACCTGAACTGTTCACTATGACTGAATCAGATAAACAGACTTTCTTTCATCAGTCTACGCCTTCATTAATAAAAAAAACAGATTTTTGTGTTTAATTTTATTTTTAATAATTCTTAACCTAAAGATTCTTTGCGCTGGGCTAAAGCCTCCTTTAGCTTCATGGCCTCTCGGGAATCATCCTACAAGCTTGGCACATCCTTCCTTTAGATGTTTATCCCATTATTCTTGGCAGGAGCGTTCAAGGTCAACCAGCCTTAATAGGATGTAGCAGAACAGTGAGCTTTAGTTCTCTCCAGGGGTTTTCTACTCTGTTCTGCTTGGGAGGGAGTTTAATGGTTTTCCAGAAGCCACTGTTTTGTAAATCTTTGCCCCAACTTGAGATAGTGAGGACTCTGAAAATGCAAAAGTGTTTTCTTTAGCTTGTTTAAATCTATCTGTATCTATGAAAACGTATTTGTCTTATCAAAATTTCCTGTTTGCCAACGATCAGCTTTAGCCTCTCTAATGGGGAGCTAGTCCCATTAACTCCATCAGAGGCGAGGGACGCCCTGGACATGTCTCCAGTCCATCACAGAGACAAATAACCAGTCACTCTCACCAACAATTTAGTCTCTAATTACCCTCAACATGCATGTTTTGGGTCTGAGGGAGAAAACCAGAGTCCCTGGAGAAAACTCTCACATGCATGAGGAGAACATGCTAGATGTTAGAAAAATCATAGCTGGGGTTTGAACCAGCAACCTTCACGTAAGGAAACAGAGAAAAAACAAATAGCCTGTATTTCTAGTCTTGTTGGACCTCAGTGCTGCTTTTGACACAGTCGATCACAATATTCTCTTAGAAAGGCTTGAACATGTAGGGATCAAAGGAACAGCGCTAGGCTGGTTTAAATCTGATCTATCTGACAGATTTCAATTTGTTCATGTACATGAGAAAACTTCCTCATACTCTAGGGTTACTTGTAGAGTACCACAGGGTTCAGTGCTTGGACCAATTCTTTTCACTATATATATGCTTCCAATTGGTAAAATCATTAGACAGCATGGGATAAATTTGAGGATACTCAGTTATATTTATCCATAAACCCTGATGAACCTAATCAGTTAGGTAGACTACAGGCTTGTCTTGAAGACATAAAAATCTGGATGACTCTAAACTTTCTGCTGTTAAATCCAGACAAGACTGAAGTTATCATCTTTGGACCAGAACCTCAGAAAAGGAAACTGCTTAGTCAGTCACCTGATCTAAACGGTATTAAATTAGCCTCCAAGAACAAAGTAAAGAACCTCAGTGTTATCTTTGACCAGGACATGTCATTCAAATCCCAAGTTAAACAGCTTTGTAGGATTTCCTTCTTCCACCACTAAAGTCCCTCTAGTTGTCACACACACTGTTGTGTGGATGGGTGTGGGTATGGTTGTGTGTGTGTGTGCCTGCTCTGTCTTCTCAACCCCCAGTGAGTCATGGCGGATGGCTGCTCATACTGAGCCAGGATCCTCTGGAGGTTTCTTCCTGTTAAAAGGGAGTTTTCCTTCCCACTGTCGCTACATGCTTGCTTAGTATGAGGATTGTATCAACACACAGTCAGTGTCTTGATGCAATCTGCTGGGTTCCTTATATAGGAAACTTTTTACTGATTGGCTTAATGAACTGAACTGTATGTTTACTTTGTGAAGTGCCTTGAGACGACTCTTGTCGTGATTTGGCGCTATATAAATAAACTGAATTGAATTTCTATAGCACCTTCTAGAGTTCTGGAACGTATTGGATCTCCAAATCTATACTTAAGTACTTAAAGGACACTTTAGTGGTTTGACTTATTTACAAATATATATAGAGTTAAAAATCTGAGCACATATTTTACCCTAACCCAACATAAGAGATGTGATAAATGGCTGAGTATGAAACGTGTTTCCTCACCATTGAGTATGGTGGTGGGAGAACCACAACGCTGTAACGAGGAGGGAATGGATCAAAGTGTGTGTCCTCCTCCACCCGATCCTCTGATGGGGAAATAGCTTGGACCTGCATCGATCTGTTGGTGTCACATTGTCTTCTTCTCTTTTTCAATAGAAGATAGAAGCAGAGCAGTATGGAAGCCACAGCAATCACCAGGACGGGAAATCTATAGGGACACATTTTAACATCTAGTTAAACATCTAAAGGGAACTTCCAGTAGCAGATGAGTTGTTTGGGGATTTTATTTAATAACTTACACTATTTGAAAGATATTCTGGATTTCAGTCATAGCTGGAGTTGAGTCAGCCTGCTGGCATTACTGTGGAAACACATTCACTGTTTAGCATTAGGAGCTTTTTAAAAAGCTATTCTGTGATTAAAATCAGTAAGAAGACAAAAACTTGATGCATAAACTTTGTATCACAGAGATTTATACAATTTACAGCCTTTATCAGTAGTTTTTCTTTAAATATGAGCCAGACGTGCAGCGCTAAAGAAGCAGAAACAAAGGTTATTGTGCAGCTGTTTAGATGAACAGTTAGTTATATGAGACTTTTTATGCTGACTAAAGTCAAAGGGTTATGACCTATAGTGACCCCGTGGCATTTCACTCGTGTTATTGTAATAGTTTTGAAGAAACACTGAATTTTATAAAACAAGTAAAGCTTCAGTGTTTCCTCAGCAGCTTAACGGATCAGCATATTTAACTATAACAACAGATCGTGAACTTTCATCTTATAAAGCTGTTGCTCGATTCAGCTGGAAATAAAAACGTCAAACCGGTTCTCATGGTTTTAACATGAACCACAGTCACTTCAGAGAAACCTGAAAACAACCCAGGATGATTCATTTACAAAGATGTGGTTCTTACCGTGTTAAAAGTCTAGAAGTGTCCTGACCCGTGGCTCGCTGAATGTGACTCAGGGAAGTGAGGAGCTTTTACAGCATGACTGTCATGTTTAAAGACACAGAAACAGACGTGTGTTTTATGTTTGTCACACATTAATAAAGGATCTGATTTTAACATACATGTTGAATGAAAATGTCTTTATCCATTTATGTCAGTTATCCAATTTAGACTGAGAGACCATCTAAAGGCTCAGGAACCCTTTGCAGGTGTTCTGGATTCATCAGCTGATTAGAGTGTGACACTTTGAGTCTAGAATATTGAACCTTTTCACAATATTCTAATTGTCTGAGCTGTTGAATATGAGGTTTTCATCAGCTGTAGCCATAATCATCACAATTATAACAAATAAAGGCTGAAATATGTGCGTTAGCATGTAATGAGTCTGTCTCATAGATTAGTTTCACCTTTTAAGTTGAATTACTGACATAAATGAACTTTTACTCCATGTTCTAATTTTTTACCTGCACCTTTAAAGTATAAGTTTTAACAAATGCATTTGTTTCAATCCCATTTTAACCTTTCAGAGATGGGTTGTAGTTATTCAGTGAATAAAACAATTAAATATAGGCTATATTATTATATAATGTAGCTATTTTGAAAATTTTAATTCTTTGTTTTGTTATTATTTACCTTTAACATTTAGTTTATTATATAAACTATCAAATCATCATTTCCACAATTATAAACATGACTTCACCTAATACATATAACCTATCCTTATTTTCAATTCAGTTCATTTAAAAAAACTCCCAGATGGAGGTTTTCATTTTTATTCTTCCATTTTCATTTTATTATTATTTATTTTTATTTATTTTATATATTATTATTTCATTTCATTTATTTATTTAATTTCATTTTAATTTCATTTCATTTCATTCATTTAATTAAATTTTTTTATTTTACTATTTCATTTTTTATGAATTTAATTTATTTGATTTTATTATTTCATTTTTATTTTATTTTATTTTATTTTATAGATGTGTGTTAACACTGTATTGGAAAAAAGTCAAAGTGACACAAGGTAGAACAGATTAGTGATGGAAAATCGTATTCGAATGCTACATCAAGCTACACGTTCCTTTTCTAGGAAAATTATTTTCTCTACAATTTTCTTGTGAAAGAAGAACAAGCCGGACCGTTGTGTCTTCCTTCCTACTCCCGCCAAAACAAACATCTTAGTGTGGATAATGTAAACATCACAACAAACCTGTAGTTTCATATTGCACAAAGTAAAGTTACATTAAGATTCACAAGGTTACTTCTATGGGCTCAGATAGGACCGTTTACGCCTGAGAAATCAGAATCTTGACAGAACTGATTAGTGCTGCAACTGATGAAAACTGTTTCCTGTTATATATATTTGTGCTCATTTTAAACATATGAAGTGTTAGATGTCCAAAAACCCATTGTTGTAATGGATGACAGATTGTGTTTTCTTGGGTTTAGCTAGAATATGACTACATTTATACACTATCAGAATTAAACATGTTAACAAGCTACAGTGCTGTTAAGTTCTACGTGAAGGTGGCAGACTCACTTTTCTTGCTGTTTGTTGGAAGTTCTCTGTCAAAAGTAGAAAATATTCTTCATTTGCGTCATTGTATTCCTCCTGCTGCTCCTTATGTGGACTGGAGGGATGTCGGGCCAGTGCAGCAAGCTCTCTGGTTCACTGTTTAGATGTTTTTGTTTCAAAACGCCAACAAACTCAGCTGTTCGACACCCAAAACATTACTCAGAAGTCCTGTGACGGAGGACTGTTTAGTCAAAAGAGAAAAATGTGTCAAAGGAGGTGTGTACTACACTCATTTCAGAGGAAATACTTAGTCATTTGTTAAACATTAAAAGACCCACAGCAGTTTTATTGTTTACATTTAAAGAGGACCTAGAATGCAGTTAATCAACAATCTAAAACAGCTTTGAGCCTCTAAAAAGCATCAGGAATGTTCTTTTGACTTTCATCTGTCCCAGGAGCCCTGATACAGGCCATTCTAAACCCCCTAAACCAGCCTTGCTGTGAAAAGAGCTGTTGGCCCCTCCCACTGGGCCAGGACATGAATATAATGAGCTGCTTGCTGATTGGTTGGTTTCCCCAGAAGGCCTCAGACACATGCAGGTTTGAGGAGGCGTGGCTCCCCCTAGTGACGTGTTAAGGAAGGCTTTCTTAGAACAGGAGGTTTTCTGTCGCCTTTTTCAACTTTCTAGTTTACATAAAAAGTAGGTCACACACGGCTTTGACTTTATGGCATGCTACTGTTGACCACCCAAGCTGTCTTTATTCAACAAGAAGGAACATGTTGGTTTACATTCTAGGTCCTCTTTAAAGTAAAATGTATGATGTAAGTCTTTAGCCTGGTTTATACTCGGTCCGTCTGCGTGAAACGGACGCACGCACCGCCATTTTGCGTCGGCGCAAGGGCTCTCCGACTGGCGCACGGAGGGTGACGGAGACATGCCCCAAATTTTAAACATCCGTCGAAAGTGACAGAGCCCGCAAGCTTGTGATTGGTCAGGATGACGCTTCCTGTAACTTCGTCACCAGCACCGCCGTTGTTCCATTAATAAGTAAAAAAATATTTAGCGGCAGACCCAGAATAGATTGAAGAACGCATTGTGGAAAAGTCCGAAAATATGAACGTTTATTCACCCGTTACTGAAGGAGCACAAAATACGGAGCAAACGTGGATGGAAACGACGGGAAACGTGGGTTTAGAGGTGGCGACTGGATAAAGAGGTGGAGGAGAATGAAGGACAAATTAGTCCGTGTTAAAAAGTCTCTGAAATACATTAAAACAATGTAAAAACATGAGTAAATACACTATCGTGAACCGGATATATGAGTGTCATGGTGGCAGGATATCACAGAATAGCACTACGCCCTCTGCTGTCCTGGCGGGGAATTGCTTTGCAGCACTCCGCTGCCTGAACACAAGTTCGAATGTGAAAACCTTTCAGACGCTCCGTGTGCGTCTCTCCGTTGCGGAGCTCACAGAGAGTATAAACCAGCCTTTAGGTGTTTTTTAATGATTCCATTTGCAGCACATTTACTCTCAGAATGATCAAAGGTGTTTCTTTATCTCCTCAGATGACTTCAGTTCTAACAGACAGTCTTTAACCACAGATATTGTAGAGTATGGATTGCTTTTCAATGAAGTGTCAAAAAAGATATTTTTTTTTCATTTAAAGGGCACATATTATGCAAACCTCACCTTTTGCATCCGTTTTGCTGCTATGTGGGTCTCTATTGCCTCGTGTAAAGATCCAATCATCTATTTTCTATCAGCCTGAAACCTGCTGTTTCAAAAAGTTCCCATTTGTGATGTCACAAATGGGGAAAGTTGAATAGAATCACCTCTCACATGCAAAAGAGAGAGAGCTGCTGCCTCCCAGATAGCAGAACTTCTCAGCTTATAGCAGCCTGAGTGGGGGATGGGTGGGCGTGGCCACCTCCAGCTTGTTTTCTTAAAGTGACAGAGCCCTGAAACGACTCATTCTGGAAGGTACTGAAACTGTCGAGAATAAAACTGCTGAAATCACTTCATGTGAGACAGATTTTATGCAAAAACCGTCATGAACATGTTTTATATCGCTTAATAGTCATATTTGTCCCCTTTGATAAAAATATTTTTGAAGATTTTTGCCCAACAGTGAGAGTATTCAAAATGCTTTGGTAAAAAAGAAAAAAAGATTATTTCATTTAACTGTGTATTCATTTGTAAAGGATTTTAGTGTTTGTTGACCTGGACAGATGGTATTTTCAACTATTATAACTCCACCACCTCTCAGTATAAGATCATCTTAGGTGAAACCTCCTCTGTGGTGCATTCCTCCTACAAATACAAGCCTTTTGGTAGAACTTGAGCAGCACGTTTATTCCACTGAGAACAAATATTCTTTGACAATCTGAGAGCAGCAGATGTAATCAAAGAGAACGGTAAAGTTTAAAGTATAAAGTTTGTGCAAACATATGAAGAGCTTTATTTAAATGTTTTTAAATGTTTATGTGTTTCAGGGACACCATATTCCAAACATAACTCCTGGATCAATCTAAGTAGACAAAACGTTTCCTTTTAATTTCAGATAAATTCTCAGCTTTAATGATCACTGTGTGCTTTTACTTTGAAAAGATCCAACACTGCAGCAGCTGATTAAACCATTTGCTAAATCTGATCATTTCCTAGCTTAAAAAGTATCTTCCCTTCAACTAAGAGGCATGTGATGCAGGTTAAGTAATGTGTCGACTTGCAACAGACAGATTACACATTAGGTGTCCTGTTTAAAGACACGGAGCTCTCTGAGGCGGACGCTGGAGACGCCAACAACAAACATGACTAAAGCTGCTCTCTCCACAGAGAAAGAGGAGCGCTGGTGTCACTGGTTTTAATGGGACTGACTGATTAGGAGACATTATAATGATGCTCACACATAATGAGGAACGTTTGTTACATTTAAAAAAAACAAACAGAAAAGATGCTGACAGAAACAGCAAATCCCATGTTTCAGCTTGTTTTAGAGGAATGTGGTGGAGGTGTTGCTGGGACATGTTGGACCAAACCCTCCTGCAGCTCCTGGAATTACCACAACGCTTAAGGAGAGATTTTCTTTATCTTAGCGAAGCATCAGTCGTGTCAGGCACGTGGTTTCTGCTAAACGCAGATAAAACAGATGAGGTCCGCACACACACCCTTCCAAATGTGCTTTTAATCCTCTCAGATTATTTTATGAATGAACAGAATCCAGGACCGTCTAGGAGAACCGTGAAAGAGGTGGAGGAGGTGGAGGGGGTGGCACGAAAGCAGCTGTTGGAGGAGGAGGAGGAGGTGGAGGAAGGGTTGCAGCTCCTGACATGAAAGGAGGAGGAGGCGGGGGAATGGTTGCAGCTCCTGACATGAGAGGAGGTGGAGGAGGAGGTGGAGGAAGGGTTGCAGCTCCTGACATGAAAGGAGGAGGAGGCGGAGGAATGGTTGCAGCTCCTGACATGAGAGGAGGTGGAGGAGGAGGTGGAGGAAGGGTTGCAGCTCCTGACATGAAAGGAGGAGGAGGCGGAGGAATGGTCGCAGCTCCTGACATGAGAGGAGGAGGAGGCGGAGGAATGGTTGCAGCTCCTGACATCAGAGGAGGTGGAGGAGGAGGTGGAGGAAAGGTTGCAACTCCTGACATGAGAGGGGGAGGGGGAGGAGGAGGAGAGGCACCTCCGCCTGGTGGAAGTGGGTAGCTGCTGTTTGATGAACTGTTTGGTAAAAGAGGAGGTGGGGGCAGATCTGAGGGTAAGGCAGGAGGAGGGGGGAGGCTAGTGTCCATTAAGGAAGGTGTAGAAGCAGGAGCAGCAGGAGGAGGAGGAGGCAGGCTGTTGTCTGTGGGTTTAGTGGGCAGGGTGGGGACTGAGGGTGGAGGTACAGCGATGCCGTGACTGGTTCTGTAAACAACAACAAGCAGAGATTGAGAAATGGCGGTGTCCTAACTATGATGTCATAAAGAAGCGACTCTTTACCCTCAGGTCATTAAAAACTGGTTTGTGTGAACCAGGGCGATGTTGGGGGATTAAAACATACACAGAGATTTCTGCAGCTCTCCTTGTGTGGTCTTCTGTGGCATTTACAGGCTGCTGCTCGACGACCTGTGAGGGTCAGACGAAAAAGACAAACATCACACGTCTACGCTGACGACACTGGAATATTATCCTCTTTACAGCTGCTGATCTGAACCACATCACCTCAAAAGAGTGACCGATGGAGTCCAGGATGGAGTAGGAGATGGGCACTCTGATGTAGCCTTGCTCTGGCTCCACGCCTGACTCCGGCGGGACCATGGGTGCAGAACAGGTCTTGGGTTTGGGAGTGGTGAAGACGCCGATCTCCCTCCGGGCCACTTTGTCAAGGTGGATGGCTGCAGACTGGACCAGAGGAGAGTCAGCAGTGTGGAATATATAATCGCTCTGTCAGCAAAATCATAGTCACACCAGGGTGACACATCTCTATAATCTTGAACGTTTTACTTTCATTTCACTCATGGAGCCAGATGTTTGTGTATTTGAACTATGAAGGATATTTTTACATTTAAAATCATGAATATTGTAGATTTAGTTATTGATTATAATCTGAAATTCAAACAATACAATTTTGAATAAATATTAAAAATAAAGTCTATCATATATCCTTTGACTTAAAACAAAATAAAAGAGTAATATGAAATAAATAGAATAAAATAACAACACTCAAAAAGCAGCACTGGTTCTTTCCTGTAAATTATTAGATTTTTTTAATCTGCAAATGTCATTATGCTGCAAAATGTTTTTGTAGAACTAAAACCTTTGAGACTTTAGGTTTATTGACTCTTTTATAATAGAAAATATTATCAGCATCTGTTTAGAAAACAAATATTCTGATTTAAAATGGTTAAATCCCACGAGGCTGATAGAACTAAATTCTGTAATTAACTCATTTTGAAACAAACTGAACTCAGTCCAAACTTGTGTTTGGTTCATTTATAGTAATATTACAGCTTTTCTCATCACTGACTGATGGTATTGATTTAAAAACATGTTTATTCTAACTCAAACTTCAGCAGGTTAAGGAGGTTAACTGTTTAAATAAAATCAGCCTTTAATCTAACAAACTTTGATTTTTTTTGCCCTGTATGCATTCACTTTGCATTCACCGCGTGTTTTTCAGCATCGTTTCCAGAGTTCAGGTGGATTTCCTCACCAGTGACAGCAGGTTGACAGAAGACTCCATGTCTTTCATCTGCATGGCCTGAGAGTCCAGCAGCTTGAGGACAGTGCTGGCCACGCTGTTGATCTGATAGGTGACACTGGCTAAAGCCTGGGTGGTCAGAGCCTTGGCCTCTTCTATAGCTTTGGACGGATCTTCTGCCTGTCGCAAAAACAAAAATATCATTTTACCAGCAGCATGTCATATTTGGCTCCTCATTACAACATATGTCCAAATAAATGAACATTTAGAGTCAAACATGAAAACAAAAAGTTGAATCTAAATATTTAGAATATCTGAATAGATAGGTTTATATCTGTATTTCAATTTGGCCGTTTTAAACTAACATGAAAACTCAGACTGCTGTACCAATAGTTGGGTGAAGAGATACCATTTCTGAGGTCTCATGGTTCGTTTGCATCAATATGCAGGAACAACACAGACAGGTCCACTGCTTTGGTTTTCTATTGCAGATACCGCTGCTGATATGTAGGAGACATGGTCAGCCGATGGCCGATATCTAGACGTTTTCCACCTTATTTTCATGCTAAAATGTCACTAATAACATCAGTTGATGCACAAAATTTCTGAAGCTGAATCAGTTCTTGAACTCTGAATTTAACTAACTTAACGTTGTGCACTTCTCAGTGTTAAAGTCAGACACCCAAATAAAGTTAATTTAGGGTATTTATTATGCAGATGTTATTAATGAACGTAAAATACGTTTAAATTAAATTCTGCAGCAGCACCGGGCTGCCCGAGGATGTGCCTGACTTTAAATCGGCTTTACTAAGGACAAATATCGTCCGATACTAATATATAAAAAACGGTAAATATCGGTCTACCCCAGACAGAACATTACAAAAGATCTGTGTTTGACTGGAATGACCTCACACAAGTTTTCCATCAAAGGTTGGAAAACGTTTTAGTGTTTTCTGTTTAGTTCCATTCTACAGAAGTCACAATTTGCACGTTAGCTAAATTCTTAATTCAAAACTGTCACATTTACTTCAGAATTTCCACGTTTAGATTTTATTTGTTTGTGTAGATTTGAATCGTTTATTTTAATTAGTCATTTAAGATCTGATGATATATATTTGGATTTAACTTTGATTCTAAATGCTTTGATTTACCTTTAAATGCAAAGAGTTGATTCAATGCACATGTCAATCCAATAGAACGATGTTTTCAATCTGACTTTATGTCAGATTTAACGCTAAATATTTGATGGAGATGTTTAAATGAGGTTATAAATCAGTAGATTTAACATGTTAAGATTTGACTCTAATTGGATTCAACTACACATATTTTTTTTTTGCTTTATTTCAAATATTTAGATTTAATTAGATTTCAGATTGAACAAATTTGACTCATGTTTAGGTTAGATCTCAGGTGCATCACAGCTCTTCTGGTGTCCCATTACACCTGTAGCCTGGTGACTGGAGTGGTTTTAATTGATCCAGATGTTGTGTGGAGTGTGTCTGGGCTGTTGTACAGCACTCACCTGGAGGTAACTACTCTCGCAGTAATCTGCTACTCGGAGGAGGTTGCTGTGATTATCAACCAGGTCCTTCCTGGCAGCCGGAGCCTCCTGTAGTATCCGAGTAATCACTTCTGATGAGGACTTTTGCTCTGGCATTTCCCCCATGGGTGCTGCTCTGTCTGTCGCTAACGAACCTTTAAACAAACGCTGATTTGAGAAGATGGACAACTTTTTTTTGGCAAGAGTCAGTCGAGACAGGAAGGTGGAGAATGGGCGGAGAACGCGGAAAACACCGCAGGGTTGAGATTTCAGAGCAGCTGCTTTCAGGGCAGGGCTCCCCAGGTACACGTCCTCCACCCTCACGGCTCCATAGATTAAACACCTTCTGGAGGGTAAATTATACTGATGAACACTGCTGCATTTATTATTGCTGCATTTGCAATAATAACACACGTAATATTTAATCCCATCCACAAATATACCACCAGTGTGTTTTCACTAAACTACTTGTAGTGTTTAGAAAAGTCCACCAGGGGGCGGTGTAGTCTAGGGTTGGAAGTGCTGCTGGTGTCTGCAGCAAGAGCTACGTTATTCTCAGCTGTTGTGTGAAAGGTCATTTAATTACAAAATGCTATCAGAGTTTCACAATAACGAAATAATTTTCCATCACTTTGTTTTGCATTTATTAGTCACTGATTGTTTAATCCATGTTTTCGCCCTGATGTGAAAGTTTAGAGATTTATTCCTGCAACAACAATATACACACATACAGGCTAGTGAACAAATAAAACTTTAAAGAGTTTCATGCATATCTGTGTCAAAGTAATAAATAATAACCATCAAACCTGCTGGTGAATCTTTCTGAATGGCCTCTGTTTGGAAAAATAGCTTTTACGTACTTCAGGACTGATCTGACAGCCACGACCAAATTATTTAGCTGCTGCCTTGAAACAGCTTCAGTCACCCTAATCACATAGCAGGCCCTCAGATGTTATTTTATGAAGCCTTTCATTGTAGTAAAACATCAACAATAGCTCCAAAATCCTGTCCTTCCTGTGCTTTCAGGGAGCAATTAAGGCAGGAGTTTCTCAATCCTTCTGCTGTAATGCACGATGAGAGTACTGCATGGGTTATTAACATTTGCATCAACTGCTCTGGTATTTAGGAGAACTGAGCTGGTTTGGGACAATTGTGTCCTGACTGTGCTAAAATTAGCCTTTAGCTCATCAGTCCTGAAGGATGTGAAAGCTATGGCTCCAAAAGAAGGCCACAAAGGGAGCTCTTTACAATAGTTAAGACATCAAATATGTATGAACGTTAAACAGAAACTGTTCCCTAAGGTTTATTTCTTGGTCCCAGATTGAAATATGAGTCCAGCTATTAAAGGTCTGTCATGAAATATTCACCTTTCCAAAAAGACACCTGTTAATGATTTCCTGTTGTCTCCTGATAGGCTGACGTTAAAGTCTTTTAATGACTGATCTGATTATTTTTTGCCTGAGCCCGAGTGTGAGCTTCACATTTGTACTAAGAACAAAATCAGCTGGATCAACTGGCTTGAACTTTGGAACAAATTATTTATGACCACTTTAGGCTAAACAGTGATCCATTCACTTTGTAGTGGGATGTTGTTTTCTTCCCCAAATCCTGCAGAACCATCGTCGCCTCAACATCAGCTATGTGTTTTATACCTGCTTCTAACAGGAAAAAATACATAATTAGCCAAATGTTTGTGAAAAAATCCATAATTCTGTTACATCATGACTTTATTTCTAAAAACTGTTACATTTATTAGGCTTTTGAACCGTCCGTCCATCTATTTCCTACCATGTTATATATCCAATGGTTGGGTTGCCAACAGTGGTGTAGTCTACTTTTTTATAGTGGGTATACTGTGCTTAGAGAGTAATCGGTACACTGGTCTACTGATTTACTGGTGTAAAGTACACTGGTCAGTGCAATGTAATTGAGAATTTTATTACATTTTTTTGCACATTTAACTTTGAGAATATTCTTTAATGCTTATTTTTGAATTGAATAAATGTACAACAAACATTGTAGAACTGTTGGATTTGTACTGAAAACATGGACAGTATAATAGGTCACTAGCCTAGAATCTAGGATGGCTAGCCGTTTTGGACGCATATTTGCAATTTGTTTCTCATTTACTGGTGAAAATAATATTTTTTTCTGTTAATATTGTACTTTTGTTTATATTAATATTAGTGTAGATAACACCTTTTTTCATATTTATTGAAAGAAAATGACAAAAATGACCAGGCGGACTTGTATAATTACAGGAGTAAGAGGTTACAAATCCACTAGCTGCTGCGACAGTCCTCCATGCTCTCTACATGAGTCAGCATAATAGCTTTCTATCCACAGACATATATACCAAAGACTAGGGATGCAACAATACCACTTTTTTCCAAACCGATACGATACCGATACTTGGATCTGAGTACTCGCCGATACCGATTACCGATACCGATACTTGTACCACACACAAAAATGCAATGAATTGGAATACAGGCTTTTTTGGGAAACATGAGCAGCAGGTTCTTTTTGATGAAAATAGTCATCTCTGCATTTTCAGGTGTGAGCCTGTTTCTGCTTTCATTCACAATGTTTGAAACAGCTCCCACTATTGGTCAATATAGAAAACTACAACAGAAAGGACAAGTCCCAGTGAAGCCACTTTCAGGCAACTGGTATCGGTACCTGGTATCGGTTAGCTTTTTTCTGGTATCGGTATCTGTATCGGTATCGGTATCGGGCCGATACCGATACCAGTATCGGTATCGGTGCATCCCTACCAAAGACTGTATATGATATATACATAGACGCCTCGTGGACTGCTGCTGCCTATTGGAGCTGCCTTTGTGGCCAGCCGCCATCTTAGATGGGTCTCCATTTGCCCCCAGTGCATTCTTTTCTACTGAGGAAGGTGCTTACCCAGCTAAAAACACATTTTATCAAGTTTTTTCACAAATTCAGACACATGGTATGGCATGATAATTAAAATATAAACATAATTAAACAAAATTAATTAAAAATAAATTAAAATATAAAATCCCATCAGCTAGGCTAGAAAAGTCAATAGTAATCCCAAGTAATCTGTTTTCGATAGTACGCCGGTTGTTGCAACTGTAGGCTGCACAAAAACGGGCATAGTTGCCCACCCTGCATTGACTTTGTAGAGTGAGGAGACCCATCCAATATGGCGGTGACGCTGTTATGCTCTCCAGCGCCCAATGGGGCGTCTACGTATTCATGTCTATATTCTCACCTACACCCAGCCAATCATGAATAAGCAGGTGGATAACAAGCCAATCACGGAGCAGTGCACTGCATTAGTGAGCAGCCTCTGGGAACAAAACCGACCAATCACAAGCATGCATTCTCCATCTCATTCAATGGATGTTTAGAAAAGTGGACTCCACTCCGACCGTCCTTGTGAGCCTGGCGGTGAGCCCCCGCAACCCACGCTGCACGTTACGCATCATTGGCCACTTTTAATTGGTTATACAGAAATTCTTCAGCCTTATAGTGGTTATACGCGTATACCTGCATAGACTACACCACTGGTTGCCAAGGTAACAGAACCAGGAGGGAAGCCCAGACATCTTCATGGCAACATTATTCAGCTCCTCCTGGGGGCTCCCAAGGTGTTCCACGTACAGAGGAGATAAATAAGACAACACTAGAGCGTCTTGGGTCTGCTTTGAGGTCTCCTCCTGGAGGGGCACACATGGAAAAGCTTCAGAGAGGTGAGCAGGAGGCATCCTGACCAGGTGCCTACACCACCTTTTGATGAGGAGTTCCACCAAGATGACAGAGCTCCTCACCTTTTTTCTATGCAGAATCAGTGAAAGGGTTTGAGTTTCCCTTTGATTTTGGGAGCGGTGTTTTTCCTGGTTAGGGTCTCCCGTGACAAACCGAGAGTGATTCACTTTGATAAACAAGAATGGTTAAAAAAAATCTTCCAGGATTTGGGAAATGAGTGGCCTCCTGAGGCCCAGTGTGTAGGAAGAGGCCTATCCAGTTCAGCCCACAAAGCTACATGAATCAACGTCCACGTGAGCCTACCGGATGTAACTAATGTCATAAACAGGCTTTTAAAAATAAACTGAACGAACTTTGATTATGTCAACAAGAACCACAAAGGCTCCAACCAATAAAGGATGTGATAACAGTTCCCTTTAGCTTCAGTTTTCCTTTGAAACCAATCCAAAAGGGTCTGCAGGGTTTGATACGACGAGTACTTTTAAGTTCCTCTGTGCTGCTTATCTGATGGTTGTATCTTATACAACCTGAATCAGGAGACTCTGGATGACTTTATGGGTTTATTAGACGTTCTTTCTCTCTGGCTTCAGCAGAGTCAGTGCTTTTATTTAGCCTGTCGGTGCCAGGAAGGTGACATTAATGTTCAGTGATAAACAAAATTAGGCATCTCCTGCATTGTGTGATGAGATATTTTATCATATGGCTCATGCACGCTGAAGATTGGTGTGTAATTAACTCTGATTCCTACATGCACATCGGCCAGCGTTTGTGGACCTCTGTTGTTTTATGGGACTGTTTACACAGCTGGACTATCCAAGTGTGAAAGCAGCTGCTGAGTTCAGAGATGAGATGGTTAGTTCACTTCAAATGAAAGCATTATTCAAAAGGAGAGATCTGTCCATCATTCACAGAAACATGGAGCAGAAATGAAGTAAAATGTTGAGATTTTACAGCTTCGGATAGGAAACAAACACAAGACCATGTGCTGTGTTCTTATGAATGGATTGATTACATGAAAGATCAACATAACTTCATGAGAAATCTCCATTATTTTTGATAAATAATGATATAAATGTCTATTTTTAACCTGAGACAACTTTCTTTCTGTTCAGATTTTATGACACATAATCTTCTTTCAAACTGATGGCATGGTAATGCTTTTTTCTGTACATAATTAAAAGTCAGATGTGTTCCCTATAAAGCACACTTGAAGAACTGGCTCTGTGATGGAACCAGTGGAAAAAAGGATAACTGAAAGGATTTTCAAAGTCTTTCTGGGAGCTGAAGAACACCTGGAGCTCCTGACTGCTCACTAAACACATAAAGATTGAAACCTGAGAAAAGATGCACACACCTTTATTTATTATTTATTTATTTATTCTTTATTTAACCAGGAAGGTCCCATTGAGATTAAAAACCTCATTTTCAAGGGAGTCCTGGCCAAGAGGCAGCAAAGGTTACAGTTACAACATTTTTCAGTTACACAGACATGTTATGTACAGAATTACAGAAGGCAGTTACAACACAGGGAATCTGTCTCAAGGGCTCTCAGTCTGGTTTTAAATGTATTCAAGGAGATGAGCTCGGTTAGTTTCCAGTTGTCCTGCAGCCTGTTCCATGCAGAAGGAGCAGAGTGAACAAAAGCCCTTTTGCCCAGTTCAGTGCGAGCAAACGGAACACAGAGTAACAACTGATCGTTTGCACGCAGACTGTGAGAAGTTACACTTCTCCGTGAGATTAAGTTACAGATGTAGTTGGGTAGTAATCCAAGCATGGCCTTGTAAATGAAAGTGTACCAATGTGCCAACCTCCTGGTGGACAAAGAAGGCCATCCCACTTGAGAATACAGTTCACAATGATGGGTCAGTGGTCTACAGTTAGTAATAAACCTCAGCGAGGCATGATAAACCACATCAATCTTACCAAGACACTGTGCTGAGGCATTCATATACAAAAGGTCTCCATAATCCAGAATAGACAGAAATGTTGCAGTAACTAGTCGTTTTTTTGCCTCAAAAGAAAAACGCAGTTTATTTCGAAAAAAGAAACCCAGTCTGAGTTTAAGTTTCTTCACAAGATTATCTATATGGGGCTTGAGGGAGAGGGAGTCATCGAGCCAGACACCAAGGTATTTGTATGTGTGGACCACCTCTATGATATTTCCCTCCAGAGTGGTCACTGGGGGCATACTTAGAGGTCTTTTTTTAGAGTTTGAGAAGAACATTAGTTTAGTTTTGTCAGCATTGAGGACCAATTTTAACTGCAGAAGTGTTTGTTGGACCTCATTAAAAGCTTTCTGTAAGAATTCAACAGCTTTAGTGGGGGATGTTCCAAAACAGTAAATGATTGTGTCATCAGCGTAAAAGTGCATATTAGCATCCGACACATTTTGTCCTATGTCATTAATATACATAATGAACAAGAGGGGCCCCAAAACTGAACCCTGTGGTACTCCCTTGTGGACACTCAAAAATTCAGAGGACAACCCATCACATCTAACACATTGAGTTCTGTCCTTCAAGTAGTCTGTGAACCATGAGATCACATGTTCAGACAATCCCAAACAAGGAAGCTTTTGTTTTAAAACAGCATGGTCAAAGGCTTTTGACAGATCAATAAAAAGTGAGGCACAGTACTACTTTTTATCAAGAGCAACAAGAATGTCATTGATCACCTTTGTGGCTGCAGTGATGGTGCTGTGCTTTTTTCTGAAACCTGATTGCAGACTTGAGAGAAGGTCATTTGAATATAAAAAGTCTTTCAATTGTTCACTTACTAGGGTCTCTAGAGCTTTTGCCAGGACACACAGATTAGATATTGATTAGATATTTATCATCTGGCCTTGAAGAATATTTATTTTTAAAGGAGTCATCACCTATAATACTGTGGATATCTACATCCTATTATAGTCTTTTAGACCAATAAAATTAATTTTATTGGAAAAATAAATAAAAAATGTGCTTTTCTGATCCTTTTTTGTAAACAGCATATTTTTTCGCGAGATCACACGCGATATTTCGGCTGTCTGGGACGCGCGCGGGACTGAGGAGCGCGTTGAGTTGGGACAAAGCAAGCTAACAGCCAGGCATCGGCTCTTATGCTGTTGTGAAGCTGGAATACACAAACCGATCGGAGTTTTGTCTCCCATATTACGGATTATAACATGAGTCATCAACGGTAAGACATAATTTATGCGTTTCACGTTATGAAATGAGCTTTGTTGTGCTGGTTTGTTCGCTGCTGGTTCATATTTGTTTATATTCGACCTTTGTGTCGCCATATAGGCCAGAGCTCAAGTTCTCGTTTTGGAGTGCGCGTGCTCGTGGGGTGCATGTGAGCTGGTTGAAGAAGGCAAGATTAAACAAACGCGTCAATGTGAAATATCGGCTTCTTAGCCAGTGAAAAATCATTAGGAAGCATTATAGACATTTTTTGAAGTGGAAAAGTGAAAATTTCAGGTGATGACTCCTTTAAATGCTGAGTTTTGTGCAGCAATCAGGAAACCATCAATTCAACAATTAATGACAGAAAATCTCTCTGACTCGAGTGCGTCTCACTACTTTTAAGTGTTGCACGACTGCAGGTAGATTAAGATATTTAACCAGTCTGTGTAGTGGAGAACCAGATGACACTAACCTCTTTGGTTTCCTGTATTGTAATCAGATTCTACATCAGTTCAGTTCTGTCTCTGAACAGCCAAGACTTCACAATCACAGTTACAATGTCAGAAAAACACCAAGGCAGCAAACGTTGTGACTGCATCATTGTTCTCAGCCAAAAAAGACACAAAGTCACAACTTTGCTGCCTCTGTGTTTTTCTGACAGTGGTTATTTGTGTGATTGTGAAATCTTAGCTGTCCAGAAATAGAAGTGAGCATGATCTGCTGCAGCATCACTGATGCAGACTGTGGTTAAGGTGCAGGAAACCAAAAAGTGCTGTCAGGTTAGTCTCATCTGGTTGTTTCTGTTTCATGGATGTTGTGTTAATGAAGGCGTCTGCGATCTCGACTGGTTATAAACGGTCATCTACCATTAGAACCAGTGAAAACACATGACGTAATGACGCAGGGTGCATACATCCAAGACCTCCAGCTCACCTGAAACGACACACATAATCAGCAACATGGTGACATTTACCAGTCGTGTCATTTGAGTTGTCATTTTACTCCTCCAGATGTCAGATCCTGCTGGTGATGAGTGGACTTCCTGTTTCCCCTCAGTGACGAGCCAACAGACCTTTACTTTATCAGTCATATCATCAGCGGCCCTCCCATGCTGATGGTGACGTTATTGATGGTTGATCGATAACGAATGATCGTGCCTGTATGTTTGGTAACGGTTGAGCCTGAAGATGCTGCCCCCTCATCCTGCAGCAGCCTTGTTGAAGATCAACATTGAGGGACAAACTGTGACCAACAAGCCTGTAGACCTGTCAGACATGAGTATTCTGTTTGGACTTTGCCATCATCTAAAATAACCTAAGTGGATCAGGCTCACATTTGAGATCATGCAGGTTTATCTCAGGTTGGGCTGTAGGGGACTGAAACTATAACTGCTGTGTCAAAAACAAATGCAACCAGTCATGGTAATTTTTCAGTTGTTTTCATGTGGCTAAAGTTGAGGTATGAATGTAGTTCAGTGTTCTTGCAGGAAGTCAATGTAAGGCGACCAGAAAAACTATTTTAGCAGTGCTTCCTGCAAATATGCAACACTTTAAATACGGATGTGTTCATTTTTTTAACATCTGAATATGTGCATATTTAGCTACAAGTATCTTATATTAGTGTGAAGTCAGAACTTGAAGTAGTTTATTTTTAAATGGTGCATGGTTGCAGTTGGTAGAGCTGTTGCCTCCTAGCAAGATGGTCACAGGTTCAAATCCTGTCTGTGGCCTTTCTGCGTGGAGTTAGCATGTTCTCCCCATGCATGCATCGGTTTTCTCCTACAGATAAAAAAACATGCATGAGTCGCTTTGGATGAAAACGTCTACAAAACATATAAACACAAATAAATGCTCCTGTTCAGCTAATCGTGCCATTCTCTGTTCTGTAAATCTAACTGGGGTTGGATACAACAGCGCTGCATAATAATGTTCTCTAAATCCAAAACAACAGCTCAGCTTCAGGATCTATCGGATGTTTTAGGAAACGCTGTGTTTTTTGTAGTATAAAGAGTTAATTTGCTTTTTTTTTGTTTAGCAGGAATTGTGCAAAACTGCAGAAAGTTTTCTTGTAAAGGATTAAAAAAGTTTTCCGATGAGTTTAAATGTTTAATTTTTACCTTAAATACAGTTTTGTTCAAATCAAAGTGGTATTTGTGCATTTGAAAATAAACCCACATGACTTATTTTAACAACTGAATTAAAGCAATGATGAATAAAATGTTTCTGCATGTTTAGTTTACCATACCATACCATACCAGTTTATTTGTTTGGCGCATTAAAACACAGCATGAGAGCTGAACAAAGCGCCTTACAGTTGAAAAACAAGTTGAAATAAACAATTGCAATAGCATGATACCCAAATAAGCAATAAAAGGCAGAAACCAGACACACACAGTAATTCAATAAAAAATGGTCAAATCAACCAAAGGACTAGTAAAAGCAGTAAAAAGTATAAAAAACTAGCGCTCCAAAAACAGGAACAGTCCTGACAATAAAAACTACATCAAAACAATAAAACCAAATGTAAAAGAGGTCCTTTATCCAAAGGCCAAATCATAAAAGTGAGTCTTCAGTCTAGACTTAAAGACCGAGACCGTTGAGGACTCTCGTACGGTGAGAGGGAGAGCATTCCAAAAGTGAGGAGCGGCGTACACAAAAGCCCGCTCTCCTCTTGTCTTATACTTCATTTTTGGAATGCAGAGTAGTAAGCGGTCAGCTGATCTCAGGGAACGCGCCGGCACGTAGGGTGTAAGGAGCTGTGACAGGTAAGGTGGTGCTAGGCCATTTAATGCCTTGTAAGCAAATAATAAAATCTTAAAACGAATCCTGAAAGTCACAGGCAGCCAGTGTAGACGTGCTAAAACCGGGGTAATGTGACAGCGTCTATTTGTGTTGGTAAGGAACCTAGCTGCTGCATTTTGCACAGTCTGCAGCCGTTTCAGCGCTGAAACAGGAGCACCAATGAGTAGTGAGTTTGCATAGTCCAGACGGGAAGTAATAAAAGCGTGTATCACAGTTTCCAGATGAGGACGTTTCAGTACGGGTTTTAGGCGCATGAGGCGGCGCAGTTGGAAAAAACAAGATTTAACAACTGCATTTACCTGTGGTACCATTGAGAATCCTGCATCTAATTTTACACCAAGGCTAGTGACACACTTCTGGACTTCACTACCCGGAAGACTAAGGGTAGATGTTACACGAGAGAGATTTGTTGGCTCAAAGAGTATTGACTCTGTCTTTCCAGCATTTAAGCATAAGAAGTTTGCAGCCAACCACTCTTTCACCTCTGAAAGACATTTTAAAACCAAAGAGCCTGCGTCTTGTTCTTTCATGGCCAGGTACAGCTGACAATCATCAGCATAAATGTGGTAGCCAATGCCATGACGTCGAAAAATCCGTCCCAGAGGTAAGAGATAGATGGAAAATAGGAGGGGCCCCAGGACAGATCCCTGAGGCACCCCCCATTTCACAGGCAGAAAAGGTGAAGCACAACCCCCAAACTGCACACTAAAAGACCTATTTTCCAGGTAAGAACTAAACCAGTCCAGCACAGAGTCCGATAGACCAACCCATGATTTTAGGCGATCCAGCAATGTTTTGTGATCGACAGTGTCAAACGCTGCTGACAGGTCCAACAGCATCAAGAGAACATGTGACCCTGAATCAGACGCTACCAGGATATCATTTAGTACACGAATCAACACCGATTCAGTGCTGTGGTGGGGTCTGAAAGCAGATTGAAACTCATCTTCGAAGTTTAAATTAAAGGTTTGTTAATAGACTTTTTAAATGAAATAAAAAACATGTTAAAATGTGTTTGTTTTCCTGGTTGTAGGAAGTCCTGTCCTGTGAATCAAAGTTGTCATTACATTTCTGAGTCTACATGACCTCGTCTACATGAACACAGCATCAGCATCCTATAGTGTGCAACCAGTGGGGGGAGATTGGGCCATCACAGCCTCTCCACAGCTCACAGACTTCTATTAAAGGAAAAGAAAAATTCAATTATAGCAGCAGAGTCTGCAGGAAAACACACACACACACACACACACACACACACACACACACACACACACACACACACACACACACACACACACACACACACACACACACACACACACGCGGTGATGAGGCAGTTATTCTGGCTGAGAACAGTTTTGTTTCTAGCTATAAGCAATTGTAAGTTTAATATCCGCTGGTCCCCCAGGCACCTGCTGCACTCGCATCAAACGTTTTTCATCTTTTGAGCAACAAGTTCCTTCAAACTGAATCTGGAGCAGAGATAAATGTATTTTATTATCTAAACTTTTAGGAGAATAATTGTGGTTTTGAACGCATCATCAGCCACACGTGTGAGTGTGAAAGTCTCATCTCAGATGGTTTACCTCTCACCTTCTTCCTTTATGGGCCACATTCTGGTCATCTGAAGCACGTGTCTGCAGAAAACAAGTGTGACTAGGAGAATTTTTATGGGACACCTGATATCTGCTATCACAGGAATGGAGGTTAACCTGCGATGGCCCGACTGAGGCAGCACATCTTCAGGAGGGTGTGGCTTTATTTTCCAGCCATTCACAGAGCCAAGTCCTCATGCTGATGATCAATGTTAGATTACTATAATTTGTTCTGTGAGGGCAGGAAACAACAACTCATATCACCTGCTAACGGTGACGCTTTTAGCCATAAAAGGCTCCAGATTCAACCTTGAAGCAGCCAAACTGAGTGTGAATGTTTTTATAGTACTTAAATATCAGAGCTCCTTCAAAGTCAAAAACAAGCTCAGAATCAAGCTCATCAGGCAGGTTGAATTTTTGTGGTTTGAATTAATTTTTACTCAGGAGAAAGATTGTGCAACAATGAGGACCAAAACAAAATGCTTTTAGTCAATCACAAACTGTAGAGTCCTCCTCTAATTTCAGTTGCATACAAAACTTATCAAAATCACTTAAAAGTAACATCAAACATTACATTTGGCCATGTTGGTGTAAAACAGATAGTCAAGAATAGTGAAAGTGACTCATATCTGACGTGCACCCTTGGTGTTTTGTGTTTACTTGTTGAAAGTGCAGCTGAATACAAAACCAGGTCAATGATCAACAGGCAGGAAGTCACACATAACCATTTATGTAGCTCAGAATTGTCTAAATGTGACATAATAAAACAAAATCTGATTCTAGATCCAATAACACAACAAACTTCCTGGCTGTTTATCATGGTTGGCAGATAATGTTTTTGCCTGTGCTTGTTTGTTTCTCAGCAAAAATAACTCATGCACGGAGAGATTGAAGAGCAGCGGTCCAAGAATTGAGCCTTGGGGGACCACACATGTCATGGTGATCTGATTTGATTTAAGATCAACAATCTAAACAACATAACTCCTGTCTTCGAGATAAGATCTGAACCAACTGTGCCTGATAGGCTCATAAACTGGGTGGGACTATCAAGAAGGATGTTGTGGTACACAGTATCAAAAGCTGCACTGAGCTCGAGCATCATCAGAACAGATGTATACACTGGTGCACCATTACCAGGAACTGAAGTTGTCCACATCACAGACATCGGCCCAATCCCAATACTCGCACTGCGCCCTACGTCCTTCTGTGAAGTGCACTTAGAGGAGGTGCGCAGTAAATCTTCCAGTGCGTAGTACACAAGTGTGCTGAATTGAGACAAGGAGCATTGTGTCATCTACCGTGATGCATGCTGGGATGCCGGTCGGTGTTTGTGCTACTTTTAAAAAAACTTTATTAACAACTTTCAAACAAACAAGATTTACATTCATTGCTGTCCACATTAAATCTTAGTCTAAAACATTCAGAGCATGAATAAATATCATTAATCATCTTAAAATAAACTTTTTTAATTTGAAAATACAGATTTTTAGAAAAGGCACTTGAGCCTTCTTCTCAAAATTCCCACGTAGCAATGGATTGTGGGTAATACCTTTGCAAAGTGCGAATTTAGGGCGCAAAAGGGGCGTGGTCACTTTCCGCACTTGAGAATCGGGACACCTTACGCACTCACACTCCTGGCCGGGAACGTGCAATTGAAGGGCACAAGGGTGCAAATGCAAGTATTGGGAGCAGTTTTGGAGTTGCTAATGCTAATGGTTAGCTTCTACTGATCGGGACGTTGTCTACTCTTTCCTGGATGCTAAAACAACAACAGCCTTCCTTGTTGTGAGTCAAGATGGGTGGGAACTTCCTTGGCCATCCTACGATTCCAAATCACGTGTCCCAGAGCCCTTCTTAGCTTCGGGGTTAGCTCAGTTTAGCTAGTAGTTTCATTGGTTCGTTATCACCCACCCTCACTGCCACACCCTCAGCTCCACCTATTTTCTCATTTATGGATTGTCTGGGTGTGACAAGACATGTGGCACAGCCATAATGGAGGCGGTGGGAACCTCCCATTTTTCATAATATCCAAATGGGCGGGCTTTGTCCAGTATGTATATATGTCAATGGTTTCACCGTCTATTTTCTATCAGAAGCTAATGCAGGAGATATGTGTAGGAGACTATTTTCATGTTCGGCCTGCATGAAAAAGTCACACTGACCGATTATAACCCGAAATAATCATTAAAAATGGGTTTTCAGTAACCCACACCTTTAAACTCCTGGAAAGTAATGACTGAATGCACAACTTACAACGAATTAACTTTTGGAGTCAACCCAATTCAAGATGGCTGCCATTGCAAACCTTGAAACCAATCTTATCCAACACAAACATGTCTGTAACTTAGTTATACAGATTAGCTCAGATTTGGTGACATGATAGCTTAAATTGTGTTTCTATTATAGGAGTTCCGGCAAATTTCTGGGAGGGGAACGTGACCTGGAGATACAATGGCTTGGCCTCTTAGATGTTGTTTCAGTACAAAATAGTAAGACGTCAGCATATCGTGACCATCCAGCAACAAAAGGCATTAATGACATTAGGTTTATTTAATCCATTTGGGGTATGAGGAGAGTGGCTGTGTGAAGTAAAAATATAGTAAAAATAAGAAAAAACTGGCATTCAATGACCAGAAGAAGCATCGTTTTTTACAGCGCTCTGTGAATTATGACGTGGGGGGATTTGGACGAGGAAGGCTGTTGCTGATTTAGCATCCAGGACAAAGTGGAGCACATCTCAGCTAGTAGCAGCTAACTGTTAGCATTAGCAACACCACAACATGGCAGAACTCCTTCAGGCTTGTGTTATTTATGGAGATAAATCATCAACATTGCAGAGCAAACAGAGTCAGCTGTAGAGTTGCTGTTAGCCAATCAGAGACGAGATGTCTGAGTATCGAGAAATAAGACTCCAAATCCGGCCGTTTTCTGCTCGCCACTCCTCTTGCTCGATCACTACTACTTCCTGAAACATGAGCACGAGAGATTTTTTCCCACAGAAATCGACTCACAAGGCATTCATTTATACTAGTGACCACTGCAAATGTATAGAAAAAGTTGAGTGAACTTGGTCTTTAAAGCAGCTTTTCTCTTTTCCTTCCATTCTGCTTCTCCAGCAACTCTTCCAATTAAATGCTCCTTGTTTTGATAACGTCTGCCGATATAATTTCCTAATGAGTCACAACTGTTGGATCATTTATTTGCTCTCTGAGACATGGCTTAGGCCCATTTTGTATCTGTCCAGTACGCTGGAATGTTTGTTCTTTACACAATCAGACCAGATACAGCAACACCACGGTTCTCACATCTTGCTCATGTAGGATAAGATGGTGACGCACACAGATCTTGACACATTCCCATGTACTGATCCACAGCTATATAAGTTTATGTCAGCAGAAGCTCAGGTTGCTTTTGAATGCTATGCATCAAGAGTCCAGGCCTGTCTCTTCCTGTATCATTTTCCTGTTTTTTCTTTATAAATCAACTTAAAATGAAAGCTACCAACTCGTAGTCTTTATTCACTTTATTTACTACTCAAAATAACAGCCATAAGGTTTGAGTTTTTCCATACATCCCTGCCCTGGGGAAAAAGAACTGAGCCGGACCGAGGGTCATCCCTGACCCTGCTGAACAACACAATCAATCAGCATGCGCAAACCACAAGTCCCCCCAGTGACTATACCGGGATATTCCGAATACCTACCACAGTTCAGGCATCTGTTGGTTCCTGGAAGGGCCCGGAAAATGGACCAATAAAATTACCTGGAAGTTCTGATAGTAGAAGCGGGCCTTTAGTCACCTCGATCACACAGTACGACTGCTAGGCATTGTGCAACATCTTTCCTTACATTTTTACATTAACTGTGGGAATAAACTATGTTAAAGATGATTACAAACACACAAATAGCCAGTCAGTTTAATAGATTGAGCTAAAATGTCACACAATGGACGCTGAGAGCCATTCACAACACATACCCAGATTTTTTTATCATGCAACTGCATGTAATTTTAATTTTCAAGATGTAATATATATGTTTATGATGCCACCATTTCTAAACATAAGACAATTTTATGAAGTTCTGACATGAAAGAGGGTAATTTAAAGGTAAAGTCCCACTAGTTGTCACACACACACACACACACACACACACACACACACACACACACACACACACACACACACACACACACACACACACACACACACACACACTGGTAAATGAAATTTGTTCTCCATATTTGACCCATCCCCTGGGGGAGCAGTGAGCTGCAGACACAGCTGCACTCAGGGACCATTTGGTGGTTTAAGCCCCCAAACCAACCCTTTAATGCTGAGTGTCAAACAAGGAGGCACTGGGTCCCATTTTTCCAAAGTCTTTGGTATGACCCAACTGGGATTTGATCTCCCAGTCCTAGAGCAGGCACTCATACCACTAGGCATGAGGCCTACACACACAACAAATTAGGTTTGCTTAAAAAAATAATTAAATTCAAAAACTGAACTGCAGTAAGGGTCTTGAGAATTTCACCACATTGTGGAATAAAAACTGCATTTTTCCCTCTGACATTTGGTAGTCAGACTCATGGGTTAACATTCTAAACATCTACAGATGTGCTTCTGCTTCCTCATATGTTAGCTATTAACACCTAGTTTAAACTGTGTTCACTAAACAACACAAAACACGTGTCTGTGCTGACTTTCAAAATAAAACCGGACCTGTTTTGGTTGTCGCTGTTTGATCTCAATGTCAGTTTGACCAAAATATACATCTGTGTTCGGTCAGCTCTGTGGCTCTTTTTCCAAGGACTCCAGCTGAATTAGACAGCAGTTTGGGATGGAAAATTTGTTTAGTTTACTTAATATTTATGGAAAAAAAATAACATTTCTTTCCAGAAAAACAAGTGTCAGGTACAATTTGATCTGTTGGAAGATTCTGATGCTCATAATTCTCTCTGGATTATAGGTGAGATTTTGGCACATGCTCCTTTCATATCTCCAATTTCCGTCCCTCTCTTTTTTTTGTAAACTAACCCCCACCTCCTCCCTTCGTGGTCTCCAAGCTGGGGAAGGGAGCTGAGAGTAAAATATGTGGAGTTCCTCCCAGACGCTCCACGGTGCAGCTTATTGAGGAGCCGTCACTCTGCTGGACGCATTTATTTATCCAAGCGCACAAATCTAACAGCGTTTTGTTTCCTGCTCAGCAAAAGCAAAGCGAGTTTCTATCTTTTCACACTTCACCAGGATTTAAACACTGAGAGTTGATGTGCTTCAGAAAGAGGGTCCGTGTGGATTTTATTCTTATTTTGGGCGATAATTGACCTCACCTGGTGCGCTGATTGCGCCAGCCTGCTCCGCCTCTCCTCTCCTCTCCTCGGCGAGCTGGCTGCTGGTGAAATAGCTGCTATAAAGAGGTCATTTAAAAGTGTGGGTTGGGTTAAACTGGCACTTTAAAAGAAGCGCTTGTTGCTTTCTGAGCTCTTCAGCAGCAGCAGCAGCAGCCAAGTTGGGAAAAAGACGCACCGGTTGGAGAAGTGGAGGAGGCGGCACGGTCGTTGGATTTGGACCCTATTCCTCTTCTCCTCCACCCTTGTGAAGTTGGAGCCAGCCATGGGTGGTGGTGGTGTGGACAGGTTAGTAAAGTCTCTGCTGCTGCTTCTGCCAGTCCTGCTGCGCTGTGCAGCACTGCCAGAGAGCTGGCAGCCAGGAAACTACGCAAACAGCACGGCCGACGTGCAGAGGTTCCTCGGAGACTACAACAGCACTGCTGAGGAGGTGTTCTTCTTCAGCGTGTCAGCCAGCTGGAACTACAACACAAACCTAACGGAACACAACTCCAAGCTCCAGGTACGGACCCCACATCTGTGCTAGAAAATATCTGTCACAACTCCTCCTGACTCCAGGCTGAGGAATTTATTTATCAGGTCTCCTGCTTGGGTAAAGTCATCTGGAGCAGAGCTGCTTGACTTCAAACACGCATTAGTCAACATTATTTATCCCCCAGTGCCCTCCTGACACAGCCAACCAGGGAAGTAACTAGTGTTGTAGGACAAGGGGGACTAAGCCCCCTGGATTGTAGGAAAGAAGGCTGATTTTATTTTTCCATAAAATCTCATCAGGCTTCTTTAATTTTATTTCATGAACAGCAATGATGCTTTTATCTGACTGACTTTATTTCACTGGTGTCACTGGGTGATCCCCTGCATTTGGTTTTCTGGATCTTTAGGATGTTTACCTTATTTTTTTAATACTCACTCATTGCACCTGTGCTCTTGTATGAACTGTATGGGTGTATAATTTAATATAACATGGTGATTACTATGCTTTCAGGGGGACTTTGGATGATAGGGTGGGGGTGTTAAACTAAAGTAAAACTGACTACCAAAATAAAAGCAGGGCACAGAGATCCCCATGTCTATGTCTCTTTTAAATACAGAGCATTTAGCAATGTACCCAGGTAAGGATTTCAATTGAACCATGTTTGAACACACTCTTACCGTCTTTCTGTCAAGGAAGTCTTATGTTTTAAGGGGGGGAGGGGGTCTATTTATTCTGCGTTTCTTCTGGTGGACTGGTTCAATCTTCTGAAATGTATGTTGGCTCAGTATTTAAACCATGTTTGTATGTTTACATTTATTTACCTTTAACATAATTTAATAGTGTCTCCACCTGGATGTATAGTACCTATTAAGCATGCAGAGGTGCAACAGTTGTTAAAGAAACCAGACTCTGACAATTTTAGATTGGTTTCTGATTTACCTTTTTCTATCCTTTGTTTTAGAGGGTTGTTTTTTTGCCAACTACAGTGGTGCTTCCTTGTATTTACAACCAAACTTCCATTCATTAAATCCTCAAAGCCACTGTTGCACTTTGATATTTTGTATGCAGGCAAAATAAGTCCAATGTCCAAAAAAACTTGAAAGTTGCATTTTTCGTGGAGAATTTCTTGATGAATATAGGATCTTGGAAACATTGAAGTCAAGTTTTGTCATTACACAGTACAGAATCCGAGCTTTTAAAGCCACATTCCGTAACTTTTACACCTTTAAAATAATGTTTTGGTGGCATACTATCATCTATTATGTTCATTTTTCAGAGCTGTGATGGTGTTAGGGGGTCCCACGTCTGTTTACTGCACTACAGTTTTTCACCCGCGACCCGACACCACATGCCTCTTATGCCCGAGAGAGAGATTTGATTTTACGACTGTGACGTTACGCAGCAAGCCTTGGGAGGGCGACAGACAGCAAGTATCCGCAAAGTTCAGGAATGTGGCTTTAAGGGTTAATATCTACCTGATAAATGAGGCAGTGGATGTGGTGGTTTCTTACACCTCGATCTAATGATGGCCTTTGATACTGTGGATCCTGATGCTTTGTTAAAAGGTCCAGCTCTACAGTGGATCAGAGCCTATCTTTCTGAAATAAGTTTGTTTTTACTTGGGCACTTTTGCAGTCTACTGTCTCTGGAGTGTACCACAGGGATTCATCCTTGGCCCTCTCCTTTTTCGTCTACTCGTTGCCCCTGGGAGTACTAGTTCATAAGCACAAAGTCATATGCCATCTTTATGCAGTGTGTCAGGTATATTTTTCTGTCAAGTTTGTCACTAACAGACTGATATAGCCCATTCTTGACTGACTCTTTGATAACAAAGCCTGATTGGGTCTCAGCTTTTTGAATTTGAACAAGGAGAAACTGAGGTTACTGTGCTGAGACCTAATGACAGGAATGTAACTTCTATTAGAGGGGAATTACTTTCACTGGTAGGGTATGAGAAAGTTATCACCAACTTTGGGTTAAAAGTGAATGCCACTAACTTCAGATACTCAAATCAACAAAGTTGTCAGGTGTTGCTTCTTCTGTTAAAATGCAACCTTTTGTTTCTAGGAAGCATCTAACTGGGATTCATGCATTTGCAACCTCAGAACTGTAACTCTCTATAGCTTCAATCAAATTTCACTTTACTGTAAACAGATGGTCCAAAACCTGGCTGCTCAGTTTTTAATGAATATCCACTCCATGGAGTGACAATGCGACCTCCATACAGAAAGGTTGTAGCTGGGATTTAAACTTGCAACCTTCTTGCTGTGAGGTCCACCAAATGCACTACTTTGCAGCTGAACATTGTAATCTTGAATACTGCCTTTTTTACTGCATGCTTGATGGAAACATAAATGGAAACTTTCTGCCCATCTTTATTATGAAGACCTAATATGGCAACATGCATTTTAATCCATGATGTCCCATAATCCTGCAAATGTTAAATAGTTTCCTTGATAATAGTTTGCAGAATTTGATGGCATGCAATCAAACATTGAAGCTGGTGTTTTCAAGCAGACTGGTCCTTGAGGGCTGCAGAATTGTGTTCTGTATTTGCTCAAATATTATTATTTTTTCATTTGGTCATTTTTAAAAGTAGGAAAATAACACAATAATACAAAAATCGCACAAAGAAACCAAAAGGTGTAGGCTGAAGCCTCGCTTACCCTTTTTATACAATCAGATTTCTACTAATAAAAGGATATTATTGATCTAGCAACAAGATTTTGCATTAAACATCATGTTGTTTTGAAAATTTAATGTGGAAGATGAGCCAGATCCCTGTGTTTGATTTGAGATGTTTCATAAGTGATTCTGGTGATGGTCATGAAACGTTTCTCATTTAAAAAGCTGTTGGTTGTGCAGCTTTTGTCATCAAGTTACAAACGTCATCCAATCAGACATACAGTTGGTCCACTTTCTCCTCTGCTTCACAGCTGAAGTAGCCTGGCAAGCCATCCTATATATGTGTGTGTGTATATATAGTCTGGCCACGAACCATTGACGGCTCTCAGTCGTGAGGCGGGATCTACGGTTGTCTTTCAAAATGTCAGCACGCAATTGGATAGCGCTAGGACCAATCAGAGTGACGAACAACATGACGTAATCACGGCGACGGAAAAGCGGGAGGCTTTAATAGCGTCTAGCTTCAATGATTTCTGTCGTTTTTGTATAAAAAACACGCGAATATCAGGTGTACTGGGACATTGCACTACTTTGTTTGATAAAAATAAGAAGCCGCTAAGTATAGCCGACAGACTTACGCACGTTGGAGTCTAAATAATCCAATGTTGATGACAAAGCCGTTTCAAACGAACGTGTTTTCCGAGTTGCCGCCATGTTGCTTGGGTTCGCGGCGTTCGCGGCCGCAGCGCTGACGTCATCGGCTACTCCCACTCTGTGATTGGCCCATGATATAGAGCGCTGTGATTGGCCCAACCAAAACTATAGCGAGTTGTGATTGGATAGACACAGCAGTGGTTTGGGCTGCGAGGGTTCCAATGAAGCGTGCCTAGACCAAACTCTGCAAAGCAAGAATTGGTCTAGTTCACTAGGCTACAGCTGAAGGGGATTTTGTACACATTAAAATGATCTGCACGTTGGAGATGAAACTAGAAGGAAAAACTGAAATCTAAAAATCAGCAAATCCGGCTGACTCAAAATTTTAAACTGCAACATTACTGTTAAACCTAAGAGTTTGGGTTTTTATAAATTAGTGTAATTTAAGCAGTAGATGACTGTCCTAAATCAGGGGATGCAGAAATTTCTAAAACCTGCTGGGTGGAAAACCCTTAGGACTGAAGTTTGACACCGCTAGCAGAGGAAAACCTTTATCTTTATAGCAGTTCTTCAGCCAAGCGTAATCTGTGATGGGTGTAGGCAGGTTTGAAAAAGTACAGGGGGAAATGGCTTGCTCTCAAGGGAAGAGCACAAAGGTTGGAGCTGATTCTTCAACTCTGTCACCTTTTCTTCCTTTTTGTAGCGGCTTGTTGGTTCAGCTTTGGCTTGGTGATGGTGATGAGAAGTTTCCACATCAACATTAGTGGAAAGAAGCTACTGTTCTGTCAGATTGTTGTACAAATGGAACATGTCGTTTAAAATTGTTCGTGTTTATAGAAGTGTGCGCCATCAGATGTTTGCCCTTTCAAAACAAAACAAAAAAGTTGTAATTTCTTAATGTAAACTGAAATGTCAGATGTACAGTTATTTTTGAAACTGGAGCACGCTAGGAATGGTTTAGTCTTTAGTGCATGTCCTATGTAATGCTTCACAGCGTCATTGACTCGGTCAGGTCTGCAGAGCTTTGCCATTTATATATGGTGAGAATGCTTTGACCTTTCAGAGTGCTATAAAGAAAAGGTCTTCAGACTTTTGGGAGCTATAGGTGAGCATGTGCAGCAAGGCAACAAAAGCCTTCTTCTAAAAATATTATCCCTGTCCACATTCAGACTGGTGCTTCGTAAATCTCACACGTCTAGATGGAACTGTTGATCATAAAATATAAAGGAAAGGCATAAATTCTACTAAAGTCTGGCAAGAAAATCTAGGTTGACAGCTTTTAGGTTAAAGGCTTGATCTGACTGGATGAACTAATCAAAATGGCAGATATGACCATAATTTCTTCAAACGTAGGCATAATGGGGAACTGCTCAGAATGGTGCATTAACACAGTGCAAAACAAATGACCTAACGGTGGGATAATTTTCTGTGTTCCCAGGAAAAGGCCCACAATTAAAGGGGCAGTCTGCGCAGCGTTGTTTTGGTCAACAATAACGATGACTAAATGATTTCATTGACAACCGTTTTTCTCATAATGAAAACGAGAAACTGTCGAGCTAAAAATAACTCTTTGGTGACTAAAACATGATGAATTTTGTTGAGACTAAATGGAAATTATGCTCAAAATGAACATTTCTGCCTGTCTGTCAAAAGCTAGAAGTAACAGTGCTGCTGCTGGGTGAAGCTGGGGTACAGAGACCACAGCAGCAGCAGCAGCAATGTGCATTCTGCTCAGCAGACCTGTGCCCTGAGAACAGCGATTCCCTGCCGCAAGAATGCGCAGCGCTCAACACAGCTGCTTATTGAGGAAGTAAATGATTTGAACTACGAGCGACGAAGATACTTTTGAATATTTTCGTAATATTAACGCGTTTCTTATCTGTGTGCTTCCTGGAAAAATCATGATTTTGGGGAGATAAATGAAAGAAATGACGTTTTTTATTATGTTTTATCTGAACATGTTTAAAGATTATTTTTTCAGCTCCCTGGTTCCTAATAATGTTTGAGCATCACTGTTGATGCTGAAGTGCAGAACTGAGTTATTCATTTAAAGTCTGTGGCCTCGTGATAACTCGCAACACTGCAGGTCTATGATAAATGATCCACACTTGTATAGAGCCTTTCAGAGTCAGAGGGTTCCAAAGCGCTTTACACTGCAGTGTATCATTCATCCATTCACACACACATTCACACGCTGGTGATGATGAGCTACAGTCTAGCCAAGGCTGACGGAGGCGAGGCTGCCAAACACAGGCGCCACCCGTCCCTCCGACCACCACCAGTTAAGTGTCTTGCCAAAGGACACGACAACAGCGACAGACTGAGCTGGATGCGAACCTGCAACCTTCCAATTGCAAGGCGGCCACTTAACCCCTCTGCCACCATCACCCTGAAAAACATTATTGCATTTAAAAGCACACTATGCAACCCTTTACAGCAGGGGTATTCAATTCTGGTCCTGGAGGGTCGGTATCCAGCATTTTTTAGTTTTATCACTGTTTCAAGACACCTGAGTTCAATTGGCAGGTAATTAACAGGCTTCTGCAGAGCCTGATGAGCTGCTGCACAGGTGATTCATCCACTGAATCAAGTGTGTTGGAGCAGAGAAACCACTGAAACGTGCTGGATACTGGCACTCCAGGCCCGGAATTGAATACCCCTGCTTTACAGTGTTAATGAAATGTCAGTCAGATCCCCACCGCCCTCTGTGGCCAGAATACAGCACCTGCTACTTCAGAGTGGCGTTCCCTGTTGGACTTAGAAAAAGGAGCTGACATGCCTGGCGCTGCAGTCTGCTTCCATCATGCTTCCATCATGTTTCCTGCAATATATTCCGGTCCTGGAGGGCCAGTATCCAGCATGTTTTATATACACTGCTCACAAAAATTAAAGGAACACTTTAAAGAAACACATTAGATAATCAGATCTCAATATGAAGTTGGATATCTATACAAATAACGACAGGGCAATGACTTAGGAACAAAAGGATGCCAAGTCTTTTAATGGGAATAAAAGTGTTCAGCCTACAGAGGGCTCAATTGTGTAGACTAGGGATGGAGAGATTCACCGATCTGAGCCGGTGGTTCGTTCATGACGTTAGCGATGCGACTGCACCGGTAGCTTCAGTGCGCACCGGTTATAACTGACGGCTGTATCGCAATGTATCTTTCCGTACGTGCCTCTCATCGGTTAAAACCATGGTTACATCGATTACTTCATTGTTTTCCTGCTATGTCCTCGTTTTTTGAGGCGCATTGAACGCACCGTCCTTCTCTTTTAGCGGAGGCCAGGTGGTGCGCAGCCGCAGTTAGAAAAACCATCGTGGGACAATATTAACCGACGTACGTGCTTCCTGTCTTGTCAAAATAAAACTTTCTAAAGTCCGTGTGACCGGTTTCTGCAGCAGCGTATTCTTCCGAGCGTTCTTGTTGGTCTACACAACTAAAGCCTTGTGTGAGGTAATTTAAGATAATTCCTTATTATTGTAACATTTGTGCAGAACTAAACAGACAGAATGACATTTTAGTTCAGAGAAGTTCAATAAACAGCTAAGATGAACTCACATCTCAGCCTGGACTTTTCTCTTAAAGGAACAGTAACATTAGGCTACAACAGCTTTTAATATTGCCACATATGGATCATTACCATATTTAGAAGTGTTTTCAAATTTTTACTGTTTCATAATAATTCCAAATAATTGAAAAATGATGAACTCTAATAATTTTCTGATTCTGTTGGTTTATTTTTCTGTCTAAACCTAGTGTCAACCCCCTTATTTCAAGTATTGTAGCAATAATGTTATGTATAATATGTAAAATATCACTGATGATGTGCATTGTCTTTTAATGTTGCATTTATTGATTAATCAAAAACAATAGAGGATCAAATACATCCTTCACAGAGGAGAGGGAAAATCATTTTGATATTTAAAAATCAGATGTGGGCTGGAAAATCTTTTTAATGTGTTGAATCGTTTAAAATAGCATCATGAAATGTATCGAATCGAAAATCGTTTTCAAATCATTAAAGAATCGTCAGCAGGGATGAATCGTATCGAATCGTATCGCCAGAGGGTTTACCGTATCGTTAATGTATCGTATCGCCAGTAGCGTATCGAGATACGTATCGAATCGGCCTCAGTGGTGGAGATTCACATCCCTAGTGTAGACACCCTAAAATCAGAGTGAAATGAAGATGTGGCAGGCTAGTCCATTATTTCAAAAACTTATTTTCTGCAACTCAAAATGCTTTTCAGTATCTTGTGTGGCCCCCACGAGCTTGTGTGCATGCTTGACAACGTCGGGGCATGCTCCTAATGAGACAACGGATGGTGTCTTGTGGCATTTCCTCCCAGATCTGTGTGAGGGCATCCCTGAGCTCTTGTACAGTCTGAGGAGCAACCTGGCGTCGCCTAATGGACCCAAACATAATGTCCCACAGATGTTCTACAGGGTTTAAGTCAGGGGATCGTGAAGGCCATTCAATTGTTTCAATTCCTTCATCCTCCAGGTACTGCCTGCATACTCTTGCCACATGAGGCCGGGCATTGTCGTGCATTAGGAGAAAACCAGGACCTACTGCATCAGCGTAGGGTCTGACAAAGGGTTCAAGGATTTCATCTGGATACCTTATGGCAGTCAGAGCACCATTTCCTAGGCAGTAGAGGTCTGTGCGTCCCTCCATGGATATGCCTCCACAGACCATCACTGACCCACCACCAAACCTGTCATGTTGAACCACGTTGCAGGCAGCATAACGTTTTCCTTGTCTTCTCCAGACTCTTTCACGTCTATCACAGGTGCTCAGGGTGAACCTGCTCTCGTCTCAAGCCAAAACTAGCACGAGTGGAAAAGATCAAGAGGGAGAAACTTGAAATGACCTCCACATGTTAAACCAGTCCTGTTTTGAGGGTTTTGTAATTGTTGCCACTTTAGTGCACCTGTCGTTAAGTCCATGAACACCAGTACAGCTGAAAGTGATTAACAATGCCCTCAGCTGCTTAATCATCCAGATAATTATCAGACAGGTTTAATTGATTTTAAGCCAGGCCCAATAAATATAGTGTTCCTTTCATTTTTGTGAGCAGTGTATATAATAGCTTTATACAGTTGACAAAAAGTGTAGTGGGGATACATCTACCTTTTCATTTCAAGCATTTTGCGTTCTTGTTTTTTTTTTAGTTAACTATTTTCCTGTCTTGTCTCTCTCATCTTCCTGCATCTCCTCTCAATCCTCCAGAAAAACTGCCTGGCTCTCCTACTTTTTTACCTCATGAGCTACTTTTGAACTAGGCAGATCAAAGGGATCTACTGACTGCAAAAATAGAGGGGAGTATGCACTGCGTGGCCGCGCCCGTGATGTCACCGGAGCGCAGGTTTTGAGCACCACTGCAGCAGAGCGCGTCAGGCATGAAAAAAAGACAAACTATCAGAGAATATGAGCGGACATGAACAGACGCATGTTAATTATTTTGGTGGTGAGAATGTTACTGTGGCCGAGCGCAGGACGCAGCTACCTGGAGCGCATCAACAATCATCTCTCTCCACTCAAAAGAAGTCCCGGTATGCTGAGAGTCCATATAAAGAATGTAATGTAGGTAGAAACTGGATCTTTTTTCAGGCTCCCACTGGGTGTGTAAGTTGAGGGCTTTTAGGGGAGCCCATCACCCTTTCGGGGGAGCCAGGCTCCCCTTAGCTCCCCCGTAATTCCAACCCTGGAGTTAGACTAATTTCTGTTTGGGAACATTTTAAATAAAACTGTCTTGAGGTGTAGTTGAAAGAGGACACAAACAAATTGGGGACAACAAAGTGCTTTACAGTACGATCATTCTCACACTCATTCACACACTAATGGTGATGAGCTACATTGTAGCCACAGCTGCCCTGGGGCACCCTAACGGAAGCCAGGCTGCCATACACATTTGGACTAACCTTTTGCCTAATTAGTACCAGGACTTGAATTCAGGAAGATATGAAGACCATTTCATGGGTTTCACACAAATTCTCCTTAAAATGACTAAAACATCCTTTCATGTCTCTCTTGTTTTTCAGGTTAGTGCAGCTCTGGAGGAACAAGCCTTCTCTGAGGCCTGGGGCATGAAGGCCAAGCAGGTCTTCTCTAAGGAGCTGCTGGACTCTCTCCCTGACCCTGAAGACAAGATACTGATGGAGGGCATCATGCAGCTGGGAGCTGCTAACCTTCCCCAGAATGAAAGAGAGGAGGTTTGGTAGTTTTCATTCTCCCTCCTACTCTATTTTTCATGATGCATCACATCCTATTTTATAGTTGTTGTTTTGAAAACTGAGATCTTGAATCTCCCTTTTTTATTTACTTGTCTGTAGTTCAACACCATTCTCAGCACCATGGATAATATTTATTCAACAGCTAAGGTACACCCACAGCCAAACATAAGCTGGAGCCTGGAACCTGGTGAGTAACCAGAGGTTATTTTTCTTAACATTTTTAAGCAGTTAAGTCTGACGTGTGGCACCAGTGGATGTTGACATTATCCAATGTGGCATAAAGTCAAAATAGTCTTATTTTGTCTTTTTCTTGATGGTTGGAATAAACCAGAAGAATTTGGAGCCTATAGGTTTTTTTAGTTGCAACTTTTGAGTTTACCGCTCGGATCTAACGATGCTGATGAATACTGGCGTGTTGAGCACAACACACCATAGCTGAAGTAGAGGAAACAAACGAGTCTGTGAAGAGGAAGTCTTGAAATCAACAAAGTTGAGAGTGGGGTTTGATGTTATCAGTTGTTAGTAACAGGATGAGCCTTATAACCTCTGAAGGGCTTCCAGAGGAAGTGTTAGGAACATTTTCAAGAGTGCTGTGTGACATGCAGAAGAAACCACGTGTTGGCTAGAAGTGCTTGATGGTGAACAATAGTCCTTTGTTTTGTGAGAAACTCCTGTCAGCACGTACGTTCTGTGGTGGAACAGGAAAAATCCCCTCTGATTGAGAAAGTTGCTCATAAACTGGAATGAGTTCATTACTGCTAACGATGGGAGGATATTTACTGGATTCACTGTGAAAATGGCTGCACTGTTCTATCTCATTACAAATGCATGGAATCATTATGGATTTATATTTTAGTCTCAAAGCTGGGAGGGTAATTACAAATTTATCATGACTGAGTTAGTTGAAACAATGATTTTAAAGTAGCAGGATACAGTGTAATCGCTTGTTTAATCCTGTTGTAACAAATCCGTTTTATGGAAAAATGTTTTGCTTAAATGGTTCTAGAATTCAAAACTGCCTTTACCTTGTTGTTGTTGTTGAATATAGACGGCTGCATCGGTACGGAGACACGCAGCGCCATTTTGCGTTGGCGCAAGGGCTCTCCAACAGGCCCGCAGAGGGTGACGGAGACATGCCCTCTTTTTTTTTTAACTGTCCGTCGAGAGCGCAAGCTTGTGATTGGTCATGACGCCGTTTACTATAAATACGTCAACAGCACCGCCATTGCCGCCTCAAAAAATAAAGAGAGCTGAAGATATCTAGCGGCAGACACAGAGCAGATTGAAGATCGCCTCTTGGAAAATGTCGGAAAATATGAAAGTTTATTCATCCGTGACTGAAGGAGCACAAAGATATGCAGCAAGCGTTTTATTTGTGGACGGAAATGACGGGAAACATGGGTTTAGAGATGCCGACCGCACAAAGAGGTGGAGGAGAATGAGGGACAAATTTGTTCATGTTAAAGTCTCTGAAAATACATTAAAACAATGTAAACACAGTAGTAAATACACTATCTTGGACCGGATACGTGACTGTAATGGTGGCAGGATACCCCAGAAAAGCGCTACGTCCTCTGTTGTCCTGGCGGGGAATTGCTTGAAAGAAAACACCCCTGTCAATGCGTGTGCGTGACTCCACATTCGAGCTGATGGAGAAGTATAAATTAGGCTTTAGGGTGTCTAATGTGCCGTCTCTGATCTGCTTTATAATGTAAATTAGTATTGTTGTAAAGGCGAGGTAGATAAAAGCTGGTTTAACACGTCATAAACAAGATACATCACCTTAAATTTTAATCTGCCAACCAACACCAGGGTCAGCTATTTATAAACGTTTGTGGCAATAATGCTAACTGCAGAGCAACACCAGGCCGAGCTACTCCTAATGTCCCTGGTGGTATAAAGTCTTGGAGGTAGAGGTCTAAGAAATTTTGAAATAGATGTATCAAATATAATTTGGCAGTTACAGGGTTAAAGCGTTCCCATTTCTCCTTGTTGCAGCCATGACTTGTTTGTGATGCAGCTCGTCTGCTCTGAGAGGAAATTGTCATTTGTATTTAAAGAGCTCACAGAAATCATGGCCAGCTCCAGGAGCTACAAGAAGTTGCTCTATGCTTGGGAAGGCTGGCACAATGAGTCTGGCGTACCTCTTAAGGAGCATTACCCCAGGTTTGTCGAGCTCAGCAACAAAGCCTCTCAAGCAGATGGTAAGAATATCTCTTTGACCTATTTTAAAAATGAAAAACTGCAAAGACAAACGGCAAAAGGAAATCCAACACTGAGGCTGTAAAGTGACTGAAGAGTTTGGGACATCTAATTCTGTAGGATTCAACGACACTGGAGCAGACTGGCGCTCTTGGTACGACTCTCCAACTTTTGAGCAGGATATAGAAAAGCTCTACAGGACCATTGAGCCACTTTACCTGAACCTGCATGCATTTGTGCGCCGCAAGCTCTACAACTTCTATGGACCCAGATATATCAACCTGAAGGGACCGATTCCTGCACACCTGCTGGGTGAGATGCATTTGGGTACAAATGTGTTTTTAAAAATTAGTTCTAGATGTGAAATATCATGAAAATGAAGCTGTTTATGCAATTCCTTAATGTTTGAAGGGGTCAGTAGCAGCATGGTATCAACTGTATAAACATTCTTTGTGAAGGCATTTCCTTTAGTGGAGTATCTCATCTCAAGCCAGAATGGCCATCTAAGTGTTTCCATCCTCACCCTCAGGAAATATGTGGGCCCAGACCTGGAACAACATCTTTGACATGATGGTCCCATTTCCTGACAAACCCAACCTGGATGTGACAGCTGAAATGGTTAAACAAGTCAGTGGTGGGAAACTTGTGCTACTGCTGTGGGAAATGCTGCTAAATTACACTGCCTGGCCAAAAGAAAAGTCACCACTTGGATTTAACTAAGCAGATAGGTCTGAGCCTCCTATTGGTTAATTAATGCATGGGTCGTTATCTTTCAGCTGGTAACAAGTTATTTAATCCCAACTGGTGCAACGAGCTGCACATCTGGTGGTCGTGGAAAAGATGTTAGTCTGTTTGAGAAGGGTCACATCATTGGCATGCATCAAGCAGAGAAAACATCTAAGGCAGGGGTATTCCATTCCGGTCCTGGAGAGCTACTATCCAGCATGTTTTAGTTTTAACCCTGCTTCAAAACACCTGATTTCAATCAGCAGGTGATTAACAGGCTGGAAAAAAATCCTGAATGATCGTGATCACTGATCACTTAAACTTTTAGCAAAATCAAATCAAAGAAAAACAGTAGAACTCAGGGCTATGTAGTGAAAGAGCATTTCCACATGCAAAATATGAAGAGAACTCAAGGGATTGGGACTGAACAGCTGTGTAGCCATAAGAAAACCACTAATCAGTGATGCAAACTGGGAAAAAAGGGTTCAATTTGCTAGGGAGGATAAAGATTGGACTCTGGAGCAATGGAAGAAGGTCATGTGGTCTGATGAGTCCAGATAGACCCTGTTCCAGAGTGATGGGTGCATCAGGGTAAGAAGAGAGGCAGATGAAGTGATGCACCCATCATGCCTAGTGCCTACTGTACAAGCCTGTGGGGGCGGGGCTATGATCTGGGGTTGCTGCAGTTGGTCAGGTCTAGGTTCAGCAACAGGATGTGCTCCAAGAATGAGGTCAGCTGACTACCTGAATATCCTGAATGACCAGGTTATTCCATCAATGGATTTGTTCTTCCCTGATGGCACGGGCATATTCCAAGATGACAATGCCAGGATTCATCGGGCTCAAATAGTGAAAGAGTGGTTCAGGGAGCATGAGACATCATTTTCACACATGGGTTGGCCACCACAGAGTCCAGACCTGAACCCCATTGAGAATCTTTGGGATGTGCTGGAGAAGGCTTTGTGCAGTGGTCAGACTCTACCATCATCAATGCAAGATCTTGGTGAAACTTAATGCAACACTGAGATGGAAATAAATCTGGTGACGTTGCAGAAGCTTATCAAAACAATGACACAGAGAATGTGTGTCGTAATCAAAGCTAAAGGTGGTCCAACGAAAAATTAGAGTTTGATCTTTTATTGGTGGCTTGTTTTTTTGGCCAAGCAGTGTACGGTATTTTCTGAATGTTTTGTAAAATGACTGTTGTTTGCTAACAGGGCTACAATGCTACACATATGTTCCGTGTGGCCGAGGAGTTCTTCACCTCCTTGGGTCTAGCAGAAATGCCCAGAGAATTCTGGGAAGAATCTATGCTTGTTAAGCCTGATGATCGAGAGGTAGTGTGTCACGCGTCTGCCTGGGACTTTTACAACCGCAGAGACTTCAGGTAAGCTGGTGTATCTGGTAAACTGAGTTAAACTTGAGTTCTTGTATTCAATAAACGCTGAACCTCCTCAGGATTAAGCAGTGCACCATGGTGACAATGGAGCAGCTCTTCACTGTTCACCATGAGATGGGACACATCCAGTATTACTTGCAGTACAAGGACCAGCCTGTGGGCTTTCGCAGTGGAGCCAACCCCGGGTTTCACGAAGCCATCGGCGACGTTCTGTCCCTTTCTGTTTCAACCCCAAATCACCTGCACAAGATTAACCTGCTAGAATCTGTCACCTCTGACAATGGTAACAATGTCATCCTGTTGAATATCGGTCTATTAACTAGCATTTTGGTGAAACTAACTCTGGAATTTTCCTCCCCAGAAACCGACCTTAACTTCCTGTTGAAGATGGCTCTGGAGAAGATCGCCTTCCTTCCTTTTGGCTACCTCATTGACCAGTGGAGATGGGGGGTGTTTAGTGGGCGCACCCCTCCAGAGAGATACAACTCTGAGTGGTGGTACCTCAGGTGGGGCTTAGCACACATTAACTTTTAAAGATTAGGTAAATGTTGGGAATTTTTGTATAGAATTATAATTAAACTGTCTGATAATCGTTCTGATGCCTAGATCGATGATGCATTTTAAGGATTCACATAAATTGTTGGAACCATGTTGTTGCAGAACAAAATACCAAGGAATTTGCCCACCCACCAAGCGTACAGAGGAACACTTTGATCCTGGTGCAAAATACCACATCCCTGGAAATACACCATACATCAGGTATTTGATCCGACTGCCGCTTCATTTAATAGCTTCATATGTTCATGCTGACTAATTCCTCTGGGTTACTGCTCAAAGTAACACATAGTTTCAAAAGATTAAAGGTCTTTAAAAACAAAACTATCTGCTTTTACTATGCATTCATGAACTGTTAGTACACCCATGTCTGAAATGTACAGTGTAGTTTGGTGTAGTTTGAATGAGAATGGCTGGCTGGCTTAAAAACCACATCAGATCTCACGCAGTTCCAAACAATAAGAGCCCGCTACAATGGGAGGAAGCCTGTTCCACGACTGAGGGAGCAAACAAACTCCATCTGGTCTCTAAAAAAGGGGGGGTTGATGTTACAGCTATAGGCTGAGGGGAAAATTGTCATGATGTTTTTTTTTTCTGCAGGTATTTTGTCAGCTTCATCCTGCAGTTCCAGTTTCATGAGAAGCTGTGTGAAGCAGCCAATCATACTGGCCCTCTGCACACATGTGACATCTACCAGTCTGCAGAAGCAGGAGCCATTCTAAAGTATGTCTAAACTGGATCTTGAGTTCAAAACACTGAAAATGCAACAAATTAAATGTCTCTCCTTTCGAAAGGAAAGTTCTTCAGGCTGGCTCTTCCAAACCTTGGCCTGATGTGCTCCAGGAGGCTATTGGCACCAGAGAGATGAATGCCAACTCATTAATGAAATACTTTGAGCCCGTAACAAAGTGGCTGCAAGAACAAAATGTGAAAGAGACCCTGGGATGGCCTGACTTTAACTGGGTCCCACCCATTCCTGAGGGCTACCCAGAGGACATAGGTGAGGCTGGGCTTAGGGCACCCTGCGTCTTGGTGGCACCACCAGCACTATTGCTATTGATGAGACCTATTTCAAACATGGTGGTGATTTTCCTCGTTTTCTCTTACCCAGATAAGAATACTGATGAGCTACATGCTAAGACGTTTCTGGAAGAATATAACAGCACCGCTGAAGTGACGTGGAACGCATACACAGAGGCTTCTTGGAACTACAACACAGACCTCACTGAATCTAATAAGGAAGTCATGGTGAGAAATGTTGTCTGACTCTTGCTGCTCTCTTTGATCTGATTCTAATTTATTTTAAAATTGCATTCATGAAATAATTTTTTGTTAAAGACGAGTCAGTTGTGTGCATGCTCTTAACAAAACTAACATTCAGGCAAAGGTGTCGAGTAACAAAGTACAAATGCTTGGTTACTTAAGTAGAAAATTTGGGTTTATATACCACTAGAGTAATTATTTATTAGCTTACTTTTTACTTCTACTTCATACATTTTCATGCAATTTTATGTACTTTCTAGTCCTTACATTTGGAAAATAGCCTTGTTACTCCTATTTTATTTGAGCTTGTCGTTAGCGTTTGTGAAAACATGGCAAACAGTTGGACATTACAGATTGATGAACTTAAAATCAGTGGATAAATTGATAGGCCCTCTTTCTGTAAACTTGCAAAAACATTGCTATGAGAACTACTTCTTATAAAACAACAAACTGCAGATTATCTGACCATAGCATTTATGCCACGAACCCCCGTTTTGATGCTTCCTGACTTTTAAACCAGCTGTATCACTTCCGGGTTGCAGTAATGTTTGTGTTCTCTATTGCGTTTTTTTAAGCGATCGTTAAAGTCGCCGTCTAGAGTATTTATTTTATCTGATTGCACCATCTAGTGGCTGACGAGCGTATCACACCAAGAGTCATTCGATTCGGTAATTTAAGACGGCGACTGCACGTTTCTTGTTTATGAATGTGCTTCTGTAGCCGACAAACAGAGCTAAAACACGTTTTACAAGTATTATTCTCATGTCATGTTGTGTTTTCATATATTTATATTTTAAAGACTTGTTTGTAAAAAGTTCATCAATGCTGCATCAGCCGAGATGCTTCCTTACAGTTTTTTTCGATTGCTAAAACTCAAAAAACAAAATTGAGGCACGATTTTCACAACCTCTACTTCTGTTCCCAATCGCTTGACTCAATTTATCACTACTCAAGATATCCTTATCATATTAGAACTCTGATTTTCCTCCTTTACACTCTGATGTCAATTTCACATTACCTTGCTGTCAAAACACAGCACACAATTATCAGGTTTACACACACTTCTCACATAAATCCTCAAAGCTTCAATCAACAACACACAAATATTCAAATCTCTAAACTTTCGGGTCTGCGAGCAATTTGCAATCAGGGACTGCAGCATAAAAGGAGGCTTGACGCTCTGTTGTGTTTGATGAGCAATGGAGAACAGAGACAACAGACAACGGAGAAGGAGAGGGGCACGTATGGGAGGAGGAGGAGGATGGGGAGGAGGAGGAGGAGGATGGGGAGGAGGAGGAGGATAGATTCAGTGTGTAATAGATTCGGTGTGTTCCATTTCTCTAATTGTGTTTTTAGTTTTGCTCTTCAGTGTTCTTTCTATGCTTGGTAGTGTTCTGCCAAATGCTACTTGTGTTTATTCAATGAATGGTATGTGTGTGTCATATGAAAATATGACTGTGTTTACCAATTGAAAACACGTGTTCCATTTTGTTAACATGTTACAAGATTTGATGGCAGAGTTGTTTTGCAAAGGGATGCCAGGGTTTAGCAATTTGTGTGTGATGTTTGTCGAAACTGTACGTTTCTTTCAAAACTGCACACACAAAACCCCAAATGCGTTTTAGCAATCGAAAAAAACTGTAACTCTGAAGCACGTAAGCAGTAGTCTAACAATCTAGTCTAATAACCCTTAAGAATTCATCGGATCAAAAACCCCTTATGGAACATGACAATATTTCAGATTATTTTCTGGTGTTTCATGATTATTCCTAATAATTATCTGATGATCCCTAATAATCTGATAACTTCTGATCAGTTCTGTTTTCTGAGCAGAATGATTGTCTAAACATCATGGTAGAAAATGTTTTCCATTTTAATGACTCACAATTATAAGTTTCTTCAAACAATTTCAATTTCAGCACAAGAGGAAATTGTCCTTATTGGTTGAGAAATGTCTCGTCATGCAGGCGTAGCTGAAAGTTTACACAAACACTTCATCAGACAGAAAACCTATCCAGATTAAATTATGCATAATTTGGATAGATGTGGTTGGATAACAATTTGAATTTGAAACCAGTAATGTGATGTATTTACTGGAGTAAAACACTTGACTTGATACTTCAACTTCTACAAAAGTCTTTTTAATCCTTTACCTGAGTAATGAATGGGAAACTTTTAGCTCCTTTTTATTCAAGGCTGTGTGCTTGCTCTAACACATTGCAATAAAACTTGCATGCTTCAAATCCAACTAAACTTGCATGCTTCAAATCCAACTAAACTTGCATGCTTCAAATCCAACTAAACTTGCATGCTTCAAATCCAACTAAACTTGCATGCTTCAAATCCAACTAACAGTCCATCAAATGGTTGTTTTTGACCTGAGCACAAAATAAAAACTCCTTGTTGTTCAGCTCCAGAAGAACCTGGAGATGTCGCAGCACACCCTGAAGTACGGGCTGAAGGCTCGCGAGTACGATACCACAGACTTCCAGGACACTTCGGTCAAACGCATCATCAAAAAGCTCAGCGACATTGAGAGGGCTGCTCTATCCACAGCAGAACTGGAAGAGGTGTGAGTTTTAAAATGCTTTCATTAGTTACAATAACATTGCAGGTTTCACATAATTTTAATGGTTGAGGAAAATGCATCTCAAGTTTTTATGAATGAAATCATGTTGATTGCAGTGCTACTAATCCAAAATACTTTGGAACTGTATTAAATACTGCAGATTCCATACTTGGCCACGTTATGGTCATGAAGAGGAAACTTTCGGGGAAGTTGTTTAAGGACCACCATTGAACTGGAGCCTGCTAATGCAGCAGTGTTGACATTTACAGTAAAGTCTTGTAAAGTAAAGTCAATAAGCATAACAATTGGACTTAGTCTACAAATCAACCATAAGACAACATAATGAATAAACTCATTTCCTTTACCTCGTTAACAAGCTAATATGTCTTAAAGAAAAATAATTAATCCCAGATCTCCCTCATAATTTATTGCTCTGATAAACTTTTTATTTAATCCATCTTTTAAATATACTAAGTGACTTAGCGGCTTTGGTTTCCTTGCTTAAATTGTTCCATAGTTTTACTCCTTGGACGCTAATGCTGAACTTGACTTTGGTTCTAAATGTTGGTTTCTCACAGAGCGCTTAGATCTGTGCATAAGAAAATCCACAAACCAGCATTCATCATCTCAGGTGCTGATGCTCCAGGAAACTGTCAACATTGTGTGACTTTTTTACTAGTCAGCTGATTTGTTGCATATTTGTTAAAATGTAAATTTGCATCTCTTGTTTCTGCAGTACAACACCCTCCTGTCTGAAATGGAGACTAAGTACAGTCTGGCTGTGGTTTGCAGAGATGGTGGCACCTGCCATCCACTGGATCCAGGTAAGTGTAAAAGTACATAAACGCAGAACAGAAAGTTCTATTGTTTAATACATAATTGGTCTGTTTTGCTCTGAACTGTTTTACAAGGGTTTGTGTGACGTAGATCTAAATTATAATTGAATACCTGGTGTGCCTCAGATCTCCAGAAGATCATGGCAGAGTCCAGGGACTACGATGAACTCCTGTTTGCTTGGAAAGGATGGAGAGATTCTGCTGGCAAAGTTCTTCGCCAGGGTTATAAAAGATATGTTGAACTGGCCAACAGGGCTGCCACAATCAACGGTACGATATCTGGACCTGATCGTACACTCACACCATTACACCAACATCTGTTACTGTGACAGATGGAAGGTCCATTTACGGCCCTCAGTGTGATTTTATTCATCTCCACGTTGCATTTCTACAACACAATTGTATTTCAGTTGGTTGATGTAGAGTGATACTAACATTTATGTCCAGATTTTTAGTATTATTGCCCATTTTGAACCTATTTTGAGGAGAAATCACCATAAAATCCTTAATAGCATTAGGAAAAATTACATTAGTGGTCCAGTTACTAGTGACTTGAAAAGGGTTAACATTGAAGCTAATAGAAACTAAGTTTGTTTAATCTGAATAATATAAAAATTATGAATAAATTGGCTATTTAAGTCTGATTTTATTAAAGTATTGTATATTAACGCCTAACAAGAATAGCAGTTTGTCTCCATTTTAAATGGTAAAGGACCATTTATACAGTGTCGTCTAGGGTTCTATAACCCCCCAAGGCACTTTACAACACAACCAATCACTCACCCATTCACACACACACACACACACACACACACACACACACACACAGTCACATGCTGGTGGTGATGAGCTACAGTGTAGCCACAGCTGCCCTGGGTCACACTGATGGAAGTGAGGCTGCCGAACGCTTTAGCTTCTCAAGAAAATAGCAGGAAAAAAAATAACCCTAAAATATTTGATAAATTCCTGTTTTGTTTTAAAAATGGCTGATAACAGTTCTTGTGATGTTAGAGGACACAAAATATGTTTGTGTGATTTCTTTAAAGTCCAAGTTCACTCAAACTTATTTTTGAAAAATGATCGGTCAATTGGAGTTTCACTTGCAGGCTAAATGTGAAAATAGTCTTCATCACTTATGTCCTGCATTAGCCGCTGACAGGAAATGGATGGGGAAACTCACAGATTAGAAAAGCCAGTCAATTCTATGTCACGTTGAAAATTAGCATTCATAGACTCTCCCTTCTTGGCTCACAAATGAGGAGGGGTGTGTTGTTTGAGCATCCAGGAGAGAGCAGAGCACGTCTCAGCTAAAAGCTAACGATTAGCATTAGCAACTCCACAACACAGCAGAACTCCTTCAGGCTTGTGTTATTTGTAGAGCTACAACATAAACGTTGCAGAGCAAATGGAATCAGTGGTAGAGTCGTGTTGCTGTTGGCCAATCAGAGGCGAGATGTCTGAATATCAGGAAATGACCCTGCTGAAAAAACCAGCATAGGTGTCACCAGCATATGTTGTGTTTTGGTGCTGGTTTAGCAGTATGCAGCGTTGCATGCTGGACCAGCTAAACCAGCACCAAAACACAACATATGCTGGTTTTTCCAGCAGGGAAGACTCCATATCCTGCAATCTTCTCCTCATCTCTGCTCCAGCTAACTTCTACTTCCTTAATCAGGAGTGCAATAGCTTTTTCCTCACAGAGCAACTCACAAGGCATTCATTTATACTGGAGACCATTGCAGATGTATTAAACAATGAGTGAAGTTGGTCTTTAATATAAATTATTTTATTTTAATCAATACTCTAGCTGGATAAATGTACAGATCTACACTGTTTACATTATACAATGAAAGGACAACTTTTATTAATCATGAATATATTGCTGTGAAATCCTTTTCCCCTCGTATTTATTCTACCAGCTGTGTCCAGTCCACAAAGTTAGACATGTGGGCCCAGCTGTGAACCACTGACCTGACCTGGAATTTAGAGTGTAACTGTGAGCCAAATATGTGACCCTCTCCAGGTCATTCTGATAATGGAGCTTTTTGGCGGTCCCTGTATGAAACTCCAACCTTTGAGGAGGACCTAGAGACTCTGTGGAAGGAGCTGGAGCCTCTCTATCTGAATGTACACGCGTACGTTCGAAGGGCTTTGTACAAAAATTATGGTTCTGACTACATCAACCTGAAGGGACCCATTCCTGCTCATCTGCTGGGTAAGTATGAAGGAAATATAATGGACTTGTCCAAGCTGAAATGCTAAATCCTGTCAGCCAGAATTTCTCACTATAGCCCAAAATTCTCCTTTTATGTTGAGGCATTCCTCACTGATGTCATGTCTTTGGCTGCAGATGCCTTTGGATTTAATTCTCTTTCAAAGGCACAGAGTGTGAGATGGTGTGTGACAGCTCCACACGGTTAGGGCTTGGACTGACTCACAATCACAAATCCCACTTGGGTCAACACCAGCACCGTGGAGGATGACTACCTAGTCTCTACTTCTTAGTAATGTTGACTTCTGTCCTTTCAGGCAACATGTGGGCTCAGACCTGGTCTGGGATTATGGATTTAGTCACACCCTACCCAGATGCCACACAGGTTGATGCTACTCCAGCTATGGTGGCACAGGTGAGGGACGTCATGAAACCACTGCAGTAAACATGGGAACACAAGGACCAGATTGTAGAACTCTTTTTTTTCTGTAGTCATTTAATGATTTTTAAAGGCTAAATTTCTGATTTTAAAACTGTTCAGGGTTGGAATGCCACCCGGATGTTCCAGGAATCGGACAGATTTTTCACCTCTCTGGGTCTGTTGCCCATGCCCAAAGAATTCTGGGACAAATCTATGTTGGAGAAGCCAACTGATGGACGCCAGGTGGTGTGCCATGCTTCTGCTTGGGACTTCTATAACCGGAAAGACTTCAGGTTGGACCTTGTTGCTTAAGTTCTGGTAGCCTGGTAGTCGATACCAGATTGTATTTCAAATTATGGGACAAGAAGACACCTGATAATCTTTGAAGTCCCACAGATTTAAAATCCAAGACTTTTCCAGTTATGGAACATATTTTATGTTCTTATTTTTTATAGATCGAGGGACTTCCTTTTCTTATTGAGTCCCTATTAGGTCGCTCTACTTTATAGAGAGGCTTCTTCTAAATTAGCTTTATAATAAACATCCTCATTGTTTGACCATATTAATTATTACAAAATCTATTCATGACATTAAAAAATCCTGCTCCTGCTCGTGTCTTCAGGATTAAACAGTGCACTGTTGTGACCATGGACGACCTGATCACGGTGCACCACGAGATGGGCCATATTCAGTACTTCCTGCAGTACAAAGACCAGCCCGTGTCCTTCCGCGATGGAGCCAATCCTGGTTTCCATGAGGCCATTGGTGATGTTCTTGCTCTGTCGGTGTCCACACCCAAACACCTGCAGAGCATCGGCCTTCTGGACAAAGTTGAGGAGAACCGCGGTAGGTGACGATGAAACCTATGGAGGTCTGGTACTGTGACATGTTTGACATGTCTGTGCCTCCTGTAGAAAGTGAAATCAACTTTTTGATGAGCATGGCCCTCGACAAGATTGCCTTCCTGCCTTTTGGCTACCTGATGGACCAGTGGAGGTGGAAGGTCTTTGACGGACGCATCCCATCAACTGAGTACAATAAGGAATGGTGGAATCTCAGGTGAAAGTCAGTCTAGTGGTGATCATATCATGTAAATTGGCAACGACTGCATTTTTAAATGATTTAATTATTGTTTATTGCAGATTGAAGTACCAGGGACTGTGTCCACCTGTACTTCGCACCGAGGATGATTTTGACCCAGGTGCAAAGTTCCACATCCCTGCAAATGTGCCCTATGTCAGGTACACCCAACTCTGACTTTGCAAAACAAATTAGGCCTGTTAGACTTGAGCACAGCTACAGCTAGATAAGAGAAACACGATAAGGAACGTATATTGTTCTCGTTTTCTGTCTCATGACTTTGTCTGGTGCTGAAAACCAAAAGGTAGGCAACAGTAGTTTTGCTTGTGCCTGTCTATGAATGATTGTTAGTAAAAGACCTCATGCACCACTGGATGGATTTTAAACTATTCAGACATAATCATGGGATGTATACGTCTACATCTTATTAACTTTGAGTACGCTACATTTAGGGAGACTGTCACTGCCAATCATCCTTAAATGAAGAAATATTGTTAGATATTTTAACTAACCCAATGTCTTATGTTTTCAGGTACTTTGTTAGCTTCATCATCCAGTTTCAGTTCCACAAGGCTCTGTGCGATGCTGCTAAGCATAGTGGACCTCTGCACACGTGTGATATCTACAAATCTCAAGAAGCTGGGAAGCTGATGGGGTGAGTGTGCTCACACTCCTACTCGTGCATGTGTGTGACAAACTGCACAACACTTACCACAAATCCTTGCCAACCCTGACCTCAGCTTGTATATGTTATTTGCAGCGATGTGATGAAGCTTGGTAACAGTAAACCCTGGCCTGAAGCCATGGCCATGATCACCGGTCAGTCCAAAATGTCCGCCCAGCCCCTCATGCAATATTTCAAACCGCTCATCGATTGGCTGGAGGTGGAGAACAACAAGAACAACGATGTCCGTGGATGGCCCGAGTACGACTGGAAACCTGCTACAAGTATGTGCCAACGCATGATTTAATACACCAGCAGAAACGTGCGTGCATTTGTAGGAAATCTGCACAAAATAAGTTGTACATGTTCAAAGCAGAATGTTGAAATCCTTCCAGAATGTGAAACCACAGAGGCAGTCATCTGGTTTTGATCCTCTGCTTAAGCTCACTGTGAAATCAATCAGCCACTCTTCTTGTTTTACTGATGAGATCCTGCTGAAAGGATGTATGGAGATTAGACTGCTGAAAAATGGGCAACCTATCAGAGCTCGAAGCACATACAGGGATAACAAAGCACAGCTGCTATGAGAGGTCATGAAAGACATCGAGAAAACGGATGTACGTAGAATTCAGATGTTTTATTTTTTAAATTAAGACTTGTTGTAAATTTTAGCTCTAATTAAAATGACTGATTTCTCTGTTTCAATCTGCAAAGGAGATGTAGCTTTGACTGAGGTGTGTTACTCTACCAACAGGTGGCGACAAAGTGTTCCATCGGTTGGTAGAAAGAATTGGGTAAAAATGGAGTCGATAAAATGGAAACAAAAACCAAGATATAATCTATTTGTTGAATATGTTTGATGCTCGGTATAAAAAAAGTAAAAAAAATAAAATAAAGTTAAACGAGAACTTGTGGAGGTCACACCAGTCTGGAGGACCTCTCATCAGAGAACGAGAGGTCCTCCAGACTGGTGTGACCTCTTGTGTTTTGCAGAGGAAATGGAGACAGAAAAGTGTCAGGATAGTTCACAGGGTTTGTATTTTGGTGTAAATATTTGCAAAAGTTGTACATAATCATATTAATTGTAGATGGCTTCCTGAATGGCCTTTTTTCATAGATTTTGTTGTACAGGACTGACGAGCTAATGGCTAGTCCAAGTGAGGCCAAGACCAACACGAACTGCTGCACTCTTAAAACAAAACTTTCACAGTAGTTTATGTGCCATCCTTTAATAAATCTTTACATGGCTACATTTGACTTTACAGGTGTTTAAATCTACAATGTAAATCTGCAAAACAAGCTAGCTTAAAACATTGTTTTTTTTTTAACGTTCTAATATAATAGCTATAAAATATTTTGTGGAGATAAAAAAACATGAAGTGGTTCTCTGGCATTTGTCTAAAAACTTCAGCCAATAACACGGCTCGGACCACACCCAATGATTGGGCCATCTGGTTGTCTGTCTTACCAAACCGCAACACTTCTGCATTTACCTGGGTGCACCACTCCAGTGTGTGTGGGCATTTTGCAACAGAAACATTTTACTGAACACACCACTGGTGTGAGAGGTTCTCCGCTCAATAATATCAGAGAAGGAGAAACAGCCGGCTGCTACCTCAACTTTAGCACAAACTACCAGAGTCCCAAATGGAAAAATACCATTTGAAGACGACCGAAGACATTTGCACCTAGAAAATGGTGACTGGTGTTTAGTGCTGTCTTGTTTACTGTGGCAATACGCGTTCGGTCTCACGGACTTGGCCTGGGGATGATGGCCGATGGGAGGGGTGAGAATTCCTTGACCATGTCTGTGTTTTAAAAGATAAATATATTACCAGCAGCAACATGTAGCACTTCCAGCGCATACAGGGGTCACGGCCAGCAGGAATGAATAAATATAAAAAATAATTCCCATCTCACCCTCTATAGGTGTTCTCATCCTTCCAAGCTCGGGTCCTCTACCAGAGGCCTGGGAGCTTGAGGGTTCTTCAGTATCTAGCTCTTCCTAGAACTGCACTTTTCTGGACTGAGATGTCTGATGTTGTTTCTGGGATCTGCTTTAGCCGCTCCTCCAGTTTGGGGGTCACTGACCCAAAATTAGCATTTTATGTCTTCCTCAAATTAGAAAACTAGCTTGTTGGAAATATTCATCAAACCTCTGATTTACAAACGCTGGACAAACATCTGGTTTCATGATGGTCAGTCACAAGATAATATACAAAGAGTCACACTTTTCCTGTTTGATAAGATACGAACCTGGTTCCATTCATTGTTTTTTTATGATTAAAGATCAGATTAGTAAAGCAAAAATATATAATATGTGCTTTTACTTCCTCTTCTTCAGGGCCTGCAGTGGAAATCAAAGATGTCAAAGTAGACTTCCTGGGAATGAATGTGGACGGTGCTGCTGCAGTAGCTGGTCAGTGGATCCTGCTGGTCCTTGGTCTGGTCCTCCTGGTGGCCACCATCCTGCTAGCATACAAATACAGAAAGTCAAAAAAGCCAGAGAAGTCCTTATCAACTATGGAGCTGAAGCAGAAGGACTAGAGATGTTTGAAATCCAGAAGGACTTACTGTAGCTGAAACAGAACCAACCTCATTGTGACCATCCAAATGCTTTTGGACTGTTCTGAATCAGAATTGTATTTGTATTTTTCCTCCATTTGTGTTTATTTTGTGTTTAAATATTGCTGGAAGGTGAATGTGTATAATAGAAAAATCCCAAACATGCAACAATATGGATGTTTCTTCACTGCAGAATAACCAGATGTTTCTATCTAGGGTGAAAAGCTGAGTAACAACCAACACTGTTTTATTCATAGACTGTTTTAAGTAATCCAAAGAGAATATTTAAGTAGAAGATGCTATTTCACTGTATTCTCAGCCACTTGATTGACTAAGTATAATAATAGATCATTTATTTTAAAGACCTGTTGAGCAAAATGTTTTTAACAAAATTGTACAAAGTGATACCAAAATTATTTTTATTCAAATTATTTTATGTTGATTCTGTTAAATGTATTTTTAGAATTTTCTGCTTTTCATCCTCATGTAAAATTTTGTCCACTTTGATTTACAAAGAGATGTTTTATTTGTGGAATTTGATGATTAACCACCTGAGGTGTTGTCTGATGTATGTTTTTAAAATTTGTACAAAACTGCTGTTATTAGTTTTTTCACTCTTGTTATGTTGTTATGAAATACACACGTCTGACCAGACCTGTCGAGCAAGTGCTTATTTGGTCCTCTAAAGGAGATATCAGATGTTAAGGGACCACTTGAATCTAAATGTAACCACTAAAAGTTCAATGTAAAAATGACCTTTTTCTTTCACCTACCCAACAAGCAGGTTTGTAAATCACCCAAAAGGAGAGCAGAATGAACTAGAAAACCTTTGAATAAAATGTAAAGGCTTATATTTCACCTACTGCATCAAAGTAGGGATTATTTTAGCTCATTTCCATTCCAAAAGACAAACACCTATTCCTAAACTTGAATTAATAATATGAGCTACAGGTCCTGCAATAAAATCAGCTTTAACAGCTTCATCTCCAATTCATCAGCTCTCGAAGGTTTTCTTTACTAACTTTAAGCAATTTTAATATTTTATCTGCATCAATATTTGCAAAAGAAAAGTTGCATGTCTTGTAAGACCAAACCCATCCCTTATATTTTGAATTTTATCTCTAAAAAAACAACCTATTTCCTTTGGCTTGGTAAGAATCTTTCACTCCACCTCTAGAAAAGATGCTGTTAACCTTCCTTTTCTTCCCATTAATTAATTAATTGTATTCCAATTTATTTTATTATCCAAGTTTGCAGAAGCAGTTTTACTCTGGTAAAACAATCTCCTTTTTGTTCTATTTGATTAAGTGACTTGATTCTTCAAATTCCTGCAAAATTCCCATTTCACTAGCCTGGCAAGCCATCCTATATATGTGAATATATATATAGTCTGGCCACGAACCATTGACGGCTCTCAGTCGTGAGGCGGGATCTACGGTTTTCTTTCAAAATGTCAGCAGGCAATTGGATAGCGCTAGGACCAATCAGAGTAACGAACAACGAGACGTAATCACAGCGATGGAAAAGCGGGAGGCTTTAATGGCGTCAATGATTTCTGTCGTTTTTGTATAAAAACATGTGAATATCAGGTGTACTGGGACATTGCACTACTTTGTTTGATAAAAATAAGAAGCTGCTAAGTATATCAGACAGACTTACGCACGTTGGAGTCTAAATAATCCAATGTTGATGACAAAGCCGTTTCAAAAGAACGTGGCTCCGGCGCTGCTGCCATGTTGCTTGGGTTCGCGGCCGCAGCGCTGACGTCATCGGCTACTCCCGCTCTGTGATTGGCCCACAATATAGAGCGCTGTGATTGGCCCAACCAAAACTATAGCGAGCTGTGATTGGATAGACACAGCAGTGGTTTGGGCTGCGAGGTTTCCAATGAAGCGTGCCTAGACCAAACTCTGCAAAGCAAGAATTGGTCTAGTTCACTAGGCTACCATTTCACTGCATCTCCTAATCTTTTTGTTTCAGTCTTTTCTCATCTCTCTCTGTCATTTTCTCTCAGTTCATCATCCAACCAGGGAGCCTTGGAGTTTCTTACAGTTCACTTTCATTCTGACTCTGAAAGGCGCTATACAAGTGCGTGTCATTTATCATTTATTCCAGTCCAAGTGCTTTAAAACCCTCTTGAAAATGATCCGACTAGATTTTGGCATTTTTGTCTTTTGCCAAATTGCCACTAAATTGTGATCACTACAGCCCACTGGGACTGTTCCTGCTTTTGAACACACCGCAACTGCATTTGTAAAAGTTAAATCCATACAAGTGGCAGATACTGATCCATCAGCCCTGCAACTATCCTTGTTAGGTTTTTAATCATCTGCTTCCAATTACACGTATCAGCACTAGCTAGCAATTTACGTCTGATTTTATATTCCATTCAATATTGAAGTTTCCCATTAAATAAATCCCATTTGTTGTGTAGGAACCGGGGGGGCTTTGGGCACTTTGTGCCCAGGGGCCCTTGCAATCCTAATCCGGCCCTGGGGATGAGGAAAATGAGGTAAATGTTTTAAGCAAAAAAACACATTGTGTGTTTGCTGCACTGCAATGACGATTTGTCCCAGTTTTGAAATGAACACAAAGACTTCCTGAATAAAATATCTCACAAAATGTAGATTCTGTCATTTTATCTAATCTTTCCTGCATGGACACTTTTCTGTCTAAAATCTTTAGCACTACAAACCTGGCCAATAAAACGTTTCTAACCATCCATCCATTATTGTCCGCTTGTCTGGGGTCGGGTTGCAGGGGCAGCAGCCTAAGCAGAGAGGCCCAGATGTCTCTCTCCCCAGTCACCTGGACCAGCTCCTCTGGGGGAATCCCAAGGTGTTCCCTGGCCAGCCAAGAGACATAGTCCCTCCATTGTGTCCTGGGTCTTACTTTGGGTCTCCTCTCGGTTGGACGTATACCCAGAAAACCTCACTAGGGAGGCGTCCACTTTCTTTAAAAGTGGGATATACAGGTCCTTCTAAAAAAATGTGCATATTGTGATAAAGTTCTTTATATTCTGTAATGTACTGATAAACATTAGACTTTCATATATTTTAGATTCATTACACACAACTGAAGTAGTTCAAGCCGTTTATTGATTTAATATTGATGATTGTGGCATACAGCTCATGAAAACCCAAAATTCCTATCTCAAAAAATTAGCATATTCCAACCGACCAATAAAAGAAAAGTGTTTTTAATACAAAAAAGGTCAACCTTCAAATAATTATGTTCAGTTATGCACTCAATACTTGGTCGAGAATCCTTTTGCAGAAATGACTGCTTCAATGCGGCGTGGCATGGAGGCAATCAGCCTGTGGAGGTCAATAGAAAGTGCTACGTTTACAGTTCTCATGTGATATTGTCAGAGGCGGGGGTGAAGGTCGGGCTCTACACATGCGCATGGGTTCCATACCCACTCAGGCTGGTTAATTTTTTTTACTTTTTAACTTGGAAAACTGTTTAGCTCCTGCTTTTATCTCAATTTAAGATGTTTCTGCTCACATTTTTTTTCCACATGCCCACTTCTGTCCTCTTGTCTGGGCTGAAGGTCATCCATCCATCCGTCCGTCCGTCCGCCCGCCCATCTAGGGGTGGGCAATATCATGTCATTCACAGTAAAACCCGTAACTATTTTTTGCCAAAAAAAAAAGCTATCATGTTAAGCTAATTTCATGACATAATTGCATCCACTACACAGAGGATTATGTTCATGTGGGTCATCAGCATGAAATTATTAAAAGTTATGAAAGCAAACATGGCTGGAATCTTAGTTTTAATTCAGATCAGCCAGTAGGGAAAAATATGTTTGAGGAATTTTAGCCTCTCCAGGCTTCCATACCTGTAACCTGGTTATGCGGAGTTTAGCTCGTCCCTGCACATAAACGGCAAAAACACACAGGTGAAGCGGTAAATTAAAACGACCAAATCAGCTGGCGACGCAGCTGCATATTTATAAATAGAAGCATGTCATTTTGATGGTGCGCAGGTCAGGGCACGGCTCTGGGACAGAGAACCAAGCCTACCCGTCCAATCAGCAGCCAGTCAATTTGTCCTCTTGGTGTTGTTTGTGTTCATGGTGTCCAGTAGCTGATATTATAAATAATCTAATTTTTTTTTCATAAACCTGATGCCCCCCTGGCCACTCGTTGCCCTACGCACTGTGCGTGAAGCGCGTGTAGGGAGCGCCGGCGCTGGTGCAGATCCCTGAACTGCTGTGCTTTGGTTATTTCACTTCTCTGCCGTGGCTGCGCCACACCCTTTGAGCTGCTTAGTTCAGAAGTAGTTTATGAGGTGAAAAACTCAGAAAGCCTGGAAGCGGTTTTTCTGGAGGATTGAGAGGAGATGCAGAAAGATCAGAGAAAGACAGGATGGAAAACAGTCAAACAAAAAACAAGAAAACTAAACAAAGTGCTTGAAAATGAAAAGGCATAAAGCAACAATCTATAAGCATGTATTATTTACATATTTGAAACAATTCAGATGACCTTCAAAGCTCAGTTCCACACCCAGGGCCGGTTCAAGGCATTTGGGGGCTCAAGGCAAAATGGACTTGGAGGCCCCCTCCAAAACGTTGAGTTTGTGCGCTCCCAAAAACCCAAAGTGTGAACTGTTCTGGTTTCTCTCTTTTGAAATAAATATAAAGGCTTTTATAGCATTACCCCAAACCTCCACACCATAAGTTATATAAGGTAACATTAAAGATGAATACAGAAGGAACAGAGCCTTATTAAGCACGGAACATGTTTTACCAAATGCTGCAATCGTCTTTTCGAGTTTTTATCTAACTTTACTTTGGGTTTCCAGCAGATTTTATGGTCCTGTATCAGTCCAAGAAACTTGATTTCTATAATAAACATAGTGATATCAAATTAATATTATTATTATTATTACTAGTTGTAGTAGTATTCATATTATTGTAAATGTATTTATTATGTAGAAGGAAAGCGTTTCCACATGACATTTACTTCCCATTTAGTATCTGATGCTTTAAGGTCAAGGAGGAAGGAGGAAGTGAGTGTCCAGCAGGTCAATGTTCCTGTGGAGGGTGGGGTGGAGGATATTCTTTAGAAAGGGGGGGGGGGGGGCTTTGGGCACTTTGTGCCCAGGGGCCCTTGCAATCCTAATCCGGCCCTGGTAGCAGCACCCAGCTAACATCGGCTTTAGGTTAGGGTTAATAAATGCACTTGTGACCAAATTACATCTAATTCCCTCTAACCTTTACTGCTACGTGATTCAGAACATAAATTGCCCCTCCTCCCCATTAATTCCAATCAGATCTATATTGTACAACTCTATATTTAACAAATTATTAGTAACTGAATTATCTACGTGTGTTTCAGAAACTGCCATTATATGTTAATCCCATCTAGATATAATTTCTGCAATATCCTGTATCTTATTTATTTAGGCAATACGAGAGCACTAGTCATTATGTAAATTACATACTTTCCCTTTTAATATACAGAGATTTACCACCATGTAATAATGAATATCCGAGCAACTTAAACCACAAAAGAAACCCCACTCCAAACATCACATCACACACATTCTGTCATGATTTGGTGAGTGTGGGATCCAGTTGGCAGGTGAGTAACTCCAGCAGGTGGTGAGGAAGTTTAAAGTCTTTAATTTAACCAACAAAAAAAACAGGAGACAGGACAACGCAGGAATACACACACGAACCGACAACACACTAGAGACACACAAGGCTTATATACACAGTGGGATGGGTAATCAAGTAACAAGAGGCAGGTGGACACAATTAAGGGAAAACACAGGGGAGGGGAGGGGGAGCAACAACATGACACATTCACCCATGCATACCCCCATACCCTCTTTAAACATATATATAAATTAACATTGCCTCGCCACGTCATCCAGCGTTTTAAACAGAATTAAATCCTGTGTTCTTCCTTCTATAAAAAAACTCCAGACAAACACAATATTTTCAGATCAGTTTCCCCATAACCCAGATTGTCTCCCCAACTGTTTATTTTCTAGTGCTTAAGCCTGGCTCTGTCACTGCGTTCCAGTAGTCTTCTGCTTGGACATGATCTGTGAATCTCTTAGTTTCCTCATTAAACGTTATAATCAGTGTTGCCAGGTGGATGATCACATTTTTCACCCCAGCCTTCCAGTTTCTCTCTCACTTCGTAGAAGCTTGCCCTCCTCTTTGACATCATCTCCATCATGTCAAAGATGGGTTCCTTCCTCATAATCTCCTCCTTCATTTTATATCGTTGTTGTCTCACAATCATGACTCCGATCCAATCCGATGAGCCACTTCAGCCTCGGGTTCCAGTGTTAGTTTACTTTTAAACATGTCCCTCAGGAGAGAAGCCATGTATTTTGAAGGTTGTCCCTTTTCCACTTCTTTAGGCAGTCCATAAACGCTGATGTTACACATCCTAGAGTAACTTTCAAGATGACCAACCATCTTTCTGGAATCACAGTTGTGAAGCAATTCATTCTCTTTCTCCAATATTGTAATCCGACTGTCCATTTCACATAATGACTCTCCCACATCTTCAATTTTGTTGCAACACTGAGGTCTATCCTGTTTTAAACCATTCAGTTGTGGCTGTAAAGTCTCTGTTACTCATCTCCTCTCTTATTATTGTGTAAATCATCATCAGCAAATCCTGTTGCTGATTATCTTTACCTAACATTGTAGCTGCAGTCACCTGTTGCTCATCAGCCGCACCCTGCTCCAGCTGTGTGTTTGAATTTTTTAGCAAAATAACACCAATGTGCAATGTGGTTTTTGTCCTGGACCAGGTCTATACCCTAAGCAGGGTCCTGAAGGGTGGGTGGGGGGCACTCCGGGAGTATGGGGTACCAGGCCCCTTGATAGGTCCCTGTATGACTGGGTCTGCATTGCCGGCAGTAAGTCGGGCTCGTTTCCAGCAAGAGTTTTATTCCTCCAAGCATGCCTTTTGTCACTGAAAAAAATGTTCAGCATATTGCACAGAAAAAGTTGAAGTTTACTTTAAAAAAACTGAAATGCACTCTCTGTATTTGGTGCTGCAGTGTCTCAGTGTGGCTCAGTGAGGGCCGGTGCTCCCCCCAGCCCCTGTGGCAGTGAGTGGTTCAGGGTTCAGAGCAAAGTTTAGGCATCAGTAGTAGCAACGCTGCATCTCTGTCCAGCTGGTAATCCAGTACTTTATCTGTGGCTCCCAAGGCTGAAATCCTAGATTGAACTGATAGCGAATGCTATGGCATTATCATTAGATGGATCGCTTGAAGAATCCAAGCTGGAAGGACAACAGAGAGGAGAAAAGTGATTGTATGGAGGCAAAAAACAGCTGGAGAGATGGGATTAATTACAATGGAGAGTTAGGATATCCAGGCTGTGGAAAACACGTTGGGACCACAGTGGGAAGTAGAAAAGAACAGGGGCCTGTCATGGTCTGTGGTGAGCCTCCTTGTCTGTCTGCCTGGGTGGTTGTTTTCCTGTGCTCCTGATTGCAGGTGGGCGTGTCTGGGAGCTCCCCAGCTGCTGCTGGTTATCTCATCACCTGGCCAGGAGATTTAAACAGCAGTGAGAGACTCACTCGACGCTGGATGATTACTCACACGGGTACCAAGAAACCCTCGTGCTGGGTTATTCAAGCCACCAAACCCTGTTATGGTTACCACAGTTGATGTTTACTCCTCGGGTTTTTTGTCTCCAGGTTCTCTCGTCTCCATCATCACAGCCTGCAACAAACTGCCACTACTTCACGCCTCCAAGTCTTGCTGCTTGTTCTCCTGGCCTCCAGCTCTCAGCCGCCTGCCTGCCTCAGCCTCGCCTCCCCTCTCATCGGCCTGGTCCTGGAACCCACAACAACTCCTCTAGGCTCAGCTCCCTCCACATCTCCTCTACCTTACCCTCGGCTCACACAGACCAGACCCTGGCTCATCCTTTCCTCCCCCCTCAGAACTCCTACCTTCACAAGAAGACCACCTACGTCCGACGTCTCAACCTGCCGGTTCTCCTGCAGCGCCCTTCGTTATTTCACCCTGGAACATAATAAACCTTTGTTTTTTTCCCCTCACTACCTAAGTCTCTGTGTTGATTCTGCATGTCGTGGGTTAGGCACTTATCCCAGAACATGACAGGGCCTCTTTTAGAAAACTGCATAGAATCCTTACTTAAACGCTACTTAAGCTCAGCAATTTTTTTTTTACTAATTTTCTAACTTTTTCTAAGGAACTAATTTTCCACTGTTTACGCACAGCTGCACAATTCCTGCTTTATAAACCATGGGTCTGAGGTGGAGGAGTTCTGGGCAGATTAGAACTGAGGAGGAGGTCGAGGGGCCAGGATCATGACATTTGTGAGTTAGCACATGAAAATGTTTAAGTGGCACAGCGTTGTTACTGCATTGAGCTGTGTGGCGAAACCACAGAGTAATCACAGTGGACATAAAAAAACAATGTAAAAAAAAACATTCAAAAGAAGTGGTCAGATTGAGGCAAAGAGGAAGACTGCAATAATCATTGATAGAAAATACAAAATGGCTCCATTATAGTGCTCAGGGATCACAGAGACGTTGGCTTCAGCTTTGGATGATTTAGACTCAACTTTTCTTTGAGACATGAGCTGATAGAGTCATTTATTTTGAAGGATATATTTGCTTCTTCTTCTTTCATGGTGTATGATGGACTGCCCTGTTGACTGATTTTTGTAGCAATGAATACGTCCCATTTATTTGTTGCTTGCATTGGTCCTAGCACTGTCCAATTGTGTGCGGAGACAGTTTGAAAGACAACCATGATTTCCGCCCCATGACTTTACATGGATAGCAGGACATGTCAGCTTCAACCATCCTGGAAAGACGTTAGGAGTGGGATTTTGAGAATTTTTACGCATTGCTTCAAAAACCCAGTTCAGTTAGTGATCCTGGATGAGAAGGCCCAGCCCAGTTTCTGCTCTAATTCATCCCAAAGAGTTCCTATCAGGCTTGCTCATTTATATCATCAATGAAACACCTGAGTACTTTGATTTTTAAGGGATGCCCCACCAATAAAGGTTTTCACTTTTTTTTTTACTAAAGACCCAGAATACATTAAAGTCATTTATTGTTGGAAAACAATGGAGTTATGGTTAGTTTGATCAAAGAGGATGACCCTCAGCTATGAACACGACATTCTAGCTAATTTTATGTACATAAAACTCACTAACAATTATAGCCATGGCCACGTGGGAAGTGGCAGCTACACTAGGGGAGACGTCATATATGCGACTACTGATTTGTAGTCTTTTTAATTCTGAATTTTTACAAGCAAATACAATTACGTGACAGACATAGTTGAAACACACATAATTATTATTTTTTTAAATTGAAAAACAACATATGTGTGATTCAGGCAAAGCAGACCAGAAAATATCTTTTAACGCCCGTTCACTTTCATTCATTTTGTTTTTTTGGTCAGGGGACTCATGAGCTGGTCGGAAGGGGAGGAGACTTGGGCTCCCTCTATGATTCCACGAGGAATCTTGTGATTTTCCATGTAAAATGATTTTGGTTTTAAGGTCATTTAAGCTCCTTCAGGAATCCAATTTTAAAGGTGTCCTAGAATGCAATTAATCAACAATCTATAACAGAGCTTTGAGCCTCCAAAAAGCATAAGAAAATTTTTTTTGGCTTTCATCTGTCCCAGGAGCCCTGATACAGGCCATTCTAAACCCCCTTACTCAGGCCTTCAGTGAAAAGAGCTGTTGACCCCTCCCACTCGGCCAGGACATGCTGATTGGTTGGTTTCCCCAGAAGGCCTCAGACACATGCAGGTTTGAGGAGGCGTGGCTCCCCCTTATGACATGTTAAGGAAGGCTTTCTCAGAACAGGAGTTTTTCTCTCGCCTTTTTCAACTTTCTAGTTTACATAAAAAGTAGGTCAAACACGGCTTTGACTTTTTGGCATGCTACTGTTGACCACCCAAGCTGTCTTATTCAACAACAACAAGAAAAATGTTGGTTTACATTCTAGGTCCCCTTTAAGGGATAAATGATAAAATAGTCAAATGAGCATCAGAGTCACCTGAGGGGGGTATTAGGTAGTTCCTGCAGACTGTCTGGCTTTTTATAAACTTCTGGGAGAGAAAAGACTGACATGAAAAACATCTACAGCTCTGAGCGGATTGATGTTAGTGACCTGTTGTTGGTAATCCCTAAATAGTTTTATAATGCCTCAAACTGTGGAGTTAGAAAGTTTTTATCCATTTTCCAACTGAATTTTATTAAACACCATATTACTTTGTGCCACAATCGATTATTCCTATCAAGACAACTAGTCTGTCTGTGCAGATCTGCTTGGAATGGAGTAAATAGAAGGTCTTGCCCTGACCCTCACCAACAGGCTCTTGTTCGGAGTGGTGAGCAGTGTGGAAGCTGCCTGTGACTCCACATTAAGGTGCTGCATAGTTGCATTGGTGTGATCTCCTCCTGCCTGTCGTTTAGCACGTTTGGGTTTGCTCTTAGACAACTGGAAGAAAGAAGAAATGGACAACCAAAAAGAGGAAGAGGACAGAGACATTACATCAGAGAACAATTACTGGTTTTGATAAAGACATTACCAAACTCTTCTCAGAATAGCTGTCATTTCTCCTGTCCATACGTAGGCTGCTGAACACATTTCTATTTCAGGGTTTCTGAGGTTAGCGTGTGGCGACACACTCGCTTTTTTCCAAAGTGTATTTCTGACCAGTGGTTTGGCACTGGGACCATTTTAGCACCACTTCCCACTGCTTCAGTTCACACTAATGTCTCAGAGGACTACCGCCCATGTGCTCAGAGTCAGTCGGGTTCATGTAGCTCTATTTGATGTAAAACTATTGGAAGGGACTGTCAACAAATCAGCTTTTGGATTTTAAAAAAGTGGTTGAGTCATTAAGTAAAAGTACAGCATGACTCAGCGTTTTTAGCTATGCTAACGACCAGGTTTGAAAAGCAGCAACGTGGTTCTAAAATATAAATGAACTGGTGTTATTTTTCAGCTCCTGATTACTTGTTCACAGAACCGTTGTGTTTGTGTGGAGCCTGGTGCTAGCATGAATTCAAAACTACTCCTGATAAGCGCTTCCAGCGGATATATGCTGACCCTGTGTTGTTGTTGGATGTTATTTTAGTTTTGCTTTAAATTGAGACCACAAGTTTTCAAGTCAGCTCTTTGACCAAATCATATTAAGTTTAAAATTTGTGCATCACAATAATTGGGAAATTCCCCAAACTGATAAAAAGCTAACCACTTTTTAACCACTAAGAGGTGAAATAGGTACGGGCGTCAAATTATTAATTATAATTAATTAGTTAGTTACAGCCAGCTCCGGTGGCCTAGTGGTAGAGTGTCCGCCCCGGGACTGGGAGATCGGGGTTTGAATCCCGGTCGGGTCATACCAAAGACTTTGAAAAAATGGGACCCAATGCCTCCTCACTTGACACTCAGCACTAAGGGGTTGGATTGGGGGGTTAAACCACCAAATAGTTCCCGAGCACGGCCACCGCTGCAGCTCACCACTCCCCACCATGGGGATGGGTCACATGCAGAGATGAAATTTCACCAGTGTGTGATGAATACTTGGGACTTTAACTTTATATTTAGTGGGTTATGTGTCAATGTGCATCATGTACAGCAGCCACTTCCCATTGTTAACCTCATAGGGCCACTGTAAAACAACAGCAAAAGTCTCCATGGTTCCCAGTAGTTGTTCATTCATGCCAAACCGATGGGAAAAATGGCCATAATTAGAAAAGTGACGTAAATGGGAGTTATTCTGACTTCTGGTCATGTTTACACCACCAAGACAATCCCTTTACCACACAATATTAAACTTCTATGACTTCAAAGGCAGGGTGGGGAAAACAGGACAGCAGCACACCAATTATAGATTAAACATACAGCCCTAGAGGTGACTCACATCGAAGGTCAGCTCCACCAGGCTGCCTACGTCACTGGTGTTCTTCATGGCGTACTCGCCCATCACTTTACCACCAAATTTGGTTTGTACATTTGTCCTAGAAACAGTATCTATCTATCTATCTATCTATCTATCTATCTATCTATCTATCTATCTATCTATCTATCTATCTATCTATCTATCTATCTATCTATCTATCTATCTATCTATCTATCTGTCTGTCTGTCTAAATATACACATTTACATCCTCTGAGGTGAGACAGAAAACAACTGCATGAATGGAAAGCATTGGGATGAACACTTGGGACTCGGTGGTTTGAATGATGTTTTCTATCATCATAGTCGTCACCACAGGCTTCAGGTCACTCTGCTCACTAACGCTGTAGGAACCAACCTCATTACAGCACTGCTGATCTTAAGTTTTTGGTGTACAACCTGTTATCGTCATATCAGCCTCTATCCTACAACTAGTGATGATGCAGTGATGTCATATCTCCACAATTCCAGCAAAAGCTCTATACACAACAAAAATCACTATTTATTTTTGTGATTTAAAGTGTCTAAATGCATGTATGCTTTTTAAAACAGACACAACAAAACAGTCATTAACCTTCTTTCATCTAAAATTCTCCGTCATCTGCTGCCCTCTAGTGGACGTACCTCAGGTCTGACTCCAGAGTATGTCAGAGGCTGTGTGAAGGTGACGTTGAGCATGGTCAGATGGGCGTCCTCAGCCAGCCTCCCAGGAGAGGGAAGGTTGGTCACGTCCACCAACACCCGTACTTGTTTTATACTGTTGTCAAATAGGAGCACTTGAACGCCATCCTTCCTGCAGACACACAATGTTTGTTTATAATTATTTGAACACCTTAAAAGCACCATGCAGGTGTTGAGTGATTTGCTACAGCTGTGGTAATCCCGTCAAAGGTGAGTTCAGTGCTTCATAGCTCAGGGTGTATCCTACCTGGGGTAAGGATTGTTGAGATTGTCAGCAAACTCAGCTGTCATCTGTAGGTTGCTGCTGCATTTGTTGTCCAAGCCACACTCCTTCAGAAAGTTTACCTATAGGCTGTGAATACTACATGTGATTTCTCAAGTTTTTTATTTTTAATAAATTTGCAACAACTTCAAAGACACTGTTTTCACATTGTCATTATGGGGTGTTGTGTGTTGAATGTTATGGGCACAATGAATTTAATCCATTTTGGAATGAGGCTGTAACATAAACAAACAAGTGGAAAAAGTGAAGCGCTGTGAATACTTTCCGGATGCACTGTGCATGTTCTCTTCATTCTAGGGTTTTACATTCCAGGATGAAATAAAACCAGTCTAGTGCCTCATTTATAAAGCTTGCTGACACACACAATGGGCTCTGAAAAGTCATTTTTCTATGCAAACTTTGTGTTTCATAAAGAAAACCTTGATGACCCTGTCGTAAGCACACCTTGGAGGTGGGAAAACTCGAAGAGCAGTTTTACAGACGTGTGACTTAAGCACACACACACACACACACACACGCGCGCGGGCGGTGATGAGGCAGTTATTCTGGCTGAGAACAGTTTTGTTTCTAGCTATAAGCAATTGTAAGTTTAATATCCGCTGGTCCCCCAGGCACCTGCTGCACTCACATCAAAAGTTTTTCATCTTTTGAGCAACAAGTTCCTTCAAACTGAATCTGGAGCAGAGATAAATGTATTTTATTATCTAAACTTTTAGGAGAATAATTGTGGTTTTGAACGCATCATCAGTCTCATCTCAGATGGTTTACCTCTCACCTTCTTCCTTTATGGGCCACATTCTGGTCATCTGAAGCACGTGTCTGCAGAAAACAAGTGTGACTAGGAGAATTTTTATGGGACACCTGATATCTGCTATCACAGGAATGGAGGTTAACCTGCGATGGCCCGACTGAGGCAGCACATCTTCAGGAGGGTGTGGCTTTATTTTCCAGCCATTCACAGACGAACTTGTTGTGACTCCTCATGCTGAATGTGGTTTTAATCCCTTTTTTGTTTTTGCTCTGGAGACATTCTGGATTGTTCTTTTTTCAAAACATTGTGCAGCAATGAGAACAAAATGAAATGATTTTAGAGTTGGTGACAAACTGTAGATTCCTCCTCTAACTTCTGATACATGCAAAATGTATCAAAATCACTTAAACATCACATTTGGCCAAGCCGGACTAACAAAAAATAGTGAAGAATCACAAAACTGGTACATATCCAAAGTGGACTCTTGGTGTTTTTTGTTTACTTGTGCAGCTGAATACATAACCAGCTATGAACAGGCAGGAAGTCACACACAACCATTTATGTACATCAGACTTGTCTAAATGTGACATAATGCTTATTTGTTTTTCAGCAAAAATAACTAATAATCCTGGAAAGGAATGACAGGACATTCAAACTACAAATGATCAACTTTTGGAGTCAACCCAATTCAAGATGGCTGCCAAGCAAATCTGTAAGCCAATCTTAGCCAACACATAAATGTCTGTAACTCAGACAGTTATACAGATTGGCTCAGATTTGGTGACATGATAGCGTAGAGTCATCAGTATCACATAGTCCGACTGCTAGGCATCGTGCAAGATCTTCCTTCCATTTTCAACAATAACTGTGGGAATAATGTTAAAGATGATTACAAACACAGAAATGACCATAACTCGGTCACCATGGGTTTTTCTTGCTCAATACGCAGTGTACCAATGTTTTTTTTCCCTTAAATTGCTGACAGTTTTGGCGACACACAGCTGCCATCTTCAGAGTCTTGCCTAAACTGTCAGCATTTTAAGGTAAAAAAAACATTGCTACACTGTGTATTAAACAAGAAAAACCAATAGAGATTGAAAAGAATCACAGAAAGAACAAAACAAGGGGATAACGCTGTCAGTTTTATAGAGATTGAGCTAAATGTCATACAGTGGAAGCCAAACACAAACTCCATCCATACAGCAAGTGCTAATTTACTACACAGTAATATTTTGGAGGTTTCATGCAATTTTACCTCATTTTATTTTTGAGATTTAACCAAAATGACTATAAATCCATCATTTATCAGCAAAGTAGACTGACCAAAGCTCCGTGGCTCTTTTCCAAAGGTGACAGCTGAATCTATGGGATGCCAAGTGTAAATAGCTGGTGCAAAATATTTTGCAGACATTTTTTTGATATTAAGCTCATTTTCCCTACATTTAGCAACTTTCACCACATTTAAAATTATGTTTAAATGTCACATAATTTCATCTCATCTAAATGTTAAATATAAATCTAAATCAGAATGTTAAATATAAATGTTAAATCTAAATGCTAAATCTAAACCTAATTCTAAATGCTAAGCATAAATGTTAAATCTAAATGTAAATCCAAATGTTAAATCTAAATGTTAGGTGTAAATCTAAATCTAAATGTTAAATGTAAATGTTTAAAGTACACCTAAATGTTAAATCTAAATCTAAATCTTAAATGCTAAACGTAAATGTTAAATCGAAATGTAAAAGTTAAATCTAAATCTAAAACTGTTAAATCTAAATGTTAAAGATATATGTAAATGTTTAATCTAAATCTAAATGTTAAATGTATATCTAAATGTTAAATCTAAACCTAAATGTTAAATCTGAGCTAAATCTTTCAGTTATATGCAAATTAGCCATGTGTGGGCACACCCACAACAAAGGTTGGCCAATTGCGCTCACTTTCACTCCACTTTCTTTGGTGCTGGACACTGGCTGTGCTGCACTACATTGAGCATCTTAGCAACGGTAATAGCACATTTCTATGTCGGTTATAATACATTTATAGAGGAAACTACTTGTTTTGATCGTATTGTCAATTCTTTCTCTGTTAGGATCTGGTAATAGGTTGTAATGACCAGTGAAAACTGAAGATAGGACAGACATGGCTGCCAGCTCACTCCAGGCAGGAGAAATTGAACATGTCATCATGGCAGGTGTCCGAGCGGCTCTTCAGAGCGTGCTTCCTCATGCATCGCGCCTAGCAGTTCCTGGTGGTTTTCCACTCAGTTAGCCTATATACCTGGAATAAAGTTGCTATAAACCAAGCTAAGCTAACTAGCTAACAACTGTGTTACAGAAGCCTGCTTCAAAAAAAAATTGCACCACTTTCTTGCAAACCTGAGCTGGCTTCAGGGAGCCTTTGGTCATTCAACAGTGGCCAGCCTGTGCTGGTACTGTGGTGCAATTATGTGTTGTTAGCACATAGTTGTTAGCTAGTTAGCATGTTTAATTTCTTCTGCCTGGAGCGAGCCAGCAGCCATGTCTGCCTCTCTTCACGTTTGATTGGTCATTACAGCCTATTACCAGATATTAGCAGTGAAAAAATTGACAACACGATCATTGTATTATAACTGATATAGAAATGTGCTCTTACAGTTGCTAAGATGCCCAATGTAGCGCAGCACAGCCAGTGTCCAGCATGAAAAAAAGTGGGGTGAAAGTAAGCACAATTGGCCAACCTTTGTTGTGGGCGCACCCACACAAGGCAAATTTGCATATAACTGAAAGATTTAGCTCACAGATTTAGATTTAACATTTGGATATACATGTAACATTTAGATTTAGATTTAACTTTTACATTTAACTTTTACATTTATATTTAAAATTTAAATGTAGATTTAACTTTTACATTTATATTAAACACTTACATTTAGATATAAGATTTACACTTAGCATTTATATTTAGGTTTAGATTTAACATTTAGATTTAGATTTAACATTTAGTTTTAGATTTAGATTTAAGTTTTACATTTAGATATAAGATTTACACTTAGCATTTATATTTAGGTTTAGATTTAACATTTAGATTTAACATTTAGGTTTAGATTTAACATTTAGATTTAGATTTAACATTTAGGTTTAGATTTAGCGTTTAGATTTAGATTTAACGTTTAGATTTATTTTTAACATTTAGGTTTAGATTTAACGTTTAAATTTAGATTTATCGTTTAGATTTAGATTTAACATTTAGATTTAGATTTAACATTTAAGTTTAGATATAACATTTAGATTATCTGAAATTATGTGACATTTAAACATTATTTTAAATGTGATAAAAGTTGCTAAATGTAGGAAAAATTAGCTAAATATAAAAAAAATGTCTGCTAAATAATTTGGACCAGCAATTTACATGACATCCCATATGAATCAAAAGTTTGGGATAAAATTATTTAGTTTAGTATTTGACCGAGGTGAAGTTAGTTTGAAGTTGAGAGTTGGATATTCGACAGACATTGGTTCATTGCGGTTAGCGATGACTCCTCATGCCGTGCGCTGCGCCACAGAGGGCAGTTAGCTGGGCTTCAGAGGACAAGCTTGGGAGCGGTGGTTCGCTTAGGGACCATCAACAAATTTCTAGTCATTTGTAAACGACAAAAAAAAAAAATCAAAAGCTTCCAGATTAATTGACTAAATCACTAAAAATTACTTCCTAGTTGTGTTACTAAACTACATCTACAAGACACAACAGTTTAAAAAGTATTTTACACAATTTGATCTTTTTTTATTAAGATTTTTATCAAAAAATAAGTGATTTTTTTTCAATACCTCCTAGGTAAATGAGTGTAAATACCCAAAACCATTTCTCTATGGTGGTACTAACCTATAACTATGAGACACAGCAGTTTTTAACACATTTCACACAATCTAATCTTTTTATTAAGATTTTTATTAAAATATAAGTGATTTTTTTCCAATAGCTTCTAGGTAAATGAGCCCAAATACCCAAAACCATTTCTCAATGGTGTTACTAATCTATAACTATGAGACACAGCAGTTTTTAACACATTTCATACAATCTGATCTTTTTTATTAAGATTTTTATCAAAAAATAATGGATTTTTAAAATTAATTAATCACTTATATTTTGATAAAAATCTTAATAAAAAAGATCAGATTGTATGAAATGTGTTAAAAACTGCTGTGTCTCATTGGTCTAGATTACTACCACCATTGAGAAATGGTTTGGGGTATTTAGACTCATTTACCTAGAAGCTATTGAAAAAAATCACTTTTTTATATAAATCTTAATAAAAAAGATCAAATTGTATGAAATGTGTTAAAAACTGCTGTGTCTCATTGGACTAGATTAGTATCACCATTGAGAAATGGTTTTAGGTGTTTAGATTCATTTACCTAGAAGCTATTGAAAAAAATCACTTATTTTTTGATAAAAATATTATTAAAATAAATCAAATTGTATGAAATGTGTTAAAAACTGCTGTGTCTCATTGGACTAGATTAGTAACACCATTGAGAAATGGTTTTAGGTGTTTAGATTCATTTACCTAGAAGCTATTGAAAAAAATCCCTTATTTTTTGATAAAAAGTCTTAATAAAAAAGATTAGATTGTGTGAAATGTGTTAAAAACTGCTGTGTCTCATTGGTCTAGATTGGTACCACCATTGAGAAATGGTTTTGGGTATTTACACACATTTACCTAGGAGCTATTGAAAAAAATCACTTATTTTCTGATAAAAAGATTAATTTAAAAAATCAAATTGTATGAAATGTGTTAAAAACTGCTGTGTCTCATTGGTCGGGCTTAGTAACACCACTGAGAAATGGTTTTGGGTATTTAGACTCATTCACCTAGAAGTTATTGAAAAAAAAAACACTTATTTTTTGATAAAAATATTAATTAAAAATATCAAATTGTATGAAATGTGTTAAAAACTGCTATGTCTCATTGGTCTAGATTAGTACCACCATAGAAAAATGGTTTTGGGTATTTACACTCATTTACCTAGGAGCTATTGAAAAAAATCACTTATTTTTTGATAAAAATCTTAATAAAAAGATTATATTGTATGAAATGGGTTAAAAAGTGCTGTGTCTCATACTTATAGATTAGTAACACCATTGAGAAATGGCTTTGGGTATTTACACTCATTTACCTAGGAGCTAATGAAAAAATCACTTATTTTTTGATAAAAATATTAATTAAAAAAATCAAATTGTATGAAATGTGTTAAAAAGTGCTGTGTCTCATAGCTATGAGCTAACCGCCGTCTGTGTCGCAGCGCACGGCATGAAGAGTCATCGCTAACCACAATGAACCAATGTCTGTCGAATATCCAACTTCAAACTAACTTCACCGCGGTCAAAAACTATGGAGGGAAATGAACGTTCATTCTGGATGTGTCTACCATATATTTTGAAAGGTTTAGTAGTAATTTATTTGATGCTCATAATTCTCCCTGGATTATAGGTGAGACTTCGGCACACATGCCCCCCTCCCTGTCCAAGCTGGGGAAGGGAGCTGAGAGTAAAATATGTGGAGTTCCTCCCAGACGCTCCACGGTGCAGCTTATTGAGGTGCCGTCACTCTGCTGGACGCATTTATTTATCCAAGCGCACAAATCTAACAGCGTTTTGTTTCCTGCTCAGCAAAAGCAAAGCGAGTTTCTATCTTTTCACACTTCACCAGGATTTAAACACTGAGAGTTGATGTGCTTCAGAAAGAGGGTCCGTGTGCATTTTATTCTTATTTTGGGCGATAATTGACCTCACCTGGTGCGCTGATTGCGCCAGCCTGCTCCGCCTCTCCTCTCCTCTCCTCGGCGAGCTGGCTGCTGGTGAAATAGCTGCTATAAAGAGGTCATTTAAAAGTGTGGGTTGGGTTAAACTGGCACTTTAAAAGAAGCGCTTGTTGCTTTCTGAGCAGCAGCAGCCAAGTTGGGAAAAAGACGCACCGGTTGGAGAAGTGGAGGAGGCGGCACGGTCGTTGGATTTGGACCCTATTCCTCTTCTCCTCCACCCTTGTGAAGTTGGAGCCAGCCATGGGTGGTGGTGGTGTGGACAGGTTAGTAAAGTCTCTGCTGCTGCTTCTGCCAGTCCTGCTGCGCTGTGCAGCACTGCCAGAGAGCTGGCAGCCAGGAAACTACGCAAACAGCACGGCCGACGTGCAGAGGTTCCTCGGAGACTACAACAGCACTGCTGAGGAGGTGTTCTTCTTCAGCGTGTCAGCCAGCTGGAACTACAACACAAACCTAACGGAACACAACTCCAAGCTCCAGGTACGGACCCCACATCTGTGCTAGAAAATATCTGTCACAACTCCTCCTGACTCCAGGCTGAATTTGTGTAAATGTAATAAAACTGAGTGAGTATCCACACCTACATTAAAATCAGGGTGCTGAGATCCCCTGTCTCAAATATCAGAGCCCTTTTCTAAACACTACGTAGCAATATTCCCAGATAGGGATGTTAATGATCCATGTTTGGGCACAACCCTGCTGCACTCTAAGGGACTCCAGTTCCTTAGATGGGGATCTCTTCATCCAGCTTTTTCTCTGATGGGCTCTTTTCAATTTTCTGAAACTGTATGTTTGCTCAAAAACATCTACATGTGTTTTATTCTCTTTCATTCTGCAGACACATTTATCCAAAGTAACTTACAACGTTACATTACATGCATGTTTGTTGGCCTAGAGACTTCTTGTTGGGCTACAGGACTGTGCCACCATGCAGCTGGATCTTGTTCTTGAATATATATTTAATTGAAATAATCTTGAATACTGCCAAAAAACATTTGTTAGGGTTAAAATGGTTAGGTCCTTTTTAAAATGACTAAAACATCCTTTCATGTCTCTTGTTTTTCAGGTTAGTGCAGCTCTGGAGGAACAAGCCTTCTCTGAGGCCTGGGGCATGAAGGCCAAGCAGGTCTTCTCTAAGGAGCTGCTGGACTCTCTCCCTGACCCTGAAGACAAGATACTGATGGAGGGCATCATGCAGCTGGGAGCTGCTAACCTTCCCCAGAATGAAAGAGAGGAGGTTTGGTAGTTTTCATTCTCCCTCCTACTCTATTTTTCATGATGCATCACATCCTATTTTATAGTTGTTGTTTTGAAAACTGAGATCTTGAATATCCCTTTTTTATTTACTTGTCTGTAGTTCAACACCATTCTCAGCACCATGGATGGTATTTATTCAACAGCTAAGGTACACCCACAGCCAAACATAAGCTGGAGTCTGGAACCTGGTGAGTAAACCCATCCAAAGGTGAAGCATATGTAAACAATGAGAGTTAATTATTTTTCTTAAAGGCATACTATGCAACTTTTTCATATTTTTAATCAAATTCAATCAAACAATTTTTATTTGTATAGTGCCTTCCACTGCCTTTGTGGGAGCCCAATTTTTAAATCATTTTCATGCGCCAGTTTGTGCTAAAATAATCCTTTACAGCAGGGATTCCCAAAGTGTGGGGGTGCGCGAGCTGCCGCTAGGGGGTGCGCGAGGTAAAAAGCGTAATGGCGGTGAATGGTGATTACACAAAAAAAAAAAAATTACACATAAAACAATGCCGCCAATTTGCCGCAAAGCCGATGCGCATCTGGGAGCCTAAGGTCGTTTATAAGAGCTCAGACTGTGGTAATGTTGCGCAATCATGTCTGTTTTATAAAAGATTGCGCGATGGTGGCATAAAGGAGGTATGGGGGCGGTCTCTGCGCTTCCGTGTATCTTGGACATAACTTGCTTTTTATTGAGATCGAAACCGCGCTCGTTCAGTTTTTATTTTCAGGAGCAGGTGTGTGTCCTCCACCATCCCTGCTGTCAGATGATCTGAGCTGCAGAAGCTCCTGCTCTGCATCTCTCCAGTTTATCATTTCAAACTTATGCCCGTGTTTACGTTCACTTTCATAGCTCCTGTCCGGAGCTCGGCCTTAATTCATCACGATTATGACACCGGCACCGTGTGTCTTATAAAAAGGGCGTTATACCTGCTGATCACCTGTCTGTCGCTCCTGCAGCCGCAGAGACCCTGAGTGCAGCAGGGCGTCTGCCGCGGCCGCTTCCCCTCTCACTGTGCAGACGTGCAGCGGCCGAACTTAATTAACTTGTTTAAAAGTGATGGAAACTGCATCCTGCAATGAAAAATACCGCGTGGAGGAAGCTCATTAAAACGCGTCATCACCGTGGATTTAATACGAGTTTTGAAGAACAAACTCCAGGCGGAGTGAGGAGAGTTTATGGCTCACTGCAGAAATAAAAACACACGGAATCAACATCAAACGCAGCTAATCTCCACTTCCACCCACTAGGAGCCGATGCGGCTAATGAATAAATAAATAAATAAAATAATAAATATAATAATAATAATAATAATAATAAATCTCAACACGCAAAGTTGTGAGATTATTTATTGCTTTTCTGCACTATTAGTCTGGTGAGAGTTTTAATTATTAAAATCTGTTATATGGTCACTGACAGCAGCTACATTTAAGTTTAACTTATAATCAGTCATCCTGGACACGATCATCCTGAGAGTTTTAGCTGAACACAGCTGCTGGACTTTTCTGGTTATCTTGAAGACATTTAGCCTCTCATCCTAGAGGCTCCTTCAGCTCCCAGACTTTGTAGGAGGCTGTGAGTTGTGGTCAGAAACAAACACACTGATTGTGCTGCAAGTCTCTTTTCTTTTCTTGGGGGGGTGCGTCAACACAGTCGGGACATAGAAGGGGGTGCGCGGCTAAATAAGTTTGGGAACCGCTGCTTTACAGGGTTAATGAAATGTCACTCAGACCCCCACCGCCCTCTGTGGCCAGAATACCGCACAACTTCGAGTGCCGGTCTGGTCCCTGTTGGACTTAGGGGAAAAAATGGAGCTGACATACCTGGTGCTGCAGTCTGCTTCCAGCATGTTTCCTGCACATTTTAGATCATGAACACAGCTGATTTTGTTTTTTAGTGATGAACCACTCCTGTAGACACTAATGAAGGCTGAAGAGACATTTCAGCAGTTAGAAGACGAACGCACAGCGAGGAGATGAGTATTTTACAACAGGGACTTGATAACGAGCTCTAGGGGGGTGCTAAAAGCAAGCCAAAACTGCATAGTTTCCCTTTAAAGCAGTCAGGTTTTAAGCAGTAAAGAGCAAAGCGCTGAGCCTGGCAGAACATGGCGCAGCAAACTGAACCAAGACCAGGTCAACCAGGAGAACAGGTCAGGCTGCTTCTGCTTGCGTTTTGGTTTCTTGTTAAATGTTAAGGGGCGTGAATTACCGGTTAAACACATTTTGGAAAATGTGCATCCCTAATCTAAATCAGCCTTTTTTTTTGCTGATGCAATATATAAATGACTGTTTAATAGTGCTGTAGACACGTGTAGTCATTATTTTGATATTTTAGTGAATCTTACTTAAAATTTAATAATTCAGTCCAAAATTTCATAATTCTGCCCAAAACCATAATTGTCAGTGCTGCTCTGTCAGCCAGGCCACGCCTCCTTTAGGTGCATTTTTCTAACAGGAAGTGTGGGTGAAGTCTCCACCCATGGTGATTAACCTTTAAATGTGGCCATTATCCCATGTGACAAAGTATATTTCTTTTTTGATGTTGTGAGTTTAGAAATGCCGACTTTTACAGCATTGAATACTTTTCTTTTTCTACTTTCACCCAAGCTCTTCAAATTTTACAAATGCGGGTTCTTCTGGCGACGTCTTTATTTCCTACTTGGTTACAACCAATCAACACGAGTTAACCTAAAGTTCTGCTCGGTGACTCTCCTGGGCCATTTGCAAGTACCAACACTAGCTCAGGTTCTCTGTCGGGTCCTGAAAATGGTCTTCATCTGGCCCGTTGAAGACATGCATGGTGTGAAGATCTGGTAAATGTACCCTGAAGTTCCAATGGTGGAAATGCACCTAATGCCTCTTTCCCTGGTGTAAAGCTGGCCTTGCTTGGAGGACGGTGTTTTAGGAGTCTAGGGCACTTTTTGAATACAGGCCCTTTACCATAACATACTAATCTTGGAGCTAGTGGTCTTAGAAACTTTAAAATGGATATAGCAAGTCTAATTTGGCTGTTAAAACAAATATTTATATATGGGAAAGCGTTCCCATTTCTCCTTGTTGCAGCCATGACTTGTTTGTGATGCAGCTCGTCTGCTCTGAGAGGAAATTGTCATTTGTCTTTAAAGAGCTCACAGAAATCATGGCCAGCTCCAGGAGCTACAAGAAGTTGCTCTATGCTTGGGAAGGCTGGCACAATGAGTCTGGCGTACCTCTTAAGGAGCATTACCCCAGGTTTGTCGAGCTCAGCAACAAAGCCTCTCAAGCAGATGGTAAGAATATCTCTTTGACCTATTTTAAAAATGAAAAACTGCAAAGACAAATTGCAAAAGGAAATCCAACACTGAGGCTGTAAAGTGACTGAAGAGTTTGGGACATCTAATTCTGTAGGATTCAACGACACTGGAGCAGACTGGCGCTCTTGGTACGACTCTCCAACTTTTGAGCAGGATATAGAAAAGCTCTACAGGACCATTGAGCCACTTTACCTGAACCTGCATGCATTTGTGCGCCGCAAGCTCTACAACTTCTATGGACCCAGATATATCAACCTGAAGGGACCGATTCCTGCACACCTGCTGGGTGAGATGCGTTTGGGTACAAATGTGTGTGTTTTTAAAAATTAGTTCTAGATGTGAAATATCATGAAAATGAAGCTGTTTATGCAATTCCTTAATGTTTGAAGGGGTCAGTAGCAGCATGGTATCAACTGTATAAACATTCTTTGTGAAGGCATTTCCTTTAGTGGAGTATCTCATCTCAAGCCAGAATGGCCATCTAAGTGTTTCCATCCTCACCCTCAGGAAATATGTGGGCCCAGACCTGGAACAACATCTTTGACATGATGGTCCCATTTCCTGACAAACCCAACCTGGATGTGACAGCTGAAATGGTTAAACAAGTCAGTGGTGGGAAACTTGTGTTACTGCTGTGGGACATGATTCTAAATGATTTTCTGAATGTTTTGTAAAATGACTGTTGTTTGCTAACAGGGCTACAATGCTACACATATGTTCCGTGTGGCCGAGGAGTTCTTCACCTCCTTGGGTCTAGCAGAAATGCCCAGAGAATTCTGGGAAGAATCTATGCTTGTTAAGCCTGATGATCGAGAGGTAGTGTGTCACGCGTCTGCCTGGGACTTTTACAACCGCAGAGACTTCAGGTAAGCTGGTGTATCTGGTAAACTGAGTTAAACTTGAGTTCTTGTATTCAATAAACGCTGAACCTCCTCAGGATTAAGCAGTGCACCACGGTGACAATGGAGCAGCTCTTAACCATTCACCATGAGATGGGACACATCCAGTATTACTTGCAGTACAAGGACCAGCCTGTGGGCTTTCGCAGTGGAGCCAACCCCGGGTTTCACGAAGCCATCGGTGACGTTCTGTCCCTTTCTGTTTCAACCCCAAAGCACCTGCACAAGATTAACCTGCTAGAATCTGTCACCTCTGACAATGGTAACAATGTCATCCTGTTGAATATCGGTCTATTAACTAGCATTTTGGTGAAACTAACTCTGGAATTTTCCTCCCCAGAAACTGACCTTAACTTCCTGTTGAAGATGGCTCTGGAGAAGATCGCCTTCCTTCCTTTTGGCTACCTCATTGACCAGTGGAGATGGGGGGTGTTTAGTGGGCGCACCCCTCCAGAGAGATACAACTCTGAGTGGTGGTACCTCAGGTGGGGCTTTGTTCAAATTTACGTAGCATTGCAGATTAAGCTAATGTTAGGATTTTTTACATAATTACTGATAATCGTTCTGATGCCTAGAGCTATGATGCATTTTAAGGATTCACTTAAATTCTTAGAACCATGTTGTTGCAGATCAAAATACCAAGGAATTTGCCCACCCAGCAAGCGTACAGAGGAACACTTTGATCCTGGTGCAAAATACCACATCCCTGGAAATGCACCATACATCAGGTATTTGATCCGACTCATGTTTTACAGTCAAACTTTACAGAAGTGTATTTATGCTCCCGGGCTACAACTGGGATTTATCAGCTTTCTAGGGTTGAATATGCAGCTCCAACATGGTCATGCAAAGATCTTTTTGAAGGGGCAGGTGCTCAAGTTAAAATGGGGAACATAGAACAAACACCTTACTACAACATAACTTATAGTGTGTATATACCCATATTAATCTAAAATTTGAATCAGATTATACTATATACACTGCTCACAAATTTAAATTAACACTTTAAAGAAACACATTAGATAATCAGATCTCAATATGAAGTTGGATATCTATACAAATAACGACAGGGCAATGTCTTAGGAACAAAAGGATGCCAAGTCTTTTAATGGAAATAAAAGTGTTCAGCCTACAGAGGGCTCAATTGTGTAGACACCCTAAAATCAGAGTGAAATGAAGGTGTGGCAGGCTAGTCCATTATTTCAAAAACTTAATTTCTGCAACTCAAAATGCTTTTCAGTATCTTGTGTGGCCCCACGAGCTTGTGTGCATGCTTGACAACGTCGGGGCATGCTCCTAATGAGACAACGGATGGTGTCTTGTGGCATTTCCTCCCAGATCTGTGTGAGGGCATCCCTGAGCTCTTGTACAGTCTGAGGAGCAACCTGGCGCCGCCTAATGGACCGAAACATAATGTCCCACAGATGTTCTATTGGGTTTAAGTCAGGGGATCGTGAAGGCCATTCAATTGTTTCAATTCCTTCATCCTCCAGGTACTGCCTGCATACTCTTGCCACATGAGGCCGGGCATTGTCGTGCATTAGGAGAAAGCCAGGACCTACTGCATCAGCGTAGGGTCTGACAAAGGGTTCAAGGATTTCATCTGGATACCTTATGGCAGTCAGAGCACCATTTCCTAGGCAGTAGAGGTCTGTGCGTCCCTCCATGGATATGCCTCCCCAGACCATCACTGACCCACCACCAAACCTGTCATGTTGAACGACGTTGCAGGCAGCATAACGTTCTCCTTGTCTTCTCCAGACTCTTTCACGTCTATCACAGGTGCTCAGGGTGAACCTGCTCTCGTCTGTAAAAAGTACAGGGCGCCAGTGGCGGACTTGCCAATTCTGGTGTTCTTGAGCAAATGCCAGTCGAGCTCTACGGTGCTGGGCAGTGAGCACAGGGCCCACTACAGGACGTCGGGCCCTCAGGCCATCTTCATGAAGTCTGTTCCTGATTGTTTGGGTAGAGACATTCACACCAGTGGCCCTCTGGAGGTCATTCTGTAGGGCACGAGCAGTGCTCAGCCTGTTCCGCCTTGCACAAAGGAGCAGGTATCGGTCCTGCTGATGGGTTGTGGACCTTCTACGGCCCTGTCCAGCTCTCTGAGAATAACCGCCAGTCTCCTGAAATCTCCTCCATGTTCTGGAGATTGTGCTGGGAGACACATTAAACCTTCTTGCTGCAGCACGTGTGGATGTGCCATCCTGGAGAAGTTGGACAACCTGTGCAACTTCTGTAGGGTTAAGGAATCGCCTCATGCTGCCAGTAGAGATAATTACTCAAGCCAAAACTAGCACGAGTGGAAAACCAGCCAAAAAAGATCAAGAGGGAGAAACTTGAAATGACCTCCAAATGTTAAACCAGTCCTGTTTTGAGGGTTTTGTAATTGTTGCCACTTTAGTGCACCTGTCGTTAAGTCCATGAACACCAATACAGCTGAAAGTGATTAACAATGCCCTCAGCTGCTGAATCAACCAGAAAATTATCAGACAGGTTTCATTGATTTCATCACAGGCCCAATAAATATAGTGTTCCTTTCATTTTTGTGAGCAGTGTAGTTGTCCAGCAGGTAGAAAAACATATTATTGCTTCTAGAGTCTAGACCAAGGGGCAAACTCTGCCTGCCCAAAAAAAAAGTTTTTAATTATGCAAATTTTCTTGTTAAAATCTGCCAATTGGATAAGCAAATTTGATTGGCTAGAATTCCTCTTGTTTACATATGCTCTTGTGTATTTGATTTTTATTTTATTTTATTTTTTTACCTTGGAGTGTCCAATAGTGTCAGGGGCCACAGACCTGCCCCCCAAGACCTATGGAAGATGTGGCGATCTGAGCCTTAGACATCCAGAGGTCCCCCTCAAGTATGGTAACCCCAATGCAGGAACAACAATGCATAGAGGGTCACCCTGAGGGGGCCCACCAGGCAGCAACTGGGAGCGAGCTAGCAGATGCCACAACCCCCGGCCCCAGAAACGAGATCCATCATTACCCCGTCAGACAGATGCACCACCCACTGGCCAGAGATATGGCAGTGTGAGGTTGTTGTTGTGGCCTAAGATGTCACAGGAGAGGAGTGGAGTCCAAGTCCCAACCTTACAGTAGTCACACACAATCCCACCCACAGCACTAACATACCCAACCTAAAGTATGAATGCGATACACTCTTATTCCCCATATACACACTACATTCTCAGGTGTAGTGCTGCCCAGAGGGCACAACCAGACCCAGGAGCTGGCCCCGTTCATACTGGGGTAACGATGAGCAGATTCCAACCAGACGACCAACTCCCACTCCTAACCTCCAGCCCTGTGCAGCAGTGGCGCAAAAAGTGGGTATGCAGTGTATGCGGCGCATAGGGGCGCCAGGCTGGAGGGGGCGCCAAAGTGATGATGCAAAATATATTTTTAGTCTGCATAATAACAGGTGTGTACTTGTGTGTGTGTGTGTGTGTGTGTATCTGCGAACTATATCATTATTAAACACGTCGGCGATTAGGCGCTAAGGCGCCCCTCCGTACCTCCCCCACACACACACACACACACGCTCTCTCGGCACTCCAGCGCGCGCGCGCCCCCACTACGCGCTGGAGCGCGGTTGGAGGTGTGGACGGTTTTCTACACAGGCCACAGATCTATTAAGCTGTGTGTTTATTCATGAAAACGTCGTAGAATCTAGTCGCGCTAATAAGCTCCAGCAGAGCCAAGCTCTGATGTCACCATGAGAGTAAACATGATAAGCAGCTCCTGTCTAACGGGGACGGCGGGAGTAATCAGGCCCAGACCGGGGAAACTCCCGGCGGGCCGGTCTGAGGTCGGTGTCTTTAGTCTTTTTGTTTTTTCGGTCCGGTGTTCAGTCTGTTGATCACCTGCTGCTGCTGCTGATGAGAGGATTTCTCAGTGTGGAAGGAACAGGTGAGCTGCTGAACAAGCTTTAGTTCATTAGAAACTTTCTATGCCCAAATGATTATAGTTACCTGTTATTTATCATTTATAGTTAATAGTAGGTTAATAAATACACCAAACACACAGGTGATAGAAAATAAGATGAAATAAGCCTGAATATTTTCTCCCACAGCTCAGCTCTGTTAGAAATAAGCAAATGTCTGCTTCAGCTGGACAATAATAATATAAAGGTGTTCACAGATACCTAATATTTTCATGAAAAAGGAATATTAATCATTTTTAATTTTAATAATGATTTCATTTCATTTTTAAGGTGTGGATGTGGACATCTGAACAGAATATTCTGATTGGTGTAAAGAATCCATGATATTAATAACAGGTCAGGATCTAAGGTGGGTCGGGAGTCATAAAACTCTGCCCTGGGCCTAAAGCCCTGCATTGATTGCTTGATTCTACTTTGTTCCTTAAATTGTCGTGAGAGTTATGTAGTTTTGTAACTTCTGCACACTCACACATTCAGCAGTGAGCTCTGTCAGCTGATTGGTTCTTTTGGTGACATCAGTTCAGTTTTGGTACTGAGCAGATGCATCACTGGATTTTGCTGTAGTCAGTGTTCAAAATGGATTAAAGAAAGGACAGGATAACTTTTTAACTCAACTATATCATTATAATGCTGTGTACACGCACCAGCCTGTAACTCTACTTTTTTCTCAAAATGCACCAGACTGATGCTTTTATATATATAAAATGTCCAAAAATGTCTTCCCCCCTACTGAGACTTATCTTCCGTGACCTTTTGTCATGTCTGCTTCTTGGTGCTGGTGCACACTTTGTGGTACGGTGTAATAGCTGGAGGGGGCGTCAGTTGCGTGGGGGGGGGGGGGCATTTTGTGTCTGCATACCCCTCCGAAAGTAGGTAGTTGCGCCCCTGCTGTGCAGCAAAGAGAACAGTGGTGTGAGAACCCTTACAGGGGGGCACTACCCCGCCTAGATAGTGCAGCGAGTGTCTACATCAGAATTACCTAGATTTATTTATTTTTTTCTTCCTTCCAACCCTCTTCCCAAGGCAGTCTGTTTCAGGCTGAACCGGTCCAACACACCCACTGCCGACTAATTGGCCAGCTCAAATTCACGCCTACCATTAGGGGGAGCCTCTGATTGGTGGACAGAATCAGCCATCGGGGGCTTCATTATCATTCTGGATACTGTGGAGCAAGCCTCTGACTGAAGTCATTTTTTTTCCTGTCTCTCTGGAACACACACCTACACACAGATGGTGGTGCCTGGCTTGAGCTGCCAGGACACATCAATGCAGGATGCAATATCAGTCTGTCTCCAAAAGCAACACGGCTCATGGCCGCCATTATTTAATAAGGGATACATCGCAGACTTCTCTGTACTTTTTTTTTTTTTTTTTTCCCCACCCACATGCTCGGTGATGCGCTCATGACATCACATATGTGTGTGTGCCAATTTTGGAGACCGCCCATGTGCTCAGTCACCTTTGCATTCCTAAGGATGTGTGGAAGGAACTAGAAATGCACTGATTCGATCTTAATATCTGTGTCGGTACAGATATAGAAGAAAATTCTATGGGCCTGATCCATAAGAATTGATCTATTCAGTATATTTCTATGTGCTGTGAGTGACAACGTCATGTGCTACAGTCCCACGCTGTGCAGAAGCTCACTACTTTGCATTGGAGAAGAGCAAAGGAGATGGCACACAGCCCTGTGGAGATCCTGTATTGATAGTTTTGAAGTCCGATACCCCAGCCTCACGGACTGCCTCTGGTTTGTCAGGAAGTCGGTGATCCAATTGCAGGTAGAGTCCGGTGCGTTGAGCTGAACGAGCTTGTCCTGGAGCAGAGCAGGGATGATGGTGTTGAATGCAGAGCTGAAGTCCACAAACAGGTTCCTGGTGTGTCCAGATGCTGGAGGATGAAGTGGAGGGCCAGGTTGATGGCATCATCTACGGTACGGTGGGCTCTGTATGCAAACTGCATAGGGTCTGGGAGGTGGGAGGTTGAGGACTTGAGGTGTTGCAGGACCAGGCGCTCGAATGACTTCATAACAGACGTCAGCGCTACAGGTCTGTAGCCATTAAGTTCAGTGATTCTGGGCCTCTTGGGAACGGGATGATGGTGGACAGCTTGAAACAGGCTCGGACATGACTCCAGAGAGGCGTTAAAGATGCCTGTGAGGACAGGAGCTAGTTCTTCAGCAGTGTCTGAGGGTGGGAGGAGAGACACCGTCTGGGCCCAGGGCCTTATGGGGGTTTTGCTATGAATGTGAGCATGGATGTCAGTGTTCTGAAAGTTCACTAATTATCTAACTGGTTTGTTAACAACTTTAGTTCTGAGGAAAACAAAACTTGTTTCCACTCCTGTTTTTTCTCTTCTGCAGCTATATTGTCAGCTTCATCCTGCAGTTCCAGTTTCATGAGAAGCTGTGTGAAGCAGCCAATCACAACGGTCCTCTGCACACATGTGACATCTACCAGTCTGCAGAAGCAGGAGCCATTCTAAAGTATGTCTAAACTGGATCTAGAGTTCAAAACACTGAAAATGCAACAAATTAAATGTCTCTCCTTTCGAAAGGAAAGTTCTTCAGGCTGGCTCTTCCAAACCTTGGCCTGATGTGCTCCAGGAGGCTATTGGCACCAGAGAGATGAATGCCAACTCATTAATGAAATACTTTGAGCCCGTAACAAAGTGGCTGCAAGAACAAAATGTGAAAGAGACTCTGGGATGGCCTGACTTTAACTGGGTCCCGCCCATTCCTGAGGGCTACCCAGGAGATAGGTGAGACCTTGAATCCAAGTGGTAATGGCGTTATTGTGAAGGACTAAATGAGGAATATTTCAGACATGGTGCTCTTCGGTTTCCTGATACCTCCTTTTTCTTTTACCCAGATCAGAATAGTGATGAGGTCCGTGCAATGAAAGTTCTGGAAGAGTACAACAGTCCATATAAAGTGGTGTGGAACAGGTGCACTGAGGAACTACAACACAGACTTCATTGAATTCAAATCTGGAGGTCATGGTGACTGATGGAGTCTCTGAAGAGCTCTTGCTGCTGCTCTTTTTCTAATTTATATTTTTGCATTAATGAAATAATTTTTTTTGTAAAATAAGTCATTCATTGTGTGTATGCTTTTAACAAATCAGTTCAAGTTTTCTTTTCAAACTTGCATGCATCAGATCCAACTAACAAGATGGTTGTTATGAACCAAGCATAAAATAAATACTATTTGTTCAGCTACAGAACAACCTGAATATGTCACAGCACACCCTGGAGTAGGGGCTGAAAGTTTAGGAGTATGATACCTCAGACTTCCAGGATTCTTCGGTCAAATGCATCAAAAAACTCCGACATTGAGAGGGCTGCTTTGTCCTCAGCAGAACTGGAAAATGTGAATTAAAAAAAAAAAAAAAAAAAAGCCTTTAAATCAGGAAACAAGGAGCTGAGCGCTGTGCAGAAAGAGCAGAGAGGGGAGATCCGGGAGGGGAAACTATCTACAGGAAGAAGATGGAGGACCAGCTGCAGCAGAACACACGTAGGGTCTGGAAAAGCCTTAAAAACCTACCTGGGTCACATGCCAAGGCACCAGACTACACGAGACTTGGGATGAGTTAATCAGGTGAACACCCCCTCCTCCCCCCGCCCCAATAGGTTTGACCAGACCGCCCGCCTTAATTCCTACTAGTGTATGGATATCCTTAATAATTCTATAGTAACAACATAGCTGTTGATGTCTTCATTTGCAATTTTGACTAGTAAAAATACAATTATTAGTTCTAGGATAAATTAAATTATTATTGTAAAATAGGAATTACAGAGAGGTCCGATTGTTGATTAAATATTAAAACAGCTTTCCGTAGTCTTGGTATCCTCTTGCCCGTACTGCTTTCACTCATATCCTCACCTTTCTAAAGTGCTGCTAATTTTTCTTTCCTCATCTTTTACAGATTTGTCCCCACCAATATTTACAGGTCCATCACATTAATGTAATAATTGTCCCAGGAGTTTTGCGTGCACCACCCAGCAACTCTAGAGTGGTAGACAGTCCTACCTCTCTCGAGGAAACTGGTTCAAGCGCCAGAGGTCGAGGTTAGTCTGACTATATCTGACGTCCCATTAGTCATCGTCACACACTGGTGAAATTACATTTCCGCATTTGACCCATGCCCGTGGTGGGGAGTGGTGAGCTGCAGTGAGGGCTGTGCTCGTGAACTATTTGGTGGTTTAACCCCCCAATCCAACCCCTTAATGATGAGTGTCAAACAGGAAGGGCTTAGACCCAAATCTCACCCTAGCGAAGACAATAACTCTGGCCTACAGAATAAAGGTGTAAAAAAAGCATCCATTAATCAGACCGGAGAAGACTGATGTAAAAAAAATAACTTGGATGCTATAACTAGTGCTGTCATGTGATTTAATGTTTTTTGAGATTATGACCTGTAATTAATCTAATCTCTTTTTTTAATCTCACCTACTAATGGCTGAGAAAAGCCCTCATTTTGGTGTATTTTTATTTAAATTCATTACATTGTGGCAGACTAAAAGATTAATATAACAAAAAACTGGCTTTATAAAGTCATTTATTGTTTAAGACTTCTAAACTTTTCTTTTACATCACCAAGGCAGAATAATACTGTGCTCTTGTCAGTCTCGAATAATTAGAAATTAAAAATAAAACATGGGGTCCATACAGAATGCTCTAAGCTAACACGTCAAGGAACGCTTTTTTTAAGCAACGCAAATGGTGATCACAGAACTTGTTACTAAAACATTTATCTAAAATTAAAATAGACCTGTCAATTCCAGCTATCCAGAGCTTTCAGTTACAAGTAGCTAAGTTTAAGCAGCAGGGAATAAATATAAAGAAATATTCCTAAAAGTTTTTTCAGGACAGCTATGAAATAGAGCTTGCTGAAGGAGCAGTGCAGTATGCCCCGTCAGCTCCCAGACGTGTGGTTTACCCCTTATGGATGAGGTCAAATCAGAGCTCCAGAGGATGGAGGAGATGGGAGTGATCCGACAAATTCAAGAGCTGACAGAGTTGTGTGCGAGAATGGTGGTGGTGCCAAACCCAAGGGAAACATCAGGATATGCGTGGATCTAACAAAGCTCAGAGTGTTCGTCGTGAGAGACGCATAATCCCAGTTTTGAGCTTTCAAAACTGGATGAAGCAGTGGTGGTCTCAAAACTGGATGCCACATCAGGATTCTGGCAAATCCTTGTACATGAAGATTTGGAGTGCTTAACAACATTGTGGGCGATGGTGGCAGAGGAGTTAATTCAATTCAATTCAGTTTATTTCTATAGCGCCAAATCACGACAAGAGTCGTCTCAAGGCACTTCACAAAGTAAACATTCCAATACAGTTCAGTTCATTAAGCCAATCAGTAAAAGTTTCCTATATAAGGAACCCAGCAGATTGCATCAAGACACTGTGTGTTGATACAATCCTCATACTAAGCAAGCATGTAGCGACAGTGGGAAGGAAAACTCCCTTTTAACAGGAAGAAACCTCCAGAGGATCCTGGCTCAGTATGAGCAGCCATCCGCTACGACTCACTGGGGATTGAGAAGACAGAGCAGGCACACGCTCTGGTTCAAGCACCAGAGGTCGAGGTTAGTGGCCTCCTTGCAATCGGAAGGTCGCAGGTTCGCGCCTCGCTCAGTCTGTCGCTGTCGTTGTGTCCTTGGGCAAGAACTTAACCCACCTTGCCTGCTGGTGGTGGTCGGCGGGACCGGTGGCGCCAATGTTCAGCAGTCTCGCCTCCGTCAGTGCGCCCCAGGGCAGCTGTAGCTACAATGTAGCTCATCCCCACCAGCATGTGAATGGGTGGATGATTGTGTTGTGAAGTGCCTTGGGGGGTTGTAGAACCCTAAAGGCTGGTTTATACTCGGTCCGTCTGCGTGAAACGGACGCACGCACCGCCATTTTGCGTCGGCACAAGGGCTCTCCGACTGGCTCGCGGAGGGTGACGGAGACATGCCCCAAATTTTAAACATCCGTCGAAAGTGACGGAGACCGCAAGCTTGTGATTGGTCAGGATGACGCTTCCTGTAACTTCGTCACCAGCACCGCCGTTGCTCCGTTAATAAGTAAAAAAAATATTTAGCGGAAGACCCAGAATAGATTGAAGAACGCATCGCGGAAAAGTCCGAAAATATGAACGTTTATTCACCCGTGACTGAAGGAGTACAAAATACGGAGCAAACGTGGATAAAAACGACGGGAAACGTGGGTTTAGAGGTGGCGACTGGATGAAGAGGTGGAGGAGAATGAAGGACAAATTAGTCCGTGTTAAAAAGTCTCTGAAATACATTAAAACAGTGTAAAAACATGAGTAAATACACTATCGTGAACCGGATACATGAGTGTCATGGTGACAGGATATCACAGAATAGCGCTACGCCCTCTGTTGTCCTGGCGGGGAATTGCTTTGCAGCACTCCGCTGCCTGAACAGAAGTTCAATGTGAAAACCTTTCAGACGCTCCGCGTGCGTCTCTCCGTTGCGGAGCTCACAGAGAGTATAAACCAGCCTTAAAAAAGCGCTATACAAATATAGGCCATTTAGTAGCGCTTAAGTCACAGCACACTTATCCTGCTAGAAATATTCTTTGTAACTTTGTGATTTAGAAACATGTCTATTTTGTTATTGTTTTATTTGTAAATGCTGAAAAAATGTTTATAGTGAATGTAAAGTAGTCATAAAGACAGATCTTTGTTCAGAACAGAATTAACTGAAATGGTTTGGTTAAAAACAATTTAATTACATTGGAACTGCACAGTATAAAAAAAAGCATTTGTTTCAGCCCTAATTGAACCCCCCAACCCCCACCCACCCACCCCTGGGACAGTCACTGAAGCTTCACATGACAGAGTACCTTAGAGCTGTTGGGGCAAGGAAACACAGGATTTAGTCCCAAAAAATGACTGTTTGATCTCAGTCTTCAGTGCTGTGTTCAGACCTCGGAGGGTCTCTGATGTTTATCCAACCTTTCCAGCATCAGCCACGAATGAGCAGCAAAACAAACATTCTTTCACACAATGACACTTTGTACAATTTCATTCATCTGCAGCTTATAATAAAAAGACAGAAATCTCACATCTCCTTTAATTCCAGTGTTTCGACTCCCTGTGTAAAAATATTCTTGTTTTATTATATTGTATTAGCTCAAGATGGTGTAATAAATAATAAAATGAAGCCTAATGACTAAATCTACACACAGACAAGGAGCAGAGGTTCTAATGACCTTTGCTGTGGACATTAATGAGAAGTTACTGAATGAATTACACACAAATTGAAACTAAAATTATACTTCTGTAAAGCAAATGGGACTGAACTGAAATGACCAATTCACATATAAAAAATAAAATCATCTAGCAATAGGAGACAATGTAGTCAAAAACAAATCAATCGACAAAAAAGGTTTGCTTAAAAGATTTAAGAAAAGGTGAAAAAGATGAAATAATGCATGCAGTCTCCAGATTCAATACACGATGCAAGCTAACACTGCAACCAACAAAAATACTTAAATTACAGTCTCCGGAAAAATGTTCAGCATATTGCACAGAAAAGGTTGAGGAAGTCTACTTTAAAAAACTGAAATGCACTCTCTGTATTTGGTGCTGCAGTGTCTGTGTGGCTCAGTGAGGGCCGGTGCTCCCCCCAGCCCCTGTGACAGTGAGTGGTTCAGAGCAAAGTTTAGGCATCAGTAGTAGCAACGCTGCATCTCTGTCCAGCTGGTAATCCAGTACTTTTTCTGTGGCTCCTCAGGCTGAAATCCTAGATTGAACTGATAGCGTTCAGCCCTGCGAATTTTCACCCCGCGGTGCTTCGGCATTATCCGGTAGTAGATGGATCGCTTGAAGAATCCAAGCTGGAGGGAAAACAGGAGAAAAGTGATTGTATGGAGGGGAAAAAACAGCTGGAGAGATGGGATTAATGACAGAGGAGAGTTAGGGTATCAAGGCTGTGGAGACACCGTTAGACCGCAGTGGGAAGTAGAAAAAGCAGGAATGGAAGTTTAGTGTTTAGCCTGAAATAAAACCAGAGGTAATATTAGTTTGATCACTTCAAGAAGGCTGAGGAGACAGAAAGGAAAGAGGTATGTTGAGTTACACCCCAAAGTAATTAATAAAACAAATCTATTCGAGGGGAATTTTTACCCAAAACCCCTTTGATGTGTGCTGCTGGTAAACACATGGGGGTCTTAGTAGTCCTCAGTCAGCCTCTCTGTCTCAGAGGGCTGGATCTTCATCTCAGCCTTCTGGGATTTGGCCTCATAAATCTCCCTCCTGCTAGCTCTCTGGAAGAAGCCACACTGGAGGAGGAGGAAGGTGCACCAAGGGGGTAAGGTTAGACTAATGGCTCACAGAATCAGTCAAACCATCCACACAGGATGTTTGCTACATAGGAAGACATCTAAAAGTCTTAATCTACAGAATCACAGCAGAGTGGGATGAGTCTCACCTTCCATAGTATAAGAATGATGATTCCTAATAGAACGATTCCTGCTACAGCTGAAGATATGATGATCCAAATAGGAAGCTCATAGATGGCCTCCACACTCTCCTCTGATTCTATTTCTACTGAAAACTACCAGAAACATGGAGAAAGAGGAATTAAATCAGTGTTATTACTAGGGCTGTTGACTCTAAAGAATTGCATCATTAACCAGAGTTAATTACTAGTATACGTTATCACATACTTGAAAGGTCTGGTTGTCCATCTTGATGGTTGGTTTATCTGTGATGAGCTTCAGCGTGGCCCGACCTTTGACCGTAATGATGAGGGCATCAGAATAGTCCTGAAAACATGAAAAGATCAATTAATCTAGGACTGTGTGTGTGTGTGTGTGAGAGAGAGAGAGAGCGAGATAGCGAGAGCGAGAGAGAGAGAGAGAGAGAGAGAGAGAGAGAGAGAGAGAGAGAGAGAGAGAGAGAGAGAGAGAGAGAGAGAGAGAGAGAGAGAGGAGCTGGTAAACCCACCTCCAGCATTGTACTGTTCCACAGTCGGGACCGGACATGTATCTTGGCTGAATTGGACATGTTGAGCAGCGGACAGGTAAAAGTCACACATCTAGCTGTCCCCATGGAGCAATCCTATGACACGAAAAAAGGCCATTATTCATGAGAACAAACGTGACAGATAATCCTATTTTACTTTTCCTGTTTTTTTTTAAATTGTCTTTTTATGTCCCACAACACAGATGCTCTGTATAAGAAAAGGCCAAAGCCGCCTCCATCTCATGAGGAGCAAACCACTCCAGTGAAAGCTGGAGATCAAGGTCTGACGAAGCCAACAGGACCACATCATCTGCACAAAGCAGAGACCTGACCCTTAGGCCACCAAAACAGATCCCCTCACCACCTTGGCTGTGCATAGAAATCCTGTCCATAAAAGTTATGAACAGAATTGGTGACAAAGGGCAGCCTTGGCGGAGTCCAACTCTCACCAGGAATGAGTCTAATGTAGACGACCATGTCCCCATGAGGGACATGGTTGAACAGATTCTCAGAATCTACAAAACACATGTAGAATGGATGGGCGCCCAGGACCCCCCTAAGGGTATAGAGCCGGTCCAGTGTTCCACGGCCGGGACGAAAACCACATTGCTCCTCCTGAAACAGAGGTTTGACTATCTGACAGCCCCTCCTCTCCAGAACCCCTGAATAGACCTGAGGAGTGTGATCCCCCTATACTGAGCTGGTCATAAAATTAGAATATCACGACAAAGTTTATCTATTTCAGTAATTCCATTCAAAAAGTGAAACTTGTATGTTAGATTCATTCATTACACACAGACTGATAGATTTCAAATGTTTATTTCTTATAATTTTGATGATTATAACTGACAACTAATAAAAATCCTAAATTCAGTATCTCAGAATATTAGAATATCAATAAAGACCAATGCAAAAAAAGCATTTTTAGAAATGTTGGCCAACTGAAAAGTATGAACATGAAAGGTATGAGCATACAGCACTCAGTATTTAGTTGGGGCTCTTTTGGCCTGGATTGCTGCAGCAATGCAGCATGGCATGGAGTCATCAGTCTGTGGCACTGCTCAGGTGTTATGAGAGCCTATAGGTGTGTTTCCTTTATCGGAACTTCGGGGTACATTTACAGGAAGTTCCCGACGTGTGCTTGTCTCCACTTGACCGGGCCGGCCAAACGGCCGTTTTCCGGAACCTTCCGAGTACCTGATCAGGGGTAGGTACTCGGAATGGCCCGATAAAAGGCCCAGTGAAAACGCTGGGCGGGAACACTGCCGATTGGTTGTAACTCAGTCGGAAATGATGTCAACTCAGGAGGAAATAGGAAATGAATATATGTGGTGGGGAACCGTTATTTAGGAAAACACAAGTTGTTAGAGAGACGAGCGATGGAAGCCATTGCTGCATATAACAACATAGCAAACATAAATGCAGTAGCTCAGGAGGTAGAGCGGGTTGTCCAGTAATCGGAAGGTTGCAGGTTCGATCCCGGCTCCGGCCAGAGAATGCTGCTGTGTGTCCTTGGGCAAGACACTTAACCCGCCTTGCCTGCTGGTGGTGGTCGGAGGGACTGGTGGCGCCAGTGCTCGGCAGCCTCGCCTCTGTCAGTGCGCCCCAGGGCAGCTGTGGCTACATCGTAGCTCATCCCCACCAGCGTGTGAATGGGTGAATTGAGTTGATTGTGTTGTGAAGCGCCTTGGGGGGTTGTAGAACCCTAAGAAGGCGCTATACAAATACAGACCATTTACCATTTACCATTTACCATAAACATACCGACTATTGTTGCTTCCTCCATTGTGTCGATCTTTGTTTACTGCTTTTCACATGTTTTTCACATGTTTTGCGCTGCACAGCGGCCTCGATGTGCTGACGTTTCATCAAATTCCTTACAGGGCCAAATGTATATGGAGACAGGACAGCTTAAGAGGACCGGGGCTTCAGATCTCCCGGTCAATTTCACGCTCGCAGTTTTACCCGGAAGTTCTGATAAAGGAAACGCACCTTATGTTGCTCTGATAGTGGCCTTCAGCTCTTCTGAATTGTTGGGTCTGGCGTATTGCATCTTCCTCTTCACAATACCCATAGATTTTCTATGGGGTTAAGGTCAGGCCAGTTTGCTGGCCAATCAAGAACAGGGATACCATGGTCCTTCAACCAGGTACTGGTAGCTTTGGCACTGTGTGCAGGTGCCAAGTCCTGTTGGAAAATGAAATCTGCATCTCCATAAAGTTGGTCAGCAGCAGGAAGCAGGAAGTGCTCTAAAACTTCCTGGTAGATGGCTGCGTTGACCTTGGACCTCAAAAAACACAATGGACCAACACCAGCAGATGACATGGCACCCCTAACCATCACTGACTGTGGAAACTTTACACTGGACCTCAAGCAACGTGGATTGTGTACCTCTCCTCTCTTCCTCCAGACTCTGGGACCTTGATTTCAAAAGAAAATGCAACATTTACATTCATCAGAGAACATAACTCTGGACCACTCAACAGCAGTCCAGTTCTTTTTGTGTTTAGCCCAGGTGAGACGCTTCTGACGCTGTCTCTTGTTCAAGAGTGGATTGACACAAGGAATGCGACAGCTGAACCCATGTCTTGCATACGTCTGTGCGTGGTGGTTCTTGAAGCACTGACTCCAGCTGCAGTCCACTCTTTGTGAATCTCCCCCACATTTTTGAATGAGCTTTGCTTCACAATCCTCTCCAGGGTGCGGTTATCTCTATTGCTTGTACACTTTTTTCTACCACATCTTCCCTTCTCCTCTCTATTAATGTGCTTGGACACAGAGCTCTGTGAACAGCCAGCCTCTTCAGCAATGACCTTTAGTGTTTTTGCCCTCCTTGTGCAAGATGTCAATGGTCGTCTTTTGGACGACTGTCAAGTCAGCAGTCTTCCCCATGATTGTGTATCCTACAGAACTAGACTGAGAGACCATTTAAAGGCTTTTGCAGGTGTTTTGAGTTCATTAGCTGATTAGAGTGTGGCACCGGGTGTCTTCAGTATTGAACCTTTTCACAATATTCTAATATTCTGAGATACTGAGTTTAGGATTTTCATTAGCTGTCAGTTATAATCATCAAAATAATAGAAATAAACATTTGAAACATATCAGCCTGTGTGTAATGAATGAATCTAATATACAAGTTTCACTTTTTGAATGGAATTACTGAAATAAATCAACTTTGTCATGATATTCTAATTTTATGACCAGCACCTGTAGTTGCATTTTTGCCTCCACAACCACTCGAGCCGCATTACGCTTGGACTGCCGTAACCTATGAGCTGCCTCTGGAGTCCCACACCGCAGAACACCACTCGGATTCAGATCAGGGGGGCCATTCCTCCCAAACACACCTCTCCACGTTTAACTGTTGTTGCCAAGATGGGCATGCAAGTCCCCCAGGAGAATGAGGTAGGCACTGTCCAGCACCCCCTCCAAGGACTCCAAAAAGAGTGAGTAGTCTGACCTGCAGTTTGGTGCCTAAGCACAAACCAGTCAGGGCCTGTTCCCCCCACGTTTGTCCTACAAATACATTTTTCTTAAACATCAAATGACTTTGTGCCACAACCAATTATCCCTGTGGAAATAACAACTAGTCTTTAAAAAATAAGGTTATTCGTCATTTTATGAAATACATACATTTGCATGTCTGTTTTACTGGTGTGACACTCACCAACAGGTACTTTTTCCGAGCGGTGAGCAGTGTGGAAGCTGCCTGTGACTCCACATTAAGGTGCTGCATAGTTGCATTGGTGTGATCTCCTCCTGCCTGTCGTTTAGCACGTTTGGGTTTGCTCTTAGACAACTGGAAGACAAGAAATGGACAACCAAAAAGAGGAAGAGCACAGAGACATTACATCAGAGAACAATTACTGGTTTTGATAAAGACATTACCAAACTCTTCTCAGAATAGCTGTCATTTCTCCTGTCCATACATTGGCTGAACACAATTCTATTTTAAGGTTTCTGAGGCTAGCGTGTGGCGACACAAAGTGTATTTCTGACCAGTAACTGGGACCATTTTAGCACCACTTACCACTGCTTCACTTCACACAATGTCCCAATTACCGCTCATGTGCTCACAGTCAGTTAGGTTCATGTATAGCTCTGTTCAATGTAAAATTACTTCAAGGGATCGTCAACAAATCAGCTTTTGTATTTTAAAAAGTGGTTGAATCATTGCAGTAAAATTACAGCGTTTGTAGCTATGCTAACGACTAGGTTTGAAAAGCAGCATTGATGATTTTGTGATTCCTGGTGGAACCATATAAGGTGTTACTGTGTGGGAGGTAATGCCTAATTGCACTTTTGAATTTTTTTTTTCTGAGGAGGATACTGGCGTGTATTTATCATGTTTGTTTGGTACAGTTATAATAAACATATTTTCTTGAAAAAGTATATTTGTCCACTCCATAGTTGAAATAAGAAAAATTTGAATAAGAAAAAAAATTGTGATTAATCGTGAGTTAACTATGGACACTCATGCGATTAATCGATTAAAAAATGTAATTGATTGACAGCCCTAATATATATATACACATATATAAATAATAGTTGCCTACACTTTTAATGTTATTGATGTAGTTTGTTAGCCTAAAATGTAGACAGACAGTAGCCAAGCAAAATGATTTTGCTCTGCATGTTGGTCTAGCCATGGTCCACTGGAACCTCAGCAGGCCCAAACAGTCTTGTGCAGGGGTCTCAAACTCAATTTAGCTGGGGGCCGCTGGATGCAGAGTCTGGGTGAGGCTGGGCCGCATCAGGTTTTCCACAAAAAAAGCAATGTTAAAAAAATTTCAATCTTCTCAAGTTTCTTTATTTTTATTTAACACAAAATAAGATGAAAAAATGCTGCTTTATCATCATAATCCATGTTATAGTAAAATAAATCTCCTTGGCTCGTGTAATCCATTTTCCCACCGTGACACTTAACTGATTTCTGACTGTTTTTGGCTTTTTGTTTGTTTCCTGGAGACTGCTTAGAAAACTCGGACGCAGCATTCCCGCAATTTACTGTTTGCGCTGTATTTCTCCGTGTGCTTTCTGACCACGTAAGTTAGACGTGTCAACTCAACATCAAGCGATTCGATTGCCTGAGATGTCTTTTTTAAGTGTTGAGAACGCAGTGCGCTGGGACGAATCTCAGCCAGCCAGGCAGGAGGAAAGCACTCCAGGGCAACGCTGCTGTAACTTTTACATCTTTGCATCAAGCCTGGCCGATGTCCCGCCCCCAAGAGCCATGTACCTCACCGTGATTGGTATGTTCATTCAGCTTCGCACACAAAACTGTAAAGAGCCCTACATATCAAACTGGTCGGCCACACTAACTTTAAATTTTGATATTAAGGCGGGGGCCATAAATTATCGTCTTGCGGGCCGCTAGTTTGAGACCCTTGGTCTTGTGCTTTGCCAGTCACAGCGCTCTATCGGTTTGGTGGGCAGGATGATGCGACAGAGCGGAAAAACAAAGATGGCGTCGGCTCATTTGAAACGGCTTTGGCATCAACTTTAGACTATTCAGACTTGGGCTTTTCTTTGAGTGAAGAGCAGATAGAGGTACTATAAGTCCTTTATTTAGAAAAAGGATGTATTTATGTCTTCTTTGACAGTGTATGGTGGACTGCCCCATTGACTGACATCCGTGGCAGTGAGTACGTCACGTTGTTTGTTGTCCAATAGCATGTGGAGACAGTTTAAAAGACAACCGTAGATCCCGCCTCACGACTGAGCTCTGTCTATGGGTCGTGGCCAGACTAGATTAACATATTTAGGCTTGCCAGGCTAAAGGTTTGTGAAATCTAATCTGAAATAGTTGATTTTTATTATGTGAGCAAGAGGCTGACATTGTAGGTAACCACTGATACTGGCTCCAAGTGATGATGTAATTAGGAATGACATTTTGTTTACTCATAACAACAGTAACTATATGTGTGTGTGTGTGTGTGTGTGTGTGTGTGTGTGTGTGTGTGCGTGTGTGTGTGTGTGTGTGTGTGTGTGTGTGTGTGTGTGTGTGTGTGAACAAACTAGTCAGATTACAGTAATCATAAAGATTAAATAGTGCAGTGAATGTAACACATTTAACCCTATAGCACCAAATGTCCTAAACCTACTAATTTCTGATTTAATTTCTCAAAAACATTCATTAATCTAATGTCTTCTGCCACTTGGTGGAGATCCAGATGGCAAGTGCCAATGTTGTTATTATGGTTTAGTAACAAATAAATAAATAAATAAAAAAAATCACAATATCAGTTTTCAATGAATTATATAAATTTAATTTAATTTTCTGACCATTTTATCTAGAATCCTATTTAATGACAGATCACATTTATTATCACTACATACTAACAATTTTTTTGTTTTAGGATATTGACTTGACTAGTTTTCCTTCTTGCAGATGTTTATCTCAGCATCACCTGAGCTTGTTTTAAGTTTGTGGAAATGTGCAATATATTTCCATGTAAAAAAGACCATTATTAACTAATGAAGAAACTGTGAATAAATGGCAGCAATTGGGCCCAAAAAAAATCTCCTTACATTTAGTTTAAGAAAGTTGACGACTCCTCCAGGAGGTTCACATTCCATTTCTGATTGTCCTGACACAACAATCTGAGTCAGGTACAGCAGCCACTTCCCATTGGCAACCTCATAGGGCCACTGGAAATCCACAGCAAGGGTCCCCATGTTTCCCAGTAGTGGTCCATTCAAGCCAACCTAATGGCAAAAGTGGCTACAATTAGAAAAAATGACATAAAAGTAACTGATTCTGACTTATAAGCATTAGCTTGGTCATGTTTACACCACCAAAATAACATAATATTAAACCTCTATGACTTCAAAGGCAGGATGGGGAAAATAGGACAGCAGCACAACAAATTATAGATTAAACATACAGCCCTAGAGGTGACTCACATCGAAGGTCAGCTCCACCAGGCTGCCTACGTCACTGGTGTTCTTCATGGCGTACTCGCCCATCACTTTACCACCAAATTTGGTTCGTACATTTGTACTAGGAAAAAAAAAAGAGTTAGGCATATTTTTACATCCACTGAGATAAAAAAGAGAACGACTACATCAGTGGAAAATAATGTTGGGACTCACCCAGTTAAGGTGGTTTGAATGATGTTTTCTATCATCATAGTCGTCACCACAGGCTTCAGGTCACTCTGCTCACTAACGCTGTAGGAACCAACCTCATTACAGCACTGCTGATCTTTAGTTTTTGGTGTACAACCTGTTATCATCATATCAGCCTCTATGGTGGACCGGCACTACAACTAGCGATGATGCAGTGATGTCATATCTCCACGACTCTAGTAAAGGTGCAGGAACGTGTTCACACGGCTGGAATCGTTCTGCAGCAGTTTACAGACTAGAAAAACTTAAAGGTTGAATATGGAACACGGACACTATGGCGATATCTAGTGTTCACAGGTGGTATTGCAACAACAGAACAAACTTTCCAGCCGTCGGGGTGTTGCTTCACTGCTGATACGTGAAGTGAGCAGCCAGCACCATGTCCAGTGACAAATCGTACAGGATAAGGACTAATTTCTGCTAATAAGTTTATTTTACAACAGTATTTATCGTTAGAACATCTTCTGGGCTCAGAATCAGCTGCTTGACTTGTCGGGTTCACCATTTTACACAGTCCCAGCCTCGCCTTGCCGAGCAGACATTTTACCACAACGGTGCCCTCTAGTGGCTGGTAGATGTAAACATAAACCCAGTGTTGTGCCCGTCAAAATAAAATTTTTATTATATTTTTTTTGTAAATATAGCTTTTAAGGGCCGGAATATACTTGCTGTTTAACCTCGCGCAGGCAGCAGGCTGCGTCTTTGTTCATATACTTGCAGCTATACAGCGCTGCACTGGTTGTAGTACCGGAGTGTTCCACTAGGGGGCAAACGAGAGTACTCAGACCGGATAGAGAGCCGATATACCAAAACAAACATGGCGTCAATAAAAGAGCTAAAAACTGGTTAATTTTGAGATTACAGCAGAAAAAAGGACAGCAGCGGTATCGTAGATGGTGTGAAAGACCTCTAAACCAGAGATGTAGTCACCATGGTGAGTGTGTCTCGCTCGTTTTGTCAACTCCACCTACTGGTTGCTCGTATATTACAGCATTCGGGCGCGTCGTGTCACGTTAATTTTTGGGGACACGCACAAACGACGCTTCAAATCATTGCAAGCTATTTTGCAGCCATTTTAAACAAGCGTACGCGTCGCTAAACAGCAAGTATATCACGGCCCTAAAGGAAAAACTGTACATTCATTCTGCACACCTCTAAACACCCGTGGAGGCATTATTTTTTTTTAAATATAGCTTTTTATTAAAATGTTCCATATTCCACCTTTAACTCAAATGTTAGCATTACTGCAAATAATTTTGTATTCCCATGCTATTTGTATCTGCCCAGCCTACATGAGGTCTAAATAATAAAAAAATATGTAAAGAATCTACATGTGCAATATTTCAGAAAATCCAAATGCTACAGAATAATAACAACAGAGCTAATAACATGCATTAGACGTGAAGATATGACATCAGTTCAGTGAGATTGGACAGTTGAAGCGTTGGTCAAATTTCAGCACAGGACTGAAACTGATATCTGTAACTGTGTACACCTAATGATTACAGCTTACCGTATATACACATCATGAAAACACAAAATCATCCCAACTATACGTGGAATATATAATATCATAGACTTACGTTGACAGAACCAGCAGAGCCTCTATTTCTTCTGTGTATAGATCAATGCCAGAGGACTCCAGCTGGATCTGCAAAGACAACTAATGAAGACAGCAGACCGGTTAGTTGTCCTGCAAACCAGTCAGAAAAGATCAAAAAGTCAAATTTCTCTTCAAATGTACCTTTTCGTTGCCTTTTATTGGATTGCCCAGCTCACAAATGACTGACTGTGTGCCAACAGTGCTGCATTCTAAGCTCTACACACAACGAAAATCATTATTTCTTTTTGTAATGTAAAGTGTCTAAATGCATGTATGCTTTTTAAAACAGAAGCAACAAAACAGTCTCTCATTAACCCTCTCTCATCTAAAAGCTAAAATTCTCCGTCATCTGCTGCCCTCTAGTGGACGTACCTCAGGTCTGACTCCAGAGTATGTCAGAGGCTGTGTGAAGGTGACGTTGAGCATGGTCAGGTGGGCGTCCTCAGCCAGCCTCCCAGGAGAGGGAAGGTTGGTCACGTCCACCAACACCCGTACTTGTTTTATACTGTTGTCAAATAGGAGCACTTGAACGCCATCCTTCCTGCAGACACACAATGTTTGTTTATAATTATTTGAACACCTTAAAAGCACCATGCAGGTGTTGAGTGATTTGTTACAGCTGTGGTAATCCCGTCAAAGGTGAGTTCAGTGATTCATAGCTCAGGGTGTATCCTACCTGGGGTAAGGATTGTTGAGATTGTCAGCAAACTCAGCTGTCATCTGTAGGTTGCTGCTGCATTTGTTGTCCAAGCCACACTCCTTCTGAAAGTTTACCTATAGCACATGAAACAGGGGTCACACCTCATGCTCTTTACTAATGCATGTCATTTGTTCCACTCTGTACCTCGGCTCTTTGGGTGAGCTTCTGCTCTTGACTCAGAATGGGGTAGGCGTCCAGGTTCTGTAGGGAGCGTCTGGTTTTTACTTTTGGTTCTTGTAGTGACATGTTGACCGAGAACACCACTGGTTCCAGTTTGTCCCTCAAATGTGTCTGTGAATGAATCCTTGAATGTTATTTTGGTCTAAATGACCCCATGGGCTAGCCTGGCAAGCCATCGTTTTATTTTCCTTAGATCTTACCACTACGCTGAGCTTTAGGGTCTCACAGACGGTTTTGGAAGATGGAATACTCAGAGATCCAGAATATGTATCATCGTTATTTTGGAAACGAACACGAGGGCTTCGTCTCCTCTCCATGTCAGCCTCCACTTTGTAGTCCACAACTACCATGAAAAGATAAACATAGCAGAACAGTTGCTGGCTAAGCTTTCACACCAGGATTCCACAGTTTCCACTGCATGTGAAAGCTTACTTATGCTTCTCTTGAAGTTTTTGTTTCCGTTGCTTAGAGTGAAAGACATACACAAGGTGACGGTGATGCTGTGAGGAACAAAAAGAAGATAAAACACAGCTAAAACCAGAGGGTCCGTTTCATATTTAGGTATATAAAGGACACTCTTACCATGGATTTACAGCAGGACAGTTATTAGGATCCACGATGTTTGGCTGAGCATTGAAGGTTTTATTTAACTGAATGACTGGTCGAGCTCTGAAAACAGATTAGCAGCTAGTTTTACTTAAAGTGAATATGAAAGCCTCCATTGCTCCAATTACAGTTGTTTCTTTCTTTGCTTCTACCTGAGAAGGGCCACTTGGTCATCCAACGAGCCAACTAAAATGTCAGGATAGCTGTTGTCATCTACATCCATTCCTCCACTGATGGAGTAGCCAAAGGTCTTGAACAGTCCATTACCAACGGACTTACCCTCAATCACCTGTAGACAACAGCAGTTACACATGAACTTCATACTCAATAATTCAGATAGAGCTCTATCAGAGAGATCGTTGCTACCTGACTGGGTGTCTGTGAGATTTCTTTCTTACTTCCCATCCATATGTAGACCCTTCCTGTGTCTTGGAATGGTGCCCCCACTGCAAAATCTGCAACAGAAAAAAATGAACGTGACATAAACGTTCCATTCCTTTCCCCCAAAAACGTGAATGGTCAACCTGCACTTTTATGTGATGAATCCTCAGCTTGTTTATCAGTATCACATGCATGCGTGAAACAAATGTCATACCTTGGAATCCGTCCTGGTTGACGTCACCGATGGCTGAAAGTGCAAAGCCAAACCCAGAGGAGGTCGGACCCTTCAGCACCATGGTGGCCGTTTTCTGGAATGATCCATTCTCGTTCATGTAAATGTACGCGGCTCCTCCGTGATCCTTCATGCGGTCAAAGTAAAACGGGGCACCCACGATCAGGTCGTTCCAGCTGGGACAGAACAGATTAAATATATAAGTACATTCAACCACTGATTTTTTTATTTTAAAAAACTTGTAAATTTGACACAAGATTGGTTTAATTCTATCTCAACCTATATAGAAAATACACTGCTCAAAAAAATAATGGGAACACAAAAATTAGACATCCTAGACCTGAATGAATGAAATACTCTTATTAAATACTTTGTTCTCTACATAGTTGAATGTGCTGACCACAAAATCACACAAAAATTATCAGTGGAAATCAGCTTTATCAACCCATGGAGGTCTGGATTTGGAGTCACACTCAAAACTAAAGTGGAAAAACACACTACAGGCTGATCCAACTTTGATGTAATGTCCTTAAAACAAGTCAGAATGAGGCTCAGTAGTGTGTGTGGCCTCCACGTGTCTGTATGACCTCCCTACAACGCCTGGGCATGCTCCTGATGAGGTGGTGGATGGTCTCCTGAGGGATCTCCTCCCAGACCTGAACTAAAGCATCCACCAACTCCTGGACAGTCTGTGGTGCAACGTGGCATTGGTGGGTGGAGCGAGACATGATGTACCAGATGTGCTCAATTGGATTCAGGTCTGGGGAACGGGCGGGCCAGTCCATAGTATCAATTTTGGTCCAAATGTCCTGCACGGTGTTGGGCTGTAAGCACAACCCCCACCTGTGGACATCGGGCCCTCATACCACCCTCATGGAGTCTGTTTCTGACCGTTTGAGCAGACACATGCACATTTGTGGCCTGCTGGAGGTCATTTTGCAGGGCTCTGGCAGTGCTCCTCCTGTTCCTCCTTGCACAAAGGCAGAGGTAGTGGTCCTGCTGCTGGGTTGTTGCCCTCCTACGGCCTCCTCTGCGTCTCCTGATGTACTGGCCTGTCTCCTGGTAGCGCTTCCATGCTCTGGACACTATGCTGGCAGACACAGCAAACCTTCTTGCCACAGCTCGCATTGATGTGCCATCCTTGATGAGCTGCACTACTTGAGCCACTTGTGTGGGTTGTAGACTCCATCTCATGCTACCACTAGAGTGAAAGCACGTCAGCATTCAAAAGTGACCAAAACATCAGCCAGAAAGCAGGAACTGAGAAGTGGTCTGTGGTCACCATCTGCAAAACCACTCCTTTATTGGGGATGTCCTGCTAATTGCCTATAATTTCCACCTGTTGTTTGTTTCATTTACACAACAGCAGGTGAAATTGATTGTCGATAAGTGTTGCTTCCTAAGTGGACAGTTTGATTTCACACAAGTGTGATTGACTTGGAGTCACTTTGTGTTGGTTAAGTGTTCCCTTTATTTTTTGAGCAGTGTTTTTTAAGCTCATGTGGAAACATACTCATCATTGTTGAGGTCAAGGACAGCCAAGCTGTTTCCAAAGTAAGATCCCACTTGTTCTCCAGAGATAGTTTGTACCACCTCAATTTCAGACGCCTTTTTTCCAAACAACACAGAGCCCCTGGACGCATCCCTGGGGGCCCCCGTCACCACCGTGTAGTCGTTACGGCTCAGAAGCTTCCGCTCCTCAAGAACTGAGTAACCTGTGAAAAGACACAAGGTTTCACAAATGTGCAGCAACATAAATAACATTTAATTAATCAAGACACGTTAACTGTGTGAAAGCTGCAGTGAAATAATGGTGATGAAACATTTACCTATGTAACTGTCTCGGCTTATGTCCGTTCCAAAGCTTTTATGATTACTTTTAAAAGAGATTAACGGGTCTGGATCCCTCGAGATTACATGAACATTTCCTTAAAAAACAAAACAAAACCAGGTTATTTCAAAATCAGTTTTTGTACACTGGATGAAATTTAGATAAGAGTTATAACTGTTGTAAATCTTTTAAATGTTTTCCAAATGCGAATAACCTTCCTCCCATTAGAATGATAGAAATGACCAGCAAACTGCCAAAACCCTTATAGAGCTGGGAAAACCAATGATGAGCTAACAAATCTGAACATTTTATCAGCAGCATCTGGCTGATTCATTCCCCTCACTCCTGGGAAAGCAATAAGGGTGCATTTAGTTTTTCACGCCCAGCTTTTCCGTATTGGCTCCACTTTTGTAAAACAAACATAATGAAGTCTTTGAACATTTAAGGTTGGATTTAAATAACTTCACTGGTACAGATTGGACCATTTTTTATTATACCCTGATACATACAACCAAAGAATTTATTTAACAAAGTTGTCTTTCTTTTTACCCATAATTGCATGGGTATAAGGGTTTATCGACTTATGTAACAGGAATTGACTTTTCGCCGAGCCCCGCCCCCCTTAGTTACTGTTGCCAAGTCCGACAATAAGTGGATCAAATACTGCAGCTCCGCAGATTTCCGCGATGGAAAGAAGTAGACAGATGCGTGTCAGCGACATTTTTTGGAGCAATTCCTCCACAATATCATCCAGATCGAGGTAAAAGGGTTACAGTATGCAGTGGAGGGATACATTAATGTCGGCTCCGCTGAGCGAAGCGTAGCAGGGAACAAGGAGTTGGGAGAACGGGAGAAGGCGGCGTCTGGGGACACGTGGATCGGTGAGCAGTGGCGGCGATGCGGTGTCCCTGTGAGCTGTCAGATGTCTGTCAGATGTCAGATGATCTGAGCTGCAGGCAGCTCTAAGAGCTCCCGGCGCTCTGCATTGCTCAGTTTATCATCTCAGCTGATTCTGTTTACAAAATGAAACTTATGTTTACTTTCATTTTCAATATATTTCCCGGCCGGAGCTCGGCATTAATTCATCACGTGATCATGACACCACCCGCTGTTGTGCCAAGGCTTAATGTGCGTTTATAAGACACACGGTTGAGGTAATATTACGCTGATTTGCCGGCACGATGTGTCTAATAAAGGGTCTTGGATAGTCTGGGAGGCGGACCTCCGGTCAGCCGCGGGCGGGGGGAGCACTCATGCTTGGCTGTTGCTGGTTGAGCTCAATGAGGAGGTTCTGGAGGGAAACGAAGGGGACACGACTACTATCGAGGCTAATGCTTAGTAGTATAAATTAGGCTTAGCTTCATCATCTTGTTTGGAGTTGTCGGATAGTAACGGTTGCTATGATGTGTGACTGGACAATAGCTGTTTTGGGGGCGGGGCTGGCGAAAGGCTAATTGCCAACAATTGATAGTGTATTGAATTCCTCTTGTGGAATATTGAAACTTCAAATTAGGAATAACATATGGGATTCATTCTTGGTCCGTTTATAAACATAAGATGACAAAAGCATGATTTGATGTTTTGGTGCCCACCTTGCCAAATGTAGCTCCCCGTAGAGCCGAGGTAGACATCAGTCTCCGTCATGCCACCAGAGATGCCTGAGTTGCACAAACCCTCTGCCCCCTTGTCCAGAGTGGGGTTACAGATCTCATAATTCTCAGTCTGCCAGAAATCAGAGTTGTCTAAAGCAAGGTTGTTACCCCTCACGTAACACTTTCCAATCATTCGCCTCGGCCCGTCTGCACCACCTTGGGGGATCTTCACGTAGCGATGCCCGCAAGCCTAGACACCAGAAAAAAGTGAAGGTCCATGGGAATGTGCAGCTTCTCTAGAATGTTTACAGACCATTTAAGTCAAGCATTTATAATGACTAAGAATAACCACACATTTAAAAAGGTGAAATCAGCAATTATATATGAAAACTTTTAAAAATATTGTTGCTTTTTGAGTTACATTTACAATTGTCCTTTGTAGGCACGTATATTATTTTAAAGTCCTATTTGAGAGTAGAATTTCACATTTTGTTTACAGACTAACAAAAACAGTATCATATGTCAGCTGTTAAATAGAAAAAGATATTCTATATGTTCTCTGTGACACTTAAGAATGACATAAATCATTAACAGTATCATCTCACGGGTATCACTAATGCTCTGTGTGGCTAATACTGCATGTTACATGAACTGGCTCTGATTAATGGGTGTCATCTCACCAGTACACGTCCATCTGGTTGGCCCCTCTGACTGGCCACTGTCACACCCAACCACATGCCCTCCACTATCTCAGAGGGATTTGCTGTGAATGACAGAAAACTGTTTTACATTGGTTTCTTTATCGGTTTGACTTTTGAAGTCATCCTAATTGAAAGAAGCTTCTTCTGCTGCTAACTGACCTTGGAAAACTGAAACATGAATATAAAAAAGTAACATTTTCAGGCTGAATTCAAATTTGATGCGGCTTTAACTTTTATATCAAGATATATTCAAATTTTTTTCTTTCTTTTTTTCTTTTCGTTTTATTTATTTCATTCAAATAGAATTTACAGCATATATATATATATATATATATATATATATATATATATATATATATATATATATATATATATATGTATAGATAAGGTACTCTTGGGGAAAAAAAAAAAAAAAAATGGTAATGGTAAAATCAGCTGATAAATCTCTGAAAAGATTTGAAGTTGTAGAATATAAAACTCTTGATTATGAAAACAATATTGATCCTGATAGTAATCTGCTAAATGCAATTAGTGATAACTGTAAATATTATACAGAGGAACAATTTAATTGTTCTGTAGATCTAGATAATTTTTCACTTATCCATTTTATTTGTAGAAGTCTCTATGCAACATTTGATAAGATTAATGAATACTTGAAAATATTTCAAAACCACTTCCAAGTCATTGCTTTGTCTGAAACATGGTTAAATGAAGAAAAGGGTATAGATTTTGAGATGGACGGGTACGATTTGTATTATAAAAACAGGATAAAGAAAAAAGGTGGAGGGGTTGCATTGTATATTAAAACCTCCTTGAAATGTAAAATAGTGGAGTCTATGTCAGTAGCTGTGGAAAATGTCATGGAATGTATATGTGTTGAAATTGAGATGGAAAAAACAAAAAATATTATAGTAGTTTGTGTATACAGAACACCAGGTTCTAATATTGAATGTTTTAAAGAAAGATGTGAAAATCTCATAGATGGACTAAATGACAAAAGAACCTGGTTAATATGTGGAGATTTCAATATTGATTTACTTAACCAAGGAAACCACAAAACGACTACAGATTTTATAGATGCAATGTCTAGTAGAAGTTTGTATCCTGTGATTACTCAGCCAACCAGAGTCACCAGTACCTGTGCTACATTAATTGACAATATTTATACAAATGAAATAGATAAAGCAGTTAAAAGTGGTCTCTTAATATGTGATATAAGTGATCATCTACCAATATTCATAATACATCAAAGCCAAACAAAAAAAACAAAGGAACCAGAACAGATAAAGCATATTAGAAAAAGGTCAGAGGAAGCAATAACAACATTTTGTAATGACCTGTTAAAGGAAAACTGGAGTGGGGTTTATGTTAAGGATGTGAATATAGCATATGATACGTTTTTACAAATATATACATCCTTATATGATAAGAACTGCCCTATACAGATATGTAGAAAAAAGAAAAACATTAATGTACAACCTTGGTTAACTAAAGGACTGCTAAAATCCTGTAGGAGGAAAAATAAGTTATATAGAGATTTTGTTAGATTTCGATCCAAAACCACAGAAATTAAGTACAAAACATATAAAAATAAATTGACAACATTAATAAGGCAAGCGAAAAAAGATTATTATAACTTTAGGGTGAAGGAAAGCATGGGTGATATGAAAAAAACATGGAAAATTTTGAATAGTGCTGTAAGACCTAGGTCTCAGCACGCCAATTATCCAGATTACTTTATTATAGGAGATAAGCTCTTGAGGGATAAATGTGAGGTGGTGAATGAATTTAATTCTTTTTTGTAAACATAGGGCCAAATTTGGCCAAATCTATGGAAACAAAAACAAGTAAAGGCGGAAAAACACAAGGAGGAAGTAAAATTTTAAAGTCTATGTTTTTAGGGGATGTAAGTGAAAATGAAATCTTGACCATAGTAAAGAAAAGTAAAAATAAAACATCCATTGATTGTGATGGGATCGATATGATGATTGTAAAGAAAACAATTGATTATGTTGTTAAACCTCTTGCTTATATTTATAATTTGTCTGTTCAGAGTGGTATATTTCCAGAAAAAATGAAAACTGCTAAAGTAATACCGATATTTAAAAATGGTGATAGACATAGTTTCGATAATTACAGACCAATCTCAGTGCTTCCCCAGTTTTCTAAGGTGTTTGAAAAATGGTTTGTTCAAAAACTAGACAGCTTTATTGAGAATAATAATTTGTTGAGTGAGAATCAGTATGGATTCCGATCAAATAAATCTACATCCATGGCACTGAATTAAATGAAGAACTTACAACAGCAATAGAAAGGAATCAATACACAGCAGGTCTCTTTATTGATTTAAAAAAAGCATTTGACACCATAGACCATAGATTGTTACTCTCTAAGTTGAAGGATTATGGGATAAGAGGGATAGCTCATGATTGGTTAAGCAGTTATTTGACTAAAAGAAATCAGTTTGTACAGTTAGATCATGAGATTTCAGACTCTCAACTGATTACATACGGAGTCCCACAGGGTTCAGTGTTGGGTCCTAAGCTTTTTAATTTGTATATTAATGATATTTGTGATGCCTCTAAAATATTACAGTTCATATTGTTTGCTAATGATACAAATATATTTTGTTCTGGGAATGACTTAAAAATCATTTTGGAAAAAATGGGATGTGAGATGTCTAAACTTAAAAAGTGGTTCAATGACAACAAGTTATTTATAAATTGGAATAAAACAAAATTCATGATTTTTGGCAACAGAAAGACTGATGATTCTATTACATTGTCCATAGATGGTACTTTAGTTGAAAGAGTGAACGAAGTAAGATTTTTAGGGGTTGTTTTAGATCATAAACTTAATTGGAAATCTCACATAAAATATATAAAACAAAAACTCTGCAAAAGTATTGGACTTTTAAATAAGGTAAAAAGTGTCTTAGAAACATCAACACTTCATATATTATATTATTCACTAATTGTCCCATATTTGACTTATTGTATAGAGGTTTGGGGCAATACATATAAAACAAATACTAATCCTTTGTTTTTGTTACAGAAGAAAGCTGTGAGAATTATACATAAAGAAGGTGTGAGAGAACATACTAACAGATTGTTTATTCAATCAAAAATTATTTAGGGATTTGGTCAATTTAAAAACTCTACTAATTATGTTAAAGGCAAAAAAGATGTTACTTCCAATGAACTTACAGAAGTTTTTTGTTTTGATTTCAAGTGATGGAAAAAATAGAAAGAAGTCTGAGTTTAAGAGAATATTTGTACGAACAACATTAAAACAAATGTGTATTTCAGTATATGGAGTAAAATTATGGAATAACTTGGATGAAGACTTGAAAAAATGTTCAACTACTGATCAATTTAAGAAAGTTTATAAAGACAAAACGATAAAATCCTATTATTTGATAAGTTAATGACGGTGGATATTGATATGATTTAATTGTGATATTGGGTGCACAGAAAAGAAAGATGTATGCTTGGTTGTATTTAAGGCCATTTTGTAAATTGTTCTGTATTCAGTAGAAGGGGTAGGTTATATAAGATTTTTCTTCTTCCTCCCCTTTTTTTCACTTGGAAGAATTGTGTTGATAATTGTGTTGATTATTGTATTGAGAACTAGTGATGAATGGCATTTGCCAAGTGGAAATAAACTGTCAAACTAACTGTCAAATATATATATATATATATATATATATATATATATATATATATATATATATGTAAAAAACCCCACATTTTTGAATTTTCAGCACGTTGAATGATTTTATCCGCCTCTTGTTACTTAGTAAAACTAACAAAAATACATTCCATCATTTATACAACATATACATTATAATCGCGTCCTGTTCTAACAATTAAAGTCTCGCTGACAGACACCAACTTAATTTACATTATCATAACTTCTCAGTATCTTAAATTTAATACATCTTTTAAATGTGTTAAATGACCCTATTTCTTTTATTTCATTGTTAAGGTTATTCCATAATTTTACACCATTTACTGAAATACTCATTTCCTTTACTTTGGTTGTGAACCTGGGTTTTTTAAAGACTGCTCTTCCTTTCAACAAGTAACTGCTCTCTCTTTTTTCAAACATTTTCTGAATGTTTGCTGGTAAAATTTGTGTATTTGCTCTGTACATTGATTGCAGTATTTTCCAATCCACTAAATCATTAAACTTCAGTATTTTATATTTACTAAATAATGGGTTTGAGGGATCTCTACAATGACTGCCATTACTCCATCATTTCTCAACATTAGATGATCTTAAGTGAAAACTCTGGCATGAAAGCTGGCAAATATGCATTTTAGTTAATAAATGCCTTTCATTTGGGACACGTTTAAGACCATTACCAGGGAAAGGTTTACAAATATTCCAATTAAAATTCCTTGAAATCAAACTACTTCTGTGAATTTTGACTTCTGTGAAGAATAATAATAAGAAGAAGATGACGAAGTTCATAGTAATCCACACCTTCAGGAATGGAGCAGGACACAACAACGCCTCCTCTGGAGGAGGATGGGGGGGCAGATTCGTAAACTAGCTTGAGTTAATTAAACTCTCCAGGAAAAAAAAAAAAATCCAGTTGCTTTTTTAACAAACTTGCTATAACAATTGCAGCATTTGACCACTAGATGGCTCCGTAGAAAGACGGAAACTAAATGTTTCCAGAATAACATTCTTGATATCTTCAGCTGTATTCGTTTTTATGTAATGAGATCTAATGTGATGAATAAATAACACCACCGGGGAATTTCATCAAAGAGCATTTTGTACATCATGCTTACTTGTGGTGACCAGATCCACCCTGGAGCAGTCTGCAGGGTCAGTGGAGATGGGACAGGAGTAGACAGCACCTGTTTCATTGACTTTGGGTAGAGAAATGGCTTTTTCTTTGGGTGCTCCCACAAGAAGCCTGGACACAGAAGAGCGATACAATCTCAGATAATATCAGACGTGTTGTTAGATGACACACAGCAGAGACAGTAGTCACATCACTGATAATCTAGCAGATAACCTGTGTAGTCTAAACACAGAGAATGTATCCTGCAGCCACATGTTCTGGTGCATCATGCATTTTCTTCCAACAGCATTCAACAAGGGTGTGTATCCTGTGAATGCTCATTCACTTTGAAGGGCACACACACACACACACACACACACACACACACACACACACACACACACACATATACACGGACACACACACACATACCCTACATCAAAACCTGTTACCACAGCAATGAACTTTGAAACAGAGTGATTACTCCTCTGCAAGACTCATCGAGGCAACACACTGTTTATCGTAAGCACAGGATTTAATGGCAGCCCTTTGTAGGTGAAAGGTGTGGGTAAACTTGTCCACAATGTGTGTGTTAGTGATATACGACCGGCTTTACTCTGTACAGAAAGAAAACACAAGGGTGGACCATTATCTTGGCAAACTGATTTTTCAATTTGCTCTTAGTGGAGGGAGAAATCTAGTCAATCCTGGCTTAAACATGACAAAACTCAAGTTCTAAGAAAAAACAAACCCACATGGCTATTTAGATGTAACAATATGTTGTAATAGATAATCAGTTCATAACTAAAATACTAAACTTTGAAAAGATAAGGTCAAAAAGCTTTGAAATAGAAATGTGTCAGTAAGTGAAAGAGACTATTTACACTAAAGGAAAGACAGATTTGGCATGCTTGACCCACAGTCCTACTGTGGGCGTGCACTGCTCCAACACAGCACTGATAGCTGAGCTGATGAGTCTGATCTTCTCACCAAGACCTCCAAAGACCATCAATGTTGTCATCCATAGATAAACAAAAGCTACGGAGCAAATGAGATTTTTTTTTAACGCCATACAAACTCTATGAGATCTAACGCCACCTTGGGTTTCTTGATTTGTACCCTTGTAGTGTCAAAATATACAGTAAACCTTCAATCTTTTTTGTCTGTACTTAAAACCGTCAATAAATCAGCGATTTTACGGTTTCTGATGGACGTCCGTTTTCATCACTCATGTAGAAGAAATGTTAGTCATGTAGAGCGCAGCTACAACTAATGTGAGCAAAATGTGTGTGAGAACAGCACGTTGAAGCATGTTCCTCAACATTCTTGTGTGGGTTTGCATTTGTGCTGCCATAAATACTTGGAACAATGAGAGAAACCAGAATTTCCCTCTGCTTACATGAACTGAAACGTTCGGACAATAACTGGACAGAAAATAACATCTAGCGTGTTTTCATTCAGTGAGCAGTGCACAAAGTATCGCAACACAGCGTTCCAAGGTTGGTGATTTTTGTGAGGAAAAAGAACCAGAGAACTCCTTCTGAAAGACTGAGTTGTTAAGGCCAAGGAGAGACTTAGAGTGGTTTATGAATCAGGAGTTTTACAGAAATGGAGCACAGTTATGCACCAGTTACACAACCTTTAAGAGCATGGCTTATCAAGGCTGAGCAGAAAGTAAGACGTGTTAATCCAACTTGATAAACATAAACATTTAAGAGGCAAAAATCATTTATGATGAATTTCTGAGCAATCACTGTTGTATCTTTAGTCGGGCAACTTTTTTATAAAGAAATCCAAGATAGTAGGACTGAGTTCTCGTCAACTTAAAGCAGCAATCCTGAGTTTTCCCCTTTCAGGAATTATGTATGATTTTTCAGAAATCCGTAAAAGTGATCGTCTTATCATGTAGTGTGATATAATGTAAGCAATACGTTAATTTTTTTTGCTAAGCCCGCCCCCTGCCCCGTCAAATTTGTGCAATAGGAAACTGACCGACAACCAGAACTAACCAATAGCGTTAGACTACCGCTTATGTGCTTCAAATTTAAGGAAGTACCTCGGCTGATGCAGCGTTGATGAACTTTTCACAGACAAGTAAGTCTTTAAAATATAAATATATGAAAACACAACATGACATGAGAATAATACTTGTAAAACAACATGTTTTAGCTCTGTTTGTCAGCTACAGAAGCACATTCATAAACAAGAAACATGCAGTCGCCATCTTAAATTACAGAGTCCACTGACTATTGGTGTGATACGCTTGTCAGCCACTTGATGGTTCCATCAGATAAAAGAAATACTCCGGAGAGCTACTTTAAGTACTTTAAAAATGTTATTTGGTTCAAGCAAACACATCACAGCAGACCTCTACTGTCAGTGCTTTAATTTCAGCTTGGGCCAAGTTTTCAATGTTGAATTAAGGAAACTAACAATAAAACGTCTTTGAGCTGATCACAGCAGCCTAAAGTGATTCACTATCCAGAGTTTTACTGCATTAAGTAACATCTCACATCGGGCTTTAACAAGTCACTCAATTTTCATTTGGTAAACACATCAGAAACAAACCCACCTCCTAACCTGCAACCAACCGAAGGTAACGGAGGCTAAAGTTTACACAACATTGTCTGACTGCCTGATGTTTGTGCGGTCAGGTGGTTTTTGTCATGAACTAATGAACACACCCACTACTTCACGTATGAGACAGTCTGAAATCATGATTTACTTTAAGACATCCTCCATAAAACTGACACAAACCTGAGTCACCTGAAGTTGACTCAGCCATGACAGCTCCCATCCAGGTACAACAATGTTCTCTCTCTCTCACTCTCACTCGCCCCATCATCTCCTATCCAGCTCATCACCTTCTCATTAACAGGCTGTCAGAGATCCCAGCAGTGGAACAAGGGCAACCAGCAGCTGCCTTCCTGCTGAGAACATGTTAAAATGTGCCCCTCTGACAAACGGTGTTCCAAACAAACAGCTGAACCAAATATTTACTAAGGAAAAACACTCCTAGTTAATTAATACATTCTTGACACAAGAGGGATAAGTTAGGTGGGTGGTGGGTGACAATAACCTTAGATAGACCAACATCTGTTTAAATATATAAACTAGGGGTGGGAATTTAATGCAATCATTATGATTAATTAGAAAAAAATAACGCATTAAAAAAAATTAACTCATTTAACCCTTTAAGCCCGAGGGTCCCCCAATTGGGGGATGTTGAAGTTTAGCAGCAAAATACATGCCCTAAACATCAATATAGTCAAATGAGTGATCAGAAATCCCTCTTAGTGTGTTTTTGCCTTCATTTCTGTCTCTAATGATGCTAAATCAAATCAAATTGCACACACATTCTATCAACCCATTATTATTATTATTATTGTTATTATTATAAAGACAATACCATTATCAAAATGTACTTAAAATAGTATTGTACTTTTAGGTCTGTCCTATTTTTGCCAGTGATATACATATATTTTTTTCTCTTGTTTTGAATTGAAATACAATTTAAAAGCAATGTATTTTTAGAAATTAAAAGAGCTTGTGTTTACAATAATAATGTCAATGACTATTGTTTGATTCTCTGTCTCATTATTTTTAATTTAAAAAAACTGCTTTCGGGGCAAATTTTCTTGAACGATTAAAATGTGATTAATCAAGATTAATTAATTACAAAGCCTCTAATTAATTACATAATTTTTTTTTATTTACACATGTAAATAAAATCAACATAATAATACATTAGAAACATTTGCCAAAAATTCTTAAAACAAGATCAAAATTAGACATGATCCTTGAAAATATAACAAACTACAATGGATAAAAAGAGTACAAAAATGTTTTGTAATTTGAGAAAACACAACTGCAGCTGCACTAAGCTGTTGTTAATAAAAACATTTGCTTTTTATGTTATGGACCCGTTATCTGGAGGCAAAATGAGGGAGAATTAAGTCATGAAACAAAGGATGGGTGTCATCATAGCAGATGGAGTCGGCTCCAGCGCCATCTGAGCCAACCTGACCCTTTAACCAGCTGGTTAGTGAGTTTCTCTTCTTTAGGGGCCATGACACAAAACCACGACACTAAATAGAACATTAAAACAGACTCAATAAAAAAGACTTGTAATCATTTTCCATCAATCTCTATTTGAAAACAAGCCAACTAGATGCTGGTGGCCCTTCCTGCACGTATCCTCACGCTGGTTTTTAATGAAAAGTCAGAATTTTTTACATTTTAAAGATGAAAAAATGACTTTGGTTTGTTATAAAACTGTTATATTTTCTAGCCTTTAATAGAAACATCAAGGTTCAGCATTTTAAACTCAATGAAGCACACTGGTGAGATAAGAGACCACAGGATATGAATGAGGCAGAATAAAAGAGGAACGCTCTAGTTTATTGTGTTTATGTAGAGCACATTCTGAATCACAATAGCTGGTATTGTAACACTTATCATTATATCAGCTCATAAACAACCCTTCACGTAAGGTTTATGGTGACATGTTTGAAACAAGGTGTGGCTTCTGCCTTCAGGGCAAGAAAATCTACAGGCTCTGGTTAAAAATGAAACTTGGATCCAGTTTTTTACCTAATCAAAACGACTCAAATGACCTTTTGGTAATCATTTGAGATTTCTGCTAACTTCAAGGCTTCTCCTATCCTGTATGACTGAATTAGAGCACAAGGTAAACCACACTGTGTACAGCAGCAACAGAAATCCTTAATCTAGTCTCGCCATCTGCCTCGTCAACATAAAACAATGTTGGTTTTTAACAGTTATGGGTTCAAATTTCAAAATATTGAAACAAATTGAACAAATTAAAAAAGGACTGTAAATAATTTAATAACATTACAAAAAGCAACTCTCTAAATAAGAAAGTCAGGTGCAAGCTGAACAGAATATTACATCTTTATTTGAGAATGCAGGTTTTCAAAATGTATTATATATATGTATATTTATATTTGACAAATGCATGAATTGCACTGTTAAAGTATAGGTTTTATTCTAATTGTAAGGTGTTGCTGCAACTTGTGCAGGCGTTAGGACCAGAACTGAGTTTGAAACTGGTAATAGAAAAAAACCATCAGCAGTATTCTGGGAGCTGCCTGGGTCATTGTTGAATGACATAAGTTTGATGAAACAACTAAACAAGAAGACCTTAACTTGTTAATATAAGGTCTGCATTGGTTTCTGTCGATCATTTAAGGACAAAAAGTACCAAGACACGTACACTCACTGGCCACTTTATTGGGTACACCTTGCTAGTACCGGGTTGGACCCCCTTTTGCCTTCAGAACCGCCTTAATCCTTCGTGGCATAGATTCAACAAGGTACTGGAAACATTCTTCAGAGGTTTTGGTCCATATTGACATGATAGCATCACACAGTTGCTGCAGATTTGTCGGCTGCACATCCATGATGTGAATCTCCCGTTCCACAACATCCCAAAGGTGCTCTATTGGATTGAGATCTGGTGACTGTGGAGGCCATTTGAGTCCAGTGAACTCATTGTCATGTTCAAGAAACCAGTTTGAGATGATTCCAGCTTTATGACATGGAGCATTATCCTGCTGGAAGTAGCATCAGAAGATGGGTCCACTGTGGTCATAAAGGGATGGACGTGGTCAACAACAATACTCAGGTAGGCCGTGGCGTTGCAACCATGATCAATTAGTACTAAGGGGTCCAAAGTGTGCCAAGAAAATGTCCCCCACACCAGTACACCACCACCACCAGCCTGAACCGTTGATACAAGGCAGGATGGATCCATGCTTTCATGTTGTTGACGCCAAATTCTGACCCTACCATCCGAATGTCGCAGCAGAAATCGAGACTCATCAGACCAGGCAACATTTTTCCAGTCTTCTATTGTCCAGTGTTGGTGAGCCTGTGTGAATTGTAGCCTCAGTTTCCTGTTCTTAGCTGACAGGAGTGGCACCTGGTGTGGTCTTCTGCTGCTGTAGCCCATCTGCCTCAAGGTTCCACGTGTCGTGCGTTCAGAGATGCTCTTCTGCAGACCTTGGTTGTAACGAGTGGTTATTTGAGTTACTGTTGCTTTTCTATCAGCTTCAACCAGTCTGGCCATTCTCCTCTGACCTCTGGCATCAACAAGGCATTTTCACCCACAGAACTGCCGCTCACTGGATGTTTTCCCTTTTTCGGACCATTCTCTGTAAACCCTAGAGATGGTTGTGCGTGACAGTCCCAGAAGATCAGAAGTTCTGAAATACTCAGACCAGCCCGTCTGGCACCAACAACCATGCCACGTTCAAAGTCACTTAAATCACCTTTCTTCCCTGTTCTGAAGCTCGGTTTGAACTGCAGCAGATCGTCTTGACCAGTCAACATGCCTAAATGCCTCTATGTGATTGGCTGGTTAGTAATTTGGGTCAACGAGCAGTTGGACAGGTGTACCCAATAAAGTGGCCAGTGAGTGTTCATTTCCATCAAATCTGCAGGTAACATCAGTCAGGAAGGAAACTCCTCCTAGTCTCACATGAAATCTATCCGCTCACCTGCATCGTGTTTTGAACCTTACCGTGCTACAAAGAACTGAAGGGGACTCCTATTGATTTCAAGCAAATGTTGCTACTTAGGCTCACTAAACAAATAAATGGAGATGATATTGAATGCAGTGACTCAATTTGCAGATTGAATTAAGCAAGAGGACAAGAGGAGAGCCGGTCTGAGATCTCTTTATGCTGGCTGTAATGATGTAATGACTTCAGCTTAAGAAAGGAAGGTAGTTTATGTGATGAGTTCCACTGAGGGTCAACTGTTAGTGATAGTGAGTGGGAATAAGAGAACTGCCCCAAACACACACACAGAGGTTAATGGTTACAAAATGTCTGATTTTATAGAACGCTTTGGTAATATTTTCACAATGCATCAAGTCACATTGCTACTGGATCATTAACAAGCATGGATAGTTATTGAAGGAAAACATATTTATTTTAAAGCAGGATTGTGAGAATGATCTACCTTCAGTAGATCATAGTTAAAAGAGCCTTTTCTCTACAGGATCACACAGGATTTACTATAAACCAAGCATGTCAACTCCAAATTAGGACAATAAGCTGTTGGCTGTCCTACAAGTCATCCCCTAATTTGCATGTTTGTCTGTGTGTGTGTAATTGTAAGGGTAGAGAGTCATAATATCATGGGAGAGACAAAAAGTCAGCAACAAGCAACATTATTAGTTTGGAACTACAAATACATTTTTGGGCAGCAGTAGCTCAGGAGGTAGAGCGGGATGTCCAGTAATCGGACGGTTGTAGGATCGATCCTGGCTCCCGGCACAGAATGCTGCTGTTGTATCCTTGGGCAAGACACTTAACCCACCTTGCGTGCTGGTGGTGGTCAGATGGACCAGTTGCACCTCACCTCTGTCAGTGTTCCCCAGGGCAGCTGTGGCTACATCGTAGCTCATCACCACCAGGGTGAGAATGGGTGAATGACTGACTGCGTTGTGAAGCCACTATACAAATACAGGTCATTTACCATTTTCAACTGTTGGTTCTTGTTCATGTTGAATGTTTAACAGCTAACAGTCTTTCATGCATGTAAGACTCATTTGCAGTCTGGACACAGAGGTGTGAACGTCTGCAGCTCTGACTGATGCTGGGAGGAGCTTAGATTGGGCTGCTTGTGAGTGCTTTGGCTTTGGAGAGGGCCCACTGTTTGTTGAAAAAAGACATGATTCAATGATCCTTGTTTTCATGTCAGAATCTCCTAGTCTCCATTATCACCAGAAAAAGTTGCAAAATTTGTTGCTAGATAATTAAAAATAAAGAGTTCCTAGAGAGGACTGAACAAACGTTTTTCTGATTTTAGTTATTTTAGATGGCTAAAGTTTAGCTTTTCTCCTTATGAAGTTCTGAGCCTCAGCTTGGTTTCCTGACCACAGGTTCATCACATTTCCTCAAACATAAAAGCAGGATGCTGCAGATAAGACACTACTGCTCATAACTGTAACCCCACTTCAGAAAAAAGCGATAAAGAGTTCTCTAAAACTCATAAAATGAGTCTGCATATTCAGGAAGTGGTTATCTGACGACTCATCGCAACTGTGACAAATCAGCTTGCATGGGTCACTAAATAAACTTCCTTTTTTCTTTCTATTAGATCTTAGTAGTCTACAGCAGGGATTCCCAAAGTGTGGTGCGCGCGAGCTGCCGCTAGGGGGTGCACGAGGTAAAAAGCGTAATGGCGGTGAATGGTGATTACACAAAAAAAAAACAAATTACACATAAAACAATGCCGCCAATTTGCCGCAAAGCCGATGCGCATCTGGGAGCCTAAGGTCGTTTATAAGAGCTCAGACTGTGGTAATGTTGCGCAATCATGTCCGTTTTATAAAAGATTGCACGATGGTGGCATAAAGGAGGTATGGGGGCGGTCTCTGCGCTTCCGTGTATCTTGGACATAACTTGCTTTTTATTGCGATCGAAACCGCGCTCGTTAAGTTTTTATTTTCGGGAGCAGGTGTGTGTCCTCCACCAACCCAGCTGTCAGATGATCTGAGCTGCAGAAGCTCCTGCTCTGCATCTCTCCAGTTTATCATTTCAAACTTATGCCCGTGTTTACTTTCACTTTCTCCTGTCCGGAGCTCGGCATTAATTCATCACGATCATGACACCGGCACCGTGTGTCTTATAAAAAGGGCGTTATACCTGCTGATCACCTGTCTGTCGCTCCTACTGCAGCCGCAGAGACCCTGACGCCTGCTGCACACTGAAAGCATCAGCGGCGCGGAACGGCAGCGGAACGGTTTACTCGCGACAATTGCGGCACTCCAGTGCACACCGGGAGAGGCAGCAGCGAAGCGGCTTCACCGCAGCGCTCCTCGCTCGACTCGCGAGATCACAAGATCCCTCGAGACTTCAAAGGTCACGGTTTGTTTATGACGTCCGCCATTAAACCAAAAAGAAGGAAATCACGTTTGATATTGCTGTTTGATGTCATATATAATGTTTTTACTCACCACTGCCAGGATTAAAGCCATGAAAAACACACTGCTGCACTTCTCGAACGATGCGGTAGTAAATAAGCCGTGAGGTCACACGTATAGACGTAATCTACATAGATATGAAATCGCATTGCTGTAACAGACTTTTATTTTGAAAATTACCGGGCATTTTACACTGAAACAGAGTGTGATTTCCTGTCTAGCCCCATGTTAACTGCGGAAATTGACGCATCCCAGAAGCGGCACGGGACAAAAATAGAACCAGATCCTATCTTTAGCGGCGCGGCGTTCCGCTTCTGGGACGCGTCTGGAAATTGCCGCGTCGCGGCTGGTTTGTGACACCCCATAGACTATAATGGATTCTATTTGAAGCGGCGACGTTCCGCTGCCGTTCCGCGCTGCTGATGCTTTCAGTGTGAAGTAGCCTTGAGTGCCTTTAAGCGTGTCTGCCGCGGCCGCTTCCCCTCTCACTGTGCAGACGTGCAGCAGCAAAAATCAAACCCGTGTGCCGAACTAAATTAACTTGTTTAAAAGTGATGGAAACTGCATCCTGCAATGAAAAATACCGCGTGGAGGAAGCTCATTAAAACGCGTCATCACCGTGGATTTAATACGAGTTTTGAAGAACAAACTCCAGGCGGAGTGAGGTGAGTTTATGGCTCACTGCAGAAATAAAAACACACGGAGAATCAACATCAAACGCAGCTAATCTCCACTTTCACCCACTGGGAGCCGATGCAGCTAATAAATAAATAAATAAAATAATAAATATAATAATAATAATAATAATAATAATAAATCTCAACACGCAAAGTTGTGAGATTATTTATTGCTTTTCTGCACTATTAGTCTGTTGAGAGTTTTAATTTTTAAAATCTGTTATATGGTCACTGACAGCAGCTACATTTAAGTTTAACTTATAATCAGTCATCCTGGACACGATCATCCTGAGAGTTTTAGCTGAAAACAGCAGCTGGACTTTTCTGGTTATCTTGAAGACATTTAGCCTCTCATCCTAGAGGCTCCTTCAGCTCCCAGACTTTGTAGGAGGCTTTGAGTTGTGGTCAGAAACAACCACACTGATTGTGCTGCAAGTCTCTTTTCTTTTCTTGGGGGGTGCGTCAACACAGTCGGGACATAGAAGGGGGTGCGCGGCTAAATAAGTTTGGGAACCGCTGGTCTACAGGATTTACAATAGTAGTCCACTGTTCAGCAGTGAGGCAGACGTTTAGATTATTTATTCAAAGGAACGGATTCAGTTTTTATTCATAATAATCTTTTTTCTGGGTTTAGTTGAGGTCAGTTGAGGTGAAAAATGTAAAAGAAATACTAAGACAGCAGCAGAGTACTGCTTCACTGTTATCTTTTATTTTGGTTTCCTAGTTTCTGTTGATGTTTCTTTTCCTTCAGATTTCTCAGAGCTCACTGATTGCTGCTGAAGGTCAAAACTAAACCTGTCAGGTCTGCTGAAGGCCGCATTCTTTTTTATCTCAAGGCACACGATCTCAGACACAGACCGAGCATGAAAACAGTAGAGAAGTGGTCATTTAAAACACAACCATTAGCCAAAGGAGGAACCAGCACAGAACGATCACAGCGTTAACATAAAATGTCAGCTTGAAGCTGTTATAGCAGACATCACACAGCAGCAGGTTTCAGCTGGACAAACATCCACCATCTGCCCTTGGTGAAACAGTAACAAGAGAACAAACTCATTTAGACATTAAACACGACAGGTCATCTGCCTGATGAGAAACTAACTCGCTTTTTATAAGAAACAAGGTCTTGGGACAAGATTTAGATGTAGCAAAATCTCGTCACCCTTCACTGTGAAATATGACATCAAATAGTTCTTTAGTTCATAAAATAAGACCCTTCCTGATTTCTCACTGCGACTCTGAACACGTGTGTAAAGATGTTGTGGGATGTGTGAAACCCATGGTCGAAGTCTTGACATTAGCTAGAAAAATCAAATAAACTTAAAGAATGATTGTCATTCAGATTTAACTGTTCCACAGAGACGAGAACAGGTATAAAAGTAAATAATGTTTGTGCAGTTTAAGCAGCAACTGTTGGGTCATAAATATCTAAGGGTCAGCAACTTAAAGCTGCAATGGCAAATTTAAACAAACATTTTTTAATGCCTCTTAGCAACGTTCTAACATAGTATAGCTATAAATATAATGCAGGGATTAAAGGGAGACTAGGCAGTTTTGGCTTGCTTTTAGTACCCCCTAGTGTCCGTTTGTAGAACCAAAAGTGAAACTTATCTTCTCGCTGTGCGTTCGTCTTTTTAACACCTTAATCTAACTGCTGAAATGTCTCCTCAGCCTTCATTAGTGTCTACAGGAGCGGTTCATCACTAAATCAAACAAATCAGCTGTGTTCATGATCTAAAACATTTAGGAAACATGCTGGAAGTCCCAACAGACCAGACCAGCAAGTGGAACATTCTGGCCACAGGGGGTGATAGGAGCTGGGTGGTCTTTCATTAAACCCTGTAAAGTGTAATTTTAGCACATACTGGCTCAAGAAAACTGTTTAAAAATATTAATAAGTTGCAAAGTGTCCCTTTAAAGCAACATTCCGCAACTTTTACACCTTAAAATAATGTTTATTGTGTAGTTGTGGCATCATACTATCATTGTTCATTTTACGCACCTGTGATAGTGTTAGGGGGTCCCACGTCAGTTTACCACACTATACAGTTTTTTGCTCAGGGTTGAAACAGGAAGTACTGACTGTGTGTCATTCTACGGCAGAATATGGCAAGCCAAAGGGATTAAAAAAGTGTGTGTTCTAAACGTGCGTTATGTCTGCCAAAATGCGCGTCTTGAACGCGCTTTTTGACGTCAAAGGGGGCTAAATAAAGCACATTCTAAAATCGCTCGTTATGTCATAATGCGAGTTTAGAACGCACATTTTTTTTATCCCTTTTTCTTCCTTAGTAACATAACGTAGAACCGCAGTTTAGCAATGGCAAATCCACCAGAGAAAGCTAGAAATCCCTTATCAGAGGAATATAGGAAAAGAAAAGAAGAACGCAATAGAGCAAGAGCAAAGACCAGAGTTAATATTGGGCCGTCTTTTCCTGGCTGGAGAGCTCTTTTAGAAAGAAAGGCATGAACTACGGACTCTAACCTAGCCGTGCTGCTAATGGCTAGGTAAGTAATAAATGATTTCATCGGGGTTATTGTGTTTGGTCGGGCATATAGTTGTTATACAGTCCTGATAAAACTATTTATTCAATGTGTGGAGGTGGAAAAGTTTGTTTTCATTGTTTTGCCTGAAATTAGGGTTGTTTTATTTTAAAATGTTTGATTTTAAAAATAGATTTTACGACAGTGATGTTACGCAGTGAGCTTTGAGAGGGCGACAGAGCGCACATATCTGCAAAGTTCAGGAATGTTGCTTTAAAGAAAAAAAAATAATAATGAAGTGGTTCTCTCGCATTTGTCTAAAAACCTCCACCAATAACACGTTTCAGACCAAAAGCAACTATTGGACTATCCAGTTGTTGGTCTTGCCAAACCGCTGCACTTCCCTGGGTCCTCCACTCATTACACACTCACGTATTTATCAACAGAACACCACTGGTGTGAGAGGTTCCCCACTATACCAGAGGAGGAGAACCAGCCGGCTGCTACCACTTCAACTTTAGGACAAACTACCAGAGTCCCAAAACGAAAAACACCATTTGAAGTCACGGACAACAAGAGACGTTTGGATCTAGAAAACGGTGACTGAGGTTTAGCGATCTCTCGTTTCCTCTGGGAATGGGTTTCTGGGTTCGGCAGAGGCGTCTCAAGGAAGATACCCGAGGGGAGGGGTGAGTGTTCTGTGACCGTGTTTGCGTTCGTGACCATTGCTTGTTTGCAGATTCACCATAACAGTTTAATTGTTTGGGAAGCACAAGTCTACAGAGCACACTGTCCAATGCTCTGGCGCTAAATTGAACAAATTGATTAAAGGTGTGGTTCACTGAAAAACAAATTTTTAATGATTATTTCTGATTATAATCAGTCACTTTGAGTTTTTCATGCAGGCTGAACATGAAAATAGTTTCCTACACCTATCTCCTGCATTAGATTCTGACAGAAAATAAATGGTGAAACTCTAGGGGTGTTTCTCAATCTCAAGGAACCTTGCCTTGCCTGGCAAGGCAGTGCCTTGCTTGCAGGGACACTGTCCTTCCTTGGTCAAAGAAAATTGTTAAATGAAACAGACTTACCCCACGTGACTGCAGCCGGCCAGAGCCTGCCCCCTGCTTACGTGCTCTGTTTACATCCCGCCCATCATAGTAATTTTAAGTTACAATATAGACATATATCGAGCGTTTTACTTGTTTAATTGTGTATATATTGGTTAAATCAAATGTGTAAGTGAGTTAGTACCTGCTAGCCACAGAAGCTGCAACTACTAAGCAACTAACCAACCATAGATAACTGCTTTGGATTTAAAAAAAAAAACATTTTACATATAAACCCAATAGCTATAATTACTTGACTTGTATTTAAACTGAAATTTGCCCTCGAAGTAGCTGCTGTCGGCTCCTTATCACATCTGATTGAAAATACCACGCTGCATTCTGGGAAATTTTTGACCAAGAGAAGGCACCAAGGCACCTCTCATGTATCTTTCCCAATTAGCTAAACGGCTAACAAACGGAGGACAGATGCCTTGGAAGCACATGAACATTGGAACTGATTAGAACACGCCATGGCGGTTCCTGATGACGTATCTCCTAGGCAACCGGGGCAGGACCAAGGCATCAAGGCAAGGTTCCTTGAGATTAAGAAACACCCTAGGATTTAAAAATCCTGACAGATCTACGTCACACTGTCACTTAACATTCATGGACTCACCCATCTTGACTCACGACGGGGAATGCTGTTGTTGGTTTAACGTCCAGGAAACAGCAGAGAACATCTCTGCTAGTAGAAGCTAACTGTTAGCATTAGCAACTCCACCACACAGCAGAACTCATCCAGGCTTGTGTTACTTGTGGAGATAAAACATTAATATTGCAAAGTAAACAGAGTCAGTGGTAGAGTTGTATTGCTGTTAGCCAACAGAGGTGAGACGTCCAAATTTCTGAAAACAAGACTCCAAATCCTGTCGTCTGAATCTTGCCTCTGATCTGGCAATCTCCTAGTTCTTGAAACAGGTGCACCAGGGCTTTTTATACCCAGAGAACGACTTACAGGGCATTCATTCCTACTAGAGACCACTGCTAATGTATTGATTAAACAAGTGTTCGCCACCTTTAAAACCTTCAGCTTGCCACACTGGCAAAGAAAATTGATTAACAGATATTTTGTCACCCCTGTAATCCCAATTGAACAATTAGGCAGACAAACCTAAAAATACAATACTTACAACCAAACGTACACATGAACAGTTGGGTTGCTCATGAACCCGTGTTGTACGACCTCCCACCATGAGTATCAGTGACATTACGTCCATTAACTCTTGACCCTAAATGTGAAAGAGGAGAGGAGGGGTATTCTTGTGTAGGGTGGGTGTTGGGATACAGCTATACTCCATCAGTGTGCCAGAATCATGTTTTAATCTTTTAACTTTTCGTTCTTATTAAAACACAGTTAGATCTTTTTATGCAGACGTTTCGACCATCACTGTGATCTTCTTCTGAATTAAAAAAGTAAAAGATCTCCTAACTGTGTTTTAAAAAGAATGAAAAGATAAAAGATTAAATTAGACATACACAGAATGAACGTACCGAAGATGATGAATCATGTTTTACCTGCAGACAGCTTATCTGTCTTCTCCAGATGTTTTATGTGATGTTTCATTTAGTTTCATGCATCTGTGATAAACAACAGGAAATGTATGCTTTTGGGTAGAAACGCTAGAAATCACAGCACCCACCAGCTTCCCAATACTGACGTAAACCAACACCGCCTGGATCACCTCCCTCTTCAAAGATACAAAATGGCATGAGGCGTGAAAGGTATTGAAGTACATAGTTTTTCCAGCTGCAGGTAGCTCTCAGTAGCCCGGAGGGCTCCTAGCAGCTCCATTTCCACAGAGTCAGTCTTAAAATGTATTTTAGTAAAAAGGTTGGATATGAAAAACCTCTTCTTTAAAGATTAGTATATGTTAGAAAGTTTCTAACAGCTGTTCATAAAACATGTGACTCACTGCTTTTACCGTCATCCTCGACAGAATAAATAATAAAGGTTAACGCTGTTTACAATGAAAAACCCACCCATCGTGTGTTATTGAGATCTGGTTCAGGTTCTAATTTTAAGTAATGGTTTTATTAGAAGATACTGCTTTAATTTCTTTGTTTTGTGTTGTTTTTTTATTTACTTATAGAGTTGTCTTTTAGGAGCAGATATGCTGTAAATAAAACATAACTATGGTCAAAACAGAGAAATATTTCACTATAAAACCATTTCCTGGCTCTTTCCCAAACATCACAAAGTTACTATCTCACAGGTGCCCTCACTCAAAAACACACAGGGCACTTTGAGATTTCTCAAAGAGGGATGTTGGATCGTTGCCCAGTTCACCTTCACCACCATTACTCCCATTATGGCGAGTCATTAAGAATATTTGATATTTCTAAAAGTGGTTGGTATTGTTTTTGCAACGCTTACTGAAATGTATTTATATAGATCTAAATCCCAACTAAAGTCATCTGAGGATGCTTTGATGAAGGAAGAACTTCTTCTGTCTGGTGTATAATAGCTTAGGAATGGATGTTGGTTTTGTTAATAATATTCAGATGTGGGCTGCATGGTGGTGCAGTCTGTAGCACTGTTGCCTTGCAGTAAGAAGGCCACTGCCTTAAGGTCTGACTTTCTGCTGAGAGGCTGTTTAAAAGCACATCTGTAGATGAGTCAAACTGTTGCACAGGTGTTACACATAGTCCTGTTTTAGCCATCACATTCCCAACGCCATCATCGTAGGCTGCATAAAATCCAACATGATCTGACACAGCAGACCTCTAGGCAGCAGGCTGACCAGCAACATGTCCTAAACTAAATCCAGCAAACCAAATGGTTCAGAATGATCTTCAACTGTTCCATTCTCAGTGCACGGTAAGAAAATCAAGGACCACAAATATTCCCAACTCACAGAATTAGCAAAGACAAATGTGTACAACCCTGCAACCTGTGTTCCATCTGAGAGTGTTTACCTGTGGAAAGTAAACTTCATTCTGACCACATGAAACAGACAATAGCCTGAAATATTGGCTCTGCTGTTGCTAAGATATGTCTTTGTTGAATATGATAAATTAATGTTCAGTATTAGTTTCAGTCAAAATATATTGTCTAGCAGTTTCACTAACCTTGCGCAGCGCAAGTGCTAGCTGTGCTTCCACTTCTCCCACTATATGCTTCCTCTTAGAGACAGATTCACTAAGCAAAGGATGCAATTTAAACACACTCATGAAGTGGAGCAGATTGAAGCAAGTGGCACTTGTTAAAGGAGGCGAACACTTGTTTAATCAATACATTTGCAGTGGTCTCTAGTAGGAATAAATGCCTTGTAAGTCATTTGTTGGGGGGGGGGGTGTACCAGTGTAATATTTCTTGGAGCTAGATGGTACCCACATCACAGCTGAGCTTCAGACGGCAGTCTTATTTCCTGATATTTGGACATCACCCTGGATTGGATAACAGCAACGTGACTCTACTGCTGACTTGCAACGTTGATGTTTTATTTTCACAAATAACACAAGCCTGAAGAGCTTCTGCCATGTGGTGAAGTTGCTAATGCTAACGGTTAGCTTAAACTATTGAGACGTTCTCTGTTATTGAACATGAATGTTAAGTGATAGTGTGACGTAGATCTGTCAGGATTTTCAAATCCTAGAGTCTCACCGTCTATTTTCTATCAGAAGCTAATGCAGGAGATAGGTGGAGGAGACTATTTTCATGTTCAGCCTGCATGAAAAACTCAGAGTGACGATTAAACAGAAATAATCATTAAAAATGGGTTTTCCGTGAACCACACCTTTAATATTTGACTGCAATGCTCAAAGTAAAAATGTTCACAACAGGGACCGAAGTCTGAGGAAAAAAAGATTTTATGTGCAAGGCAGCCATGTTGAAATTAGGGATTGAGTTTGGTCTTATTTCTGTAGGAAGAATTCCAGTTGATAATTTCTACTTGGAAATGGAATTTTCTGATTTCCAGGTACTAATTAAAAACCAGTTTTATTACTGAGAATACAACGTCTGTGTGGGTTTTTTCTTGTTTTCTCCTTTTTTCCTAACAAAGTTGGTTCAAAATCACTTTAAATATCATAGTGCTCTGTTGTCACTCGCACAGGAAGCTGTGTGATGGACTGAAACCCATTCTCAAAGAAAACTCCATGAATAAGTGTGTATACACACGTAAAAGAGGGAGTTCACAGTGTGTGTCCACATAAATCACATGATTCAGGGTAAAATCACATTTACCAGTCTTGTACTGCGGGAGCAAACCTTTTGGAGCATTATTAAAGTGTGTTTATTCCCTAAATGGATTTAATCCATTAAAGCGTATCTTTATCAGACCAAAGATGGACTTTAATTCCAGAGTGCTCAGTTTCAGTACCACACATCTCCTCAGCTGCATTTAAAAGCTGCAAAAAATTACATTTTCATAAATCAAAAGTGCTGAAGACGTTTGTAGATTGGAGGAAAAGCAGAACAGGGCTCTGTGCATGTTTTAACTAAACATCAGATTAGTGTGTACAAAGCAACATACTGTTTTTAATGTGCACCTTGCAGCAGAGAGGGAAAGGCCCCGGCAAATTAAAAGACAGACTTTTATTGCCCAAGGCGGCTGCAGCCAGACAGAGAAGAGCTAAAAAAGCAAAGTCACTTAAACTCTGATTAAATATTCATTTTGTGCTTTCTGTTCCTCCTCTCTCAAATGAAGGAATGCTTTGCTGAACGATCGACCGACAGACTTTGTGATTGGGAGGTTTGTGTGCTAGTTTAGCCCCCCTCCTGCCATCGTTCTTCCCGGAGCTTTGCCTCAACCTGAAACCTGCAGGTTGTGACTGTGCACAGAAAACTAATACATTCCAGTCATACCACGGGGTCGGGGGAGTGGAAGAGCCAATAAGGTAGCCAGCTGACTGATCGGCCCCTCCTCCCCGACACAACAGAGAACAAAAAAATATCTTTGAGACTTTTAACGAGTGATTCAGAGACTGAGAGGGAGAGGGGCGCAGGGCGGCTAGGAATAACTGGCCTGGGGTAGCCACAGATTTCACACAATGTTAATATTTGTTATGAGTTCATAGTTTTTTATTCCCAATATGAGTTTAAGTTCTGTCAAGGTGAGTAAATAACTATCAACTAGCCCGAAATCTCACAACTCATCGATAGGCAACTGTGATATAAATCACATAAGAGAGAATGTAGAACAGGCTGGCATTCAAGCTGACAAAAATCCACATTTTCTGTAACAGAAAATTTCCACTTTATCAGAAAAATACGATTTCTTCAGAAATCCTTTCTTCAAAAGACTTTCCTGTTTTCTCATTGGTTTAAATTAGGGGTGCACCGATAGATCGGCCGACCGATCTACCGGCCTCGATCTCAGGTTTTTCTCAAGATCGGTGATCGGTCAAAAACTGCAATCGGTGCACCCCTAGTTAATGTTAAAGCAAAGCGTTGCTGTAGAATACGTTTTTTGGACAAGTGTGTCAAAACAGGTACAAAAGTTTTGTTTTCAAAATTGGAAAAATGAAAGTCTAAAAGGAACAAATATGATTTTGTAGCTCAAACAGCAATGCTAAATATGTTCATTTATATTTCAGAACATGACCTATTGTCCAGTTGAAACTGGTTTTGTTTCACGAGTATTCATATTGGTTTTCTCAATAAAAGATAATTGAAACATTGACGTAATCTGCTTTTAGTTAAGACAAAATCGGTATCGGCAAGTCAGGTTTTCCTCAAGATCGGTGATCGGCCAAAAACTGCAACCGGTGCACCCCTAGTTTAAATAACATAGTTGTCTGCCTGCCCTGATCCTGTCAGCTTCTGGTGTGAATGAACTTCCAAGATGTTGTTTCCTCACAGTACCATCATTCCAGATGTTTACTTTTATTTCTGTATTTTTATTCATTCAGTTAAAGATACAGAAACAGGCGATTGTGCTGTTTTTCGAAGTGGGTGGTGAAAGAGTGAGGGCTGGGGTGTGTGCCAAGTGTGTATGACAGTGTTGAACTGGTTGTGTATTAGTGATGTTTGATGGCTGTGTTTTTAATCTGTATGTAGTAGGCCTGGGCGATGTGGCCTAAAATCAATATCATGGTATATTGAGGAGTTCACCTCGATAACGATAAATGGACGATAGCTACATGTATGCGCAAAAACAAAAGTTGTCCACTAGTTGGGGCTGTTACGTGTATTACATTGAGTCACGTTGTCTAGTGACTCAAGGGGGTGCAGCTCCTTAAAGGGACATGACCGTCACCAACCTACACACATCTTTTCATTTCTTTATTACCAAATATATTGAGATGGCAAAAACGATATCGATAAAAGTCAGAAACGATAATTTTTTGATTTATTGCCCAGCCCTATTTTGTAGTGTTATTTTATTAAGGTAAAGCACTTTGCACTGATTTTACTCTAAAAGGTGCTGTACAAAAAAACTTTGACTTGATTCCCAGATGTTGGATAATAGCTAAAGACAGAAGGTAAGAATGATTAAGTGGATATTTTCATTTGGATCACATCAAATTGAAACATGTGACACTTTAAGAGAATTGTGCACAAATTAATCAACTGTTCTCTCACCTCAGGCTGTGTTCCATTGTGTTTTAAAAAAGCCAAGTCTGGATTCAACTTTTCTATAGACCTATTTCCAAACTTAGTTTTTTGTCAAAGGTTCTAGAAAAGGTGGTTCATTCTCAATTGCAGGATTATTTAACTATGCATTGCATTTCTGACAGATTTCAGTCAGGTTTTAAGGCATGACATAGCACTGAAAGTGCTCTTTTACGAGTGGTTAATGATTTACTGATGATCAGTGATGCTGGTAATTCTGCTGCCTTTAATGCTGCTGGACTTATCTGCTGCATTTGACACTATTGATCATGATATTCTGTTGTCTCGACTAGAGTCTTGTGTTGGAATAAGAGGAACCGTTCTTAAATGGTCTTATATACAGGACAGATCTTTTTCTGTGCATTTGGGGAAGTTTAAATCTCAAGTGGCACCTGTTGATAGTGGGGTTCGCCAGGGTTCCATTCTGGGGCCTGCACTTTTTTCTCTCTATATTTTGCCCCTTGCCTCCATCTTTGCCAAACACATTACTTTTCATTGTTTTGCAGATGATCTTCAGATTTATTTACCACTATCTCCAAATTCATCTGCTTCTCTAATGGCCTGTTTGGAAGATGTTAAACAGTGGGTGTCAATTAACTTCATGAAACTGAATGACTTGAAGACTGAGGTTGTGGTTTTTGGTTGTGGAGACCAGTTAAGGGGCGTCGTAAGTCCCCTTGGTCCATTTTCTGATTTTATAAAACCTTATGTGAAAAACCTTGGCTTCTTTATGGATGGATCCTTTAAATATGACAGGCAGATAAGTGCAGTGGTCCAGTCTGGTTTTTATCATCTGAGGCAACTGGCAAAAGTCAAACAATATGGCTGTCTTTGAACAGGTTATTCATTTGTTTGTCTCTTGTCGGCTGGACTACTGCAATTCCCTTTATTATGGCCTTGACCACTCGTCTCTAAATCGTCTGCAATTGGTGCAAAATGCAGCAGCTCGTCTTTTAACAGGTACTAGGAAGCGTGATCATATCACACCAGTGCTTGCTTCCCTCCACTGGTTACCGGTCCAGTATAGGATTCAATTCAAACTACTGCTCTTTGTTTTTAAATCTCTTTATGGTCTGGCCCCACCTTATATCGATGACTTATTGTCAACTTACTATCCTGCCAGGAATCTGAGGTCAGGTTCCCAGTCTTTGTTGTCAATTCCAAATGCTCGCCTTAAGATGCGAGGTGATAGAGCATTTCTGTGGGCGGTCCAAAGCTTTGGAATAACCTTCCTCTGCAGCTCAGGTCATGTCGGAGTTTGGATGCTTTTAAAGCACTACTCAAAAGGCATTTCTTTGACCTGGCTTTTAATGTTGGTTAATTTTTATTCTCTTATGGATCGATTTATTAAACTGTTTTATGTGTCGTTTTATTTTTTGTTTTTATTTTTTCTTCTTTTAGCTGCTGTTTTATGTTGTTAGTCTATTTATTGTGTTGGCATGTTCATCATGAATGTGTATGTACAGCACTTTGGGTTGCTTGAGCAACAATAAGCGTGCTTTATAAATTAATTTGACCTTTGACCATGACCATATAGCCTGCTCACGTCATGATGCACGGCATCACTGCCAGAAAATTCTGAGTCATGCAAATTTTCTTGATGCTACTTTATCACAAAATGTCTCGATTTGTTTGCAGTTTACCTTCATTTTATTGGCAATTTGGTCACCAACTATGGCTGCACAAATTAGAAAAGCATGCAATAAAATTGTTGAACATTGCAACAAACTGATAAATCCATCTCTTCCATTAGCTCCACATGCTGCTTGGAATACAGTAGTATACGATATTGTGGGGTATTGATATTACACCCATTCAGATTGGGATGACAATACATTGTGCAGCCTTCTTGAAACCCCTCCTAATTAAGGGTGCACCGATTGCAGTTTTTGGCTGATCACCGATCTTGAGAAAAATCTGACTTGCCGATACCGATTTTTGCCGATACAAATTTTATCTTAACTAAAAGCAGATTACGTCAATGTTTCAATTTCCTTTAATTGAGAAAACCAATATGAATACTCATGAAACAATACCAGTTTCAACTGGACATGAGGTCATGTTCTCAAATATAAATGAACATACTTAGCATTGCTGTTTGAACTACAAAATCACATTTGTTCCTTTAGACTTTCGTTTTTCTAATTTTGAAAACAAAACTTTTGTACCTGTTTTGACACACTTGTCCAAAAAAATTATTCTATAGCAATGATTTGATTTAACATTAACTAGGGGTGCACCGATTGCAGTTTTTGGCCGATCACCGATTTTGAGAAAAACCTGAAATCGGTTGGCCGATCGATCGTTGCACCCCTACTCCTAACCTTTCCTCATATTCAGTGGCGGCTGGTGAATTTTTTTTGGGGGTGGGGCGCATTTTTTTATTTTTTTATGTTAGTTCTTGTGAATGGTTTTTATCTTGAGAGGCTCTATATAAACGATCGTTATTTTCTTTATTTGCAGGTCAGTTTTTCAGATGCGCTAACCACATATCACCACTAGGGAACGCCAAATTACCATTCTTATGCGTCACACAATTTGAAATCGATGGACTTTGTTGCTAAGTTAGCAACAAAGTTGTTCCAAAAACATGCTTCATATTGACCAATATATGCAAACCTCACACACTAAACAGGAAGAGGCTCTTTTAAACGATAGAATCCACTGCTCATATTTCTTGTGATTCAAACTAAATTGAGAGGGGTGAGATGGGTTCTAGATGCTGGAGTCTTTTGAGAGGAAAGTTGAGGAAATCTTTTGAACACCTTAAAACGTCTGACTGTACAAAAGCAGAGCCCTGTGACTCACTGAAGGGTACCCAGAACTCTCATGAACGTTCCAAGACATCTTGGTAGGTAATATACCTTGTGTTTTCCATTAGCACTTTTTAAAACTGTACACTATTAAAGCTGTAGATAATAACTGTTGTATCACTGGAATATTAATATTAGAAAGGGCTGTTTGGTCTGTAAAAACCATAGGCAACATTAAAAACTCCATCCATCCATCCATCCATCCATTACTATTTCACCTATTGAATTAATTATAGATTCACTCAGATAAAGACAATAAGGTTTCTCTTACTAAATAGAATTTCTACTAAGAAATCACAGTGTAGCCATAGAACACACTGACACTAGTCAGTGTGTTGATGCAATCTGCTGGGTTCCTTATATAGGAAACCTTTTTACTGATTGGCTTAATGAACTGAACTGTTTACTTTGTGAAGTGCCTTGAGACGACTCTTGTCGTGATTTGGCGCTATATAAATAAATTTAATTTAATTGAATTTTGCATTCTCATAGCAATCAATAAAGATCGGATGGTAGTTTGTGAAAAGTTTAACTGAAATCTATGTGGAATAATAAATGATACGGTTGTGTTTCCTGTTCTAGCAGTCTTTGGTGAGTCTCTCTGAGAAAGGGCCTAGACATCTTCTCACATGTCAGCAGAACAGCCGTCCACTCTGCTAACATGGAAAATCTCTGTCGCACGCATCAGTCCGCCACTTTGCAGAGGTCAGGCTGATAAGCCTCACTGACAAGACAAAGGAAGTGGGCCGTAGTTTACAATTCTTTTCCTGTATTACTCTTCAAATTTGAACAGTGATGCAGATAACAGCGAGGGTGAGGGTGCTGTGTGATCGTGGGCATGGAAGGATGGAGCGGGAGCTGTAATTAGCATAGTGAAATCCTACCCAACCATTCAGGGAACTTTTCTATTCAGGTTTATTAAAACCATTCAAAGATCTGTGCATTTCTGTTTTAGTAATAACCTGTAACAGTTACGGCTCAGTGAACCAGATCTGGAGGAAACAAATCCACTCCTGTCAACAGGACGGTGATTAAGCTCCAATAAAACAAACGTCTGCTTGTATTTCAGTTTCTTTGATAAAGACAATGTGCCCCCAGTGTGAATCAGAATTTGTCATCGACTTTCATAAAAAGATGTTGGAAAAAAGATGTTGTTTCACTGTATTTATTTGAAAATAGTAAAAAGGCATTAATCAGATGTTAAAATGACTATATATGTGACAGCTGAAGGGATAATTACCACCACAGAACTGCATCTTGTTTTAATTCAACTGGCTGCAGGCTCAGAGAAGCTCGATAGAACATCTGACATGACTGAACCCCGCTCTGTGGTCGACCCCACCCACCCACTTTTACTTTTGACACAACTCTGGCTTCCATGGAGACTCTTGTTCTGTTTAATGACGTTTCTGAGCGGTTTCAAACTAACCTAATTAGTTGTGCAACAATGTGCTGTTTCACATTTCTGAACTTTAACACTTTTTCACAGCCCGGTCATGCAGACATGGCTGTTGTGATCTTAAACCTGCAGAGGCTGTGGCTCCGTACACCCGTCTGTCTGAGAAATCTGCCATTATTAGCACTTTTTTATGGTGATCAGTGTGTGCACACTTAACAATTACCAAGCATGAGAGACAAGGCATCCCGACTCAGTTTAGTACGAGACACATTTCTGTTGGACCAGTGAGGGATGGGACTAAAAGCACACACACACACACACACACAAGAACTGGATAAAGTGACATGAAATTTCACTGTGCTAAATAAAGTTAAAGTCCCAAGTCATCATCACACAATGGTGAAATTACATCTCTGCATTTGACCCATCCCCATGGTGGGGAGCGGTGAGCTGCAGCTGTGGCCGCGCTCGGGAACTATTTGGTGGTTTAACCCCCCAATCCAACCCCTTAATGCTGAGTGTCAAGCGAGGAGGCATTGGGTCCCATTTTTACAAAGTCTTTGGTATGACCCGACTGGGAATTGAACCCTGATCTCCCAGTCCCGGGGCGGACACTCTACCACTAGGCCACCGGAGCTAGTCAGAGCTAGTCAAATTAAGAAAAACACTACTATAACATTATCTCACATCAGGGCTATTTAGAAAAAGATGATTTAAATTAATTTATTTGTACAAAGCAGACAGTTTGAAAACAAATGCAGACACCAAATGTTTGTCCTGTTTCTTGTGCCTCTGACTGATCAGTCACATGATGAGCACAGACAGACAGCGCTGCTATAAAGGTAGGGAAGAGCTGCTATGGAAGCTAATATGTCTGAGCAGGGGGTGAGTGCACAGGTGTGTAATGTTTGGAAATAGAACCACATTCAAAAGTATTGCTGGGGTGTCACATAAGAGCCTTAACTGAGAATAATGGAAGCCTTTTTGTTGCTGCGTTGTTTTTAAAGCACCACCACAAATCAAAGTGGTGAAAGAGCACAAACACAACTAAATAAAAGAATGCCAGATGTATATTTAAAATCCTAACTTCTACGTTTGTAACACATCTGGCGCTTTAACAGGAATTAATAATTTCCACAAAAACCTGCTGCATTACCTCCAGATCTGCCATCTGCTGGAGAGTCTAAGTACGGCAGGTGTCAAGGGTAAATTTAATTCATCTTTATTGATGTTGATATTAATTAGTACAAAATAAAATAGATGACCGTTATTATAATTGTTACATCAGCTAACAAATGATCTGCTTTTGTATTCTGAGTTTTATTTCATGTGTCAGGGGTCTATGAGTTAACATGTGTGAGGACCCCATAGAGCTCAGTTATTGTAAAGCAAGTGCTCCATATCGGTCTAGCCTAATGCCTCTCCTGGTTACAGTTCAATATATAGCTTTAATAAATCAGTTAAACATAAAATCAACCTGACATGATGGTTTTGCGAGAGAGAGAGAGAGAGAGAGAGAGAGAGAGAGAGAGAGAGAGAGAGAGAGAGAGAGAGAGAGAGAGAGAGAGAGAGAGGTCTATTTTATTTGCTCAGGTGAGAGTGCGCTAGAGTTGATCTACGCAGGTAAAAAGTGTTTCCTGTCGACCATTCCCTCCAGCGTGCTGAGTTGAGAACTTACAGGTATTGTCCGGATCCCACCGTCTGATCGTGCAGAGCTACTGAGAATCCGAACAGGCTCCCTTTGGTTTTCCCCTCTTTGATCACAGGAAACCGTTCATCTACATTAAATCCGCTGCAGGTCCGAGTCCCGTGGTACACGGCCACTGCCGCGCACAGCACTAGTCCTGCAAACATGCTGTAATTATTACTTCGCTCCTTTCTAAGGTCCTGCGGGTCGAACCGACGCGGCACCGGCCTGCAGTGAGCTCCAACAGGTAGGGGCCGGGCTGCTGCTTCACAGACACTTCCCCATTCGGAGCCGCCTGCTTCCCTCCACACACCGACGCGGTGTAATCACTGCCTAGGTGTCGGTGTCTGCCTCCCCCTTCCTGCTTTCCTCCCTCCCCCATCAGACCTCCTCACCCTCCTGGAACAAGTGCACTGCACTCGCTCTCTCACCCACCCACCCAGACTCACCAGTGTGGTCTGGGTGTTTCCTTTTCCTCTCAACGTTTCCCTCTTAATGAAACTCGCTGTGTGCAGATATCATTTTAAAAGTAGGCTCGCACAATCTTCTTCCTGAACAGCCTCAGTTTGAAGAAATAGCATTTGCTTCCTACAAGACTGATGTGCTAGCTTAGCCAAGGCAAAATGTGTAGCTTTTCTCTAAAGTATAACAAAGTTGAAAACTACTTTTTCAAAACGTTTTGTTTTTCAAGTAAAATGAACTTGCCTTTTAAATGAAATAAATGACATGAATTTACATGCCAACCACAAATGTACACCTAAACTGACTGCAACAAAGATTCAGTAAATCTAGACCAGACATGACCAAAGTAAGCATAGATATGTATATAAACACTAGATGGCGAAAGCGGGAGTCGAGGGCGTAACTAAATGGCGGCCATCTTACCTCGGACAGCTTTCGTTCCGTTCTCAATGGTAGCAGATGGAAGGTGAGTGAACAACTTAAACAAAAACACTCTTAACTCGATTAAATATTAACTCATTGACTGCCAGCCGTTTTCTGATCAGAAAGCCCCTGACTGCCAGCGTTTTTGAGCATTTTTCCTGTTTTTTGAAGAATCACAGAACATTGTGCTCTATGATCATGTAAACGCCAAAACTACCAAAAGAAAGAGTAGACTCACTTCTTACATCAGGAAGAATCGCCGTATTTCTAGCGTTATCCGTTCTTTCACAATCTGGTGCCCAACCGCTGCTGCAGAAGCATTTCTGGTTCGGCTGATCGTTTTTTTCACAGCAGCGGCCCAAAACAAACTCGTAATCCATTGATTTTCCGCTTCCTGATCACGTGATGTGTGACATACACGGATGAAGATCCGCTTTAAACACGTGATGTTTGTTCTCACGGTGCGGGGGCTCGCTCCAACGCCCGCCCCGTAATAAAAGCGAAATGACGACTAAAGTCGTCTTTGGCAGCCAGCGGTTGGATTTGAAAAGACGACTTTAGTCGTTAATGGCAGGGAATGGGTTAACGTATTTACAAGCGGGTTGCATTATTACAAACCTTATAACACAGGCTTGAGACGACAAATTTGCACATTTTTTAATTAACGGGCCAAATCCGTCATAATTCACAGCCACATCTCTGGCGTTTATAACAAATCAAACCGTTTGAAAATCAGTTAAAAATTGAGCAAGTTAGAGTTATTTAAATAGTACATGCACCATTGACACTAATGTTACGAAAGGGGGCAGCTGTCTGAAGTAAGATGGCCGCCACGTTACTACGTCGCACTCCATTGGCGAACAGCGCGGGTGAGCCATCTAGTGTTTATATACATGTCTATGAAAGTAAGGCTCAGCTCGTGGCCCTCTGGCCCCCGATTGCATTTCTAGAATGGTGAGTTTTTGTCTCTTCAGCATGCTGTTGATCATGGGCCTCCAGCTTTTGTAAGCCTGTATCCAGCATGTTTTAGTTATTTCCCTGCTCCAACACACCTGAATCAATGACTGAATCACCTATTCAGCAGGTCAAGATGCGCTGCAGAAGTCTGTTAACCACCAACTGATTAAAATATGGCGTGTTGAAGCAGACAACCAAACACACTGGAGAGTAGCCATCAAGGACCAGAGTTGGAGACCCCTGATCTAGATCAACACTTAGCATTTTTATTTTGAGATTTCACCCCCCAAAAAATTTCCCTTTTTTTAATTGGAAAAAAAAAACACTTTTTTTTACCAACGATCATTGACTTCATTTTGATAATTTTGGACACCCCTACCGTAGACTGTCTGAATGGCAGCAGAAGCTGCTGATGTGCACTTAATTCAAATGTATAAGTATACACACTCTTAATAAAGTTAGCTGTACCACATGGTTAAAGAAATGATTTTGTGTGATCCAGATCCATGTTGTGGTTCCCATAAAAGAATTTATCTGAGTTAACATGTCACCAAATCCTAAAGGAGCTACAATGCTCTTTGCATTTAATTGAACAAACAGTCTATCTGAGTAGTTGAACTATTAATAGCCCCTCACACCTTTTCACTGAACAATGAAACCACCACAGTCTGCTTTCTGGTACACTCTTTTCATACACAAGCAAGTTATTAACAATTAACCCAATGGGATTTGAAATGTTCAACAAGGTTTTTTATAAAAGCCAAACAAGATCAGTTCTCTGGTTAAAAACCAAACATTCGCTAAAGGAATGTATATTTTTAATCAAATCTCTAAAATAACATTATGTACAACATCGTGCATGTCTGTATTTGTTTTCAGGGACCCTCAGCTGCCAGCACATCTAATTTTAGCTCAATATCTGAAAAATTAAATGTTGAAATAATTTTGAATCGGATTGAAACCAAATATTAACAATTTAACTGAAAAACATTTATTTTACTTGTTTTTTTTTATACAATTGGTAATTCTCAGTTTTACATGCAGGCTGAATGTGAAAATAGTCTTCTACCCCTATTTCCTGCATTAGCTTCTGATAGAAAACAGACGAGGAAATGCTCGGGTCAGAAAAAGCCATGATCTACGTCACACTGTAAATTTGCATTCATGGACTCACCTATGCTGGCTCATGACGGGGAAGGCTGTTGTTGGTTTAGCGTCCAGGAGAGAGCAGAGCACGTCTCGGTTAGTAGAATCTAGTTAGGATTAGCAACTCCACAACATGGCAGAACTCCTTCAGGCTTGTGTTATTTGTGGAGATAAAACGTTGCAGATCGAACAGAGTTAGGGCTGTGATTGCAGTTTAACCTCGCGTTGGTGCAGGCAGCAGGCTGCGTCTTTGTTCATATACTTGGTACTACACGGCGCTGCACTACATGTAGTACTGGAATGTTCCCCTATGGGGCAAACAAGAGTATTCAGACTGGATAGAGAGCCGGGGCAACCAAAACAAACATGGCATCAATAAAATAAATCAGTAACTAGTTAATTTTGACGTTACGACAGAAAAAAAGACAGCAGCGGTATCGTAGATGGTGTGGTTACTCGTATTTTACAGCGTTCAAGCGCGTAGCGTCACAAAAATTCAGGGGATGCGCACAAACGACGCTTCAAATCAACGCTAGTTACGAGTGGCAGCCATTTTAAACACGTGTACATGTTGCTAAACAGCAAGCATATAGTGGTAGAGTCGCGTTGCTGTTAGCCAATCAGAAGCGAGATGTCAGAAAATCCAGAATTAACAATGAGGAAGACTCCAAATCCTGCCATTTTCTGTTCCCCTCTGCTCCAGCTACCTTCTACCTCCTGAAACAGGAGCAGCAGAGTCTTTTTTTGACTCACAAGGCATTAATTTATACTAGAGACCAAAGCAAATGTATTGAAAAAACTAGTGAACTTGGTCTTTAAGCTGTTGTCCATGTAGTTCCTATTTTCCAAAACTTTCTGACAACTCCAATAAAATCCATCCATTGGACAAAGGTCAACTCTAACAGTTAATGACAACATTTCAATTTCCAAATGTAATGTTCAGAATCTGTGATGTTAGTAACTTTAGCTGCCAGCACCCCGCAGTTTAGCTAAATATTTATAAAACTGACTGAGTTGTACCATTGTTGCGTTAGGATGTGGCCATCTTGAGTATGGTTGACTTCAAATGGAATCAGTTGTAGCTAAACATCCAAAGATGAATTTCTCTTTGCATAACTTCCACACAGCTGAAATACAAATGATTGTATTTGTTTATCGTCGACAGTTGACACTCCATGTTTTTTCTCTTAAAGAAAATGTTCACCAGACAAATGAAACAGCCCTGTTCCTCAAAATTCCAGTTTCAATTTTGACCGGTCCGTCCCGTTTGCGTAGCGCTCTGCATCTCTTCCTCTCAGCTGGCGCTAAAGCCCAAAGACTGCACAGATTTATCCATACAAGTGTTCCCATCCTGGCAACCCTAACCCTCCCCTGACAAGAATGCACCTATTATCTGGCTCTACTTTGCCAAGAGTGTGTGAGTAAGAGCGGTCTGCAGAAACAGCTGTTCAGTGATCAAAAGAAAGGGAGAGACTTCTTTGATTACCACCTCTTTGTTCACCTTCCACTCCAACTTTTCTATTCACTGAGGAAGCTTTAAGTGGGCTACAAGCCAAGGGACTTCACAAGACAATACATGTATACATTAGTTGTCCTAAAACCCATCTTCAGCAGCCAGCGTCTGAGTATCACTTTCCACTGAGTCACTTGGTCTATACATTTTGCAAATGTCTCAAAAGGAAAATCAAGTATCCTGTGTCCCAACAGTTGAACTGGACCCTTCACCCCTTTAGTTACTTTTTTTTTCTTTTTTTTTTTGAGAGGGGGGGTTCCTTATCACTTAAGAAGCCATCTCATTGAGATTTGGGTTTGAGATGAGCTCTCCCAGGATTCTGGCAGGAAGCTCCACCCTGATGTTTGTTTGTGGATCAGACTGAAGCACTAAGATGAAACTACTCCCTTCAATCTGCTGATTATCTCTTCGACATCTGCAGCCAGGATTCCACCAGATTTAATCTGAACTCAGATAAATGGATTTCCTGGTGTTTCTTGCAAATTTGGCCTTTTGTGTTACACATTTGAGGCCCTTACTGGAAGGGTACCAATAAATATATATATATATTCTAGAATATATAAAGATTGCCTCAAAAACATGCAAAGCAGCAGTTTTGAAGAAATTAAAAATGCATTTGTGTATTTGTATGGAACTTAGACTCAATAAGAGGCTTGTTCAATCGTTGAGTTTTTTGTGTTTTTTGTGTTTTTTGCTAACATTCTAAGCTAAACTTGAATGTTACAACATTCAAATACAGACGTTTATCTTTGCCATTTAGCGAAAATATTTTGCTTCTGGGAAAATCACAGGAAAGTCTTGTGTAAGACATCCACCTACTGATTTGGTGGGCTTGTTAACGCAGCAAAAAGAGCCGTGATTTTTCCAGGCATGTCTGAGCACGGTGGGTGATGGGAGTTTCCGTCCTTCCTTCTCTTTTATTTCTAACAAGCCGACACAAAATCCTCACCTTGCTTTTTCACATCCATTTCCAATATGAAGACTTTTACCTTTCTATAATCCTGATTTTGATAACATATCTGGTATAAGTTGTTTCCATAATATTTTATTGTTTTTACTTTGTTTGACAGAGTGGCCTGGCATTTGAGTACATATTGTGCAATTTGAACATAAAACTTGATCTGTATTTGCTTAGTGAATCAGATGCCACATTTGGGTGCAGTTACCACCCACGGTTCCTGTAGAGCTGAACCCCCCCGACAGGCCTCTCTGTATTTGCCTCGCTGCTGAGTCCCTCACTAATGAATAGATATTTAATGACCTGAGAGGAGCCATTAAATTAAGTGGAAAATGTGCATGTCCACAAACTACATCGCAGCTTGAATGAAACAAAAGGCCCAAGCACAGCAGAGAGGGCTGTGGTGAATTCACATGAATATTTAACATCAAATGAGTTGTTTTCTAACATAAGAGACAGCAACGATTTTAATGATCAATACAAAAAAAATAAACTTCTTCTCCTTTTTTGACTAATGCAATAATTTAATGCTTTTCTTTATTATCAGTTTATGTCGAAATATGATCATAGAAGCTTCCAGTGTTTTGGTGAGAGTTAGGAGATTCTATTTCTCTAGTTTAAGCATCACTTCACTTGTTCCTTGAAAGATCCAGAATTACATGTAATGCCAGTTCTAACAGGTCACAAAGACCAAACTCCATCTTATCTTAAAGATGTTTCCTACAGAGCAGTTGGCTCCCAGACTACAGGATTGGTTTTGAGGGTTTTTAGAAGCTGAACAAGAGTCTGAGCTCTATGAACAAGCGTCTAGTTACCATCTATGAGGATGACTCCCTGTCTACTTTTGAAGCTGCTATAGAAAATCTACAGAACAAGCTAGGTTCTGAACACTCCCCCCTCCCCCTGGGTATCTTCCCTGAGAAACGTCTGCCAGAACCAGAGTACCGCATTGCCAGAAGAAACAAGAGAGCGCTAAACACCAGTTGCCGTTTTCTAGGTCCAAACGTGTTTTGTTGTTTGTGACTTCAGATGTTGTTTTTCTTTTTGGGACTCTGGTAGTTTGTCCTAAAGTTGAAGTGGTAGCAGCTGGCTGGTTCTCCTCTGATATTATTGAGCAGAGAACCTCTCACACCAGTGGTGTTCTGTTGCTAAATACATGAGTGTGTGATGAATGGAGGACCCAGGGACGTTCGGTGAGACAGATAACCGGATGGTCCAATCTGTTACTTTGGTCTTTTTATTAACACAGCATAGTAAAAAGATGGTTGTTTACCTTGCAGCTGACATGTTTCGGCTAACGACTCTAGCCTTCATCAGAGCTCGCCGTTGTTGGTGGCGTCACTTCCCTTTATCCGTGGGCAGCAGAGGACGATGTCGCCCTCTGCTGCCCGCATCCTCCTTGCCGATGACACTGTCCCATGCATTATCCAATGTGTAGACTCCATCGTCTCTGTTCATGGTTTTGTGTCCACGTCTCCTTATTTCTATCGCTTCTTTGATCCATCTTTTGTGTTTTTGTTGCTCTGTGTTTATGATCCATGTACTGTTTTTTTATTTTTTATTTATTTAACCTTTATTTATCCAGGTAAACATTTTGAGAACCACTTCTCATTTACAAACATGACTGTCCCAGTCCATTATATGATTTTTTGTTGTGCAGTGGTCTGTTACGGCTGATTTCTTTATTGTACTTTCTGCTTCTTGTTTCGCTGCTCTTGTGTGTCTTCAACTTGTTTCCTTCTCACACTCCCTTTGATGTTCTATCTTTTGTATGTTGAGTTAGCATCCGGTTTCTCCTGTGTGTTTTATTGCAGAGTTCGCATGGTATTTCGTATATGACTTCACATTTTTTATCTGCTGAGATCTTGTCTTTTGGGTGTACCAATCTTTTTCTGACTGTCATGAATGGTTTTGTTTGTGTGTTGATATTATGTTTTTTCATTGTTATTATTCTTTCCGTTAGTGCAGGGCGACATTGTCCTCTGCTGCCTGCAGATAAACGGAAGTGACGCCACCAACATCGGCAACTCTGATGAAGGCAAGAGTCGTTGGTTGAAACATGTTAGCTGCAATGTAAACAACCATCTTTTTACTACGCTGTGTTAAAGAAAGAACAAAGTAATGGATTACAAAGTTACACACAGAACAAATATACAAAAGCGGATTGTCCAATGTTTGCTTTTGGTCCGAGCCGTGTTATTGGTGGAGGCTTTTAGACAAATGTGATAGAACTAGGGCTGAAATGAATCTTCGAATGGTTCAATTAATTAAATTCATCAAATAACTTTTTACTGATTCGAAGCGTCGTTTAATGTGCGCACCACATTCTGAACACATTTACTGGTGCACAATGTGGTAATCTAGGTGCTGTGGAGGAAAACAGAAACCATCAGAGACAAAAACTATTGTAAAAGACAAACGGTCCAAACTTTGGGATCAAGAGTGAACTACAAGCAGATTGACTGGCTAATGCTAGTGGGTAGCACGCTCACGATCAAGTGGGGTTCTGAAAAAAATAAACTAAGAATAACTAAACTCTACAAGCAGAAGGAAAATCCCCACCATCCCGTTTATTTGTAGATGTTTGCAGCCTGCAGTGGTATGGGGCAGACTCATAGCAGCTACCTGGAGCCAGGTATGGCAAGCCGTTGTATTATGTAATTTACAAACGCTTCTATCTTTGAGTAGAATTTAGACTGGATTATTGCCATCCCATACATAATAAAATAGACATGCCATCATTACATCATTACCAGTAGAAATTAAATGTGATTAGTATTTCCAGCAGCTCATTACTGAACATGTTAATGAAATACATTAAATTCTACTGATCATAGTTTAACTGTGGATATATTTAGATTGTTATTTTGACTAGGATGAGTGATATTAATACAAACCTAAAATGTTACTGAAATGCAGGTCAATTTGTTCCATAAAATATTTATTAACTATAAATATCAGATGGGAAAGAGGGAACACCAATTTAATACATATTATTGAGCCTTTTATAAGAAGAGTCTGACATTTCAGCCTCATAATTTTTTTTCCATATTTTAGCAGCAGACCACAACCCTGTTTCACTTGAAACGTCGTCAAATAGAATATTTGATTAATCGACAGAGGATTCGATAGAATATTCGAATACTAAAATATTCGATAGCTGCAGCCCTAGATAGAACCCCCCTTTTTTATCTTCACAATATTTTCATATCTATACTATGTTAGAAGGTTGTTAAGAGACATGAATAATGTTTTAAGCTAAATAAATAAAGCTGCCTAATATGTTTTCCAAATTTGCTATTGCAGCTTTAAGCTATTGATTTCAAACTGGTTTCAGTGGTTCTTGAGCCAGAAAGTTGAACAGCTTCACATTGGACAGCACTCTGTAACCCTCTGCTGACCAGACACTGCACTGTGAAGAAGTGAAGATTCAAACCAGTCTGCAAATTATTTGTAAAGGGCAGGCTTTACTACTCTGTTCAATCTGATCAGGATGATTGGTTTGAATCTGGACCTGATATGAACTGAACTTTTTGTATTGAGCATTGAGATAACCTTCACTGTGAAGTGCTAAATAAATAAACTGAATTTATGAGTACATTCTACCACCTGAACACACACCCGAAACACCTGAAATGCAGCCGTGCACTCAGACAGGGACCAGAGGCTCATTTGCTTAGAACCAATAAACCCATAAATGTTTAGAAAAATGCTGCCATGTTTTGCTTTGGTTTACATTTGCAGGTCGTGGAAGCCATAAACAAATTGGCTTCAGTTTCATAAGAGTCCACAGTAAACAGATACAAGACAATAAGGTCCAAAACCTTCAGGATGTGTAGGATAGATCAGGAATAACCAGTGAAGTTCAGGAAACCAGCAGCCTTGATGCTCCACAGACAGGAAGGAGGCTTTATGAGGAGTGCTGTAAATCACAACCACTCACTGTAACACTACAAAGAAAAAATAAACCAGCAGCACAGTGCTGAGGTAACATTGTTTTTCACGGATCACATTTACTGGCTCCAGATTGTGTCATTACTCACTGGTCTGTCCACAGAATTACATTAGTGGTACCAGCACCATGCATCAGCTTTACTGCCCCATATATTTACTTATTATCCAGGGTGAAGACTGGTGAGACTGTTAATAATCTGATTATATAAATAGGAATAAAACATGTTCATCCGGCTTTCAGGGACATCTGCTAGACACCACATTCTAGCTATGATCGCCATCGTTAGCGTGCATCAAGCTGCTCCTTCAGTAAACACTGAGGCTAGGTGACTTCACAAGGTGGTAAGAAATCTAGTTAATGTGTCCTAGAGGAAGGAAAAAATTAGACCAAGTTGTAAGAAGCAATAGTTAATCCTCCCAGCGTTGTTAAAATTTAAACTTGTCACGCATTGTAGATCTGACCTTTACCTAGAGGAATGATGCATAAAGAAATAAAGTACTTTTTATTCTGGATGTTAGATGAAACATCAAGGTTATCAGTCACCAACAGGGTCAACAACATTTCTTTCTTCATGCAAAACTCCACACGGATTCTTGTGCATCCTTTATTGTTTATTTTTGTGAAACCCCCCCCCCCCTTTCTCTCTCCCCCCTTTCTCTTTCATTTCCGTCTCCGTGTCCGTTGGGATTTAAAACAACCAAAAGCATTTCTAATAAAGTTTTGATATCAGGCGGGGCATTATAGTTGAATTTAAAACGCTCCACCTGAGAGTAAAACTATGAGGCTTGTTTTCAGCACTCAGACATCAATTCTGATTGCTTTACAGCTGGACAGGACACGGGGGAGGAAAAAAACTCCTCCACACAAGATTGTTCATTCAAACAAAACTAGCAGAGAAAGGAATGCAGCATGGAGCGACTCCCTTTTAATGATTAAACATTTCTGAGAGGCTGCAACTGTACAGCAAGTGTTTTAACCCACTGAGACCAGATGACACATTTGTGAGCCTTATCTTAAAGTCAGTGTTCAGTAAAACAGGAATATTTCAGATTTCTGGTTTTCCTGAGGCTGAAAACAACGTTTTTCTAAAGGTTTTACAGAAAAAAAATCAGGATTTTAGAAGTTTTAATGTAAGCCTTAGCAGTTTAATCCTAATGCATCCAAGTGCATTCCTAATATTCTGACTCTAGACAGGGGCAGGAACGTTTTGGATAAGGCTTCTGTATTTATAGGTTGTTAAAGGTCAGTTTCACTGAGAAACATGTAAAACTTGTTCTTATGGAAATACGATCGGTCGCTCTGTTTCTGAACATGAACATTTTCTCCATTGTCTACATTTTAGCCGCACAAACACTGCAGCTATTTTGTATCCATAGTTAAAAGAAACATAGATGTACATGTTTCATTTAGTTTTCTGTGACTGGAATGAGAAGCTTGCTGCCTGATTTTGTCTGAGGGCAGCTGAAGTAACCAGCGCATTTGCAGGTTAAAGGTAATGCATACGATGTTTCTGAATTTCAGGAAAGAACCGCCCTCTCCACGTTTCGCAACACTCTACTAGCACCTGTTTACAAGTAGCTGCTGGCCATACAGTGTAATTGTGAGGCCGTAAGTGCAGTAATCTGGAATGCATTTCTCCAAACAACATGCCAAACTTTAGCTACCTGTCAAGCGGAAAACCGGCGACAGCGGCATCTATGTGTGTTGGGAATGAAGGCGCTCTGTACACAGAGTGCGCAGCGCAGAAAGTGAAAACTAACCCAGGATTGGCTTCACCAGAATGATTGAAAGTTATGCGGCCCAATGGTTTAGACGATCCAGCCGGAAGTAAAGAACGTCTGCAATACCTTTAATTCAGTTAAATTGAAAGAAAATTAAATTTCTGGGGATATTGTCGGACAAGATTAGCTGATGAAGGTTTGGGTGAAGACTCAGGGTACCATCTTCAGGAAACACCATTTTCCCGACCCCGCCCAGATAGAACCTGAAACAAGAAGGAGTTAACCGGAAATGGGAACAAGGGAAGAGGGCATGGGGAAGAGGAACGATATGAATGGACAAGGAGGGAAAAAGTGTTTGAGGGGGAGATGAAGGCAGGGACACAGGGATGAGGAGGGACAGGCAGGTTAGAGGGGTGAAGGGAGGTGAGGAGAGGGTCGTGAGGACAAGGGAGCATGGTAGTCGAACAAACTTGATAAACGGCAAGATTGGTGAAAGTTAACAGCTGGGTAATTTGAGGTGGTGGAGTGATGAGGTGTGGCCCTGCTCCAGAACTTAAGTTTACATATTTACATCATTCTTAACAATTTAATATAAAATTATTTGTATTTTTTTTTGTTTTTGCCCAGTTTTCATCAGTGAGAAAAGTGTACTAAGTGAGGAAAGGAGCTCACTTCAGTTTCCCACCTCCTGTCTGAATGCCAGTATTCGTGCACCAAACAGAAAAAAAAACATTTCAAAGCACAAAATATTCATTTAGTATAAAACTGATGCTCTAGAAGCTGTTTTCCTCCACAACCTGCAGTTTGTCATGATTCTGTCTGACGCTGAAAAACAGGTGCTGCAGGACTAAACCAGGGCGTCCTCAGCTTCACCTTCGTCCTCAGGCTACACATTCCTGCAGTCTAGCATAGACCGGAGAAATCACGGAAGAGTTGTGTGTGTGTGTGTGTGTGTGTGTGTGTGTGTGTGTGTGTGTGTGTGTGTGTGTGTGTGTGTGTGTGTGTGTGTGTGTGTGTGTGTGTGTGTGTGTGTGCGTGCGTGCGAGCGTGCGTGCGTATGTGTGTGTGTGCATGTGCGTGTCTGCAGCACAGCCTACATATTCAGATGAACACACATGAGCGAAACCTTCCCACTTCCCCTAAAGGAGAATTGGACAAATTGAACAGCAGAAGCAAATGGCTTGGCCCACTTGTTCCACATTATTTGTTTTAGTACAACCATGTAGTTTGTGGTGCAGCAGTGGCTAGAATGGCAAACCCATCATTTCCTACATCAGACCGAACTTTGGTTTAAGAACAGGGTTCAGTGTGGAGTTCTGAGGATCAAAGGTTTATTTAGTATTGGGTTGGACCCCCTATTGCCTTCATAACTGCCTTAATTCTTCATGTCATAGATCCAACAAGATGTTAGAAACCTTCCTCAGAAGTTCTGGTCACTGACATGACATCAGCACACAGTTACATCCATGATGAGTCTCTGTTCCAACCCATCCCAAAGGTTCTGGACTGAGCTCTGGTGACTGTGGAGGCCATGCTTTCATGTTGGTGACACTAAATTCTGACTCAACCATCTGAAATCCAGACTCATCAGACCAGGAAAGGATTTCCAGTCTCTTCTGGTCCAGTTCTGGTGAGCCTGTGTGAATCGTAGCCTCAGTTTCCTGTTCTTAAGGAGAGACACCTGGTGTGGTCTTCTGCTGCTGGAGTCCATCTGCTTCAAGGTTCTACATGATGTGGTTCAGAGATGCTGTTCTGTAGAACCAGTGGTGATTAGAGCTGCTAGAACCAGTCTGACCAGTCTCCTCTGACCATTACATCCACACAACTGCTCACTTTATATTTTCTCTTTTTTCAGACCATTTTCTGTAAACCCTAGAGATGGGTTAGTAGATCAGTCATTTCAGTAAAACTCGGACCAGCTTGTCTGAGACCAACAACCATGCTGCCTTCAACGTTGAGCTCTTAATGGACTGGCTGAAACAGTTGATGATTCAGCCATTCATGCACATGCTCAGGAGACAAGAACACCTTTTAGACTGTGGTACATTATTCAGATCTTGTTCTAAAATTAGATTTTTTTATAACTTTCTGTCAACCAGTTCAAGCTACAATAAATGAGAGATTATGTTTATTGATTTTTTTGTTCCCTGCAGGAGAAGTAGTACATAAATCTGTCTGATTTTCAAATAAATTCCATGTTTGGTGATTTTTTCCCCCCCTCATGAGTCCTCATTGGTGCTTAAATAGATCCTTCAGCACATGCTGGCCTCATAGCAACTCCCGGCTCCATGGCAACGTGAAGCTCAGCCTGACTCGGCCTGAGAACGTGCTGTGTTTCATATGCAGCCAATGTTCTTGTGTGCATGTCAGACTCACCAGCCTCACTAATATGGATTAATATTCATCGACATGCAGCACAGGGTTAGGGTATTTTCAGACAGATGTTCTTTTTTCAATGTTATTTTCATCCTCTTGAAGCTGATCTGTGCAGTTATTACAGAGCGTGTTGATGCCCTTTGGGTTTTTACCCAAACCATTCTCTCAGCACCATCCTACAATAGCTAGAGTAGTTTTATTATCACACATTCACATCAGGAGCTGCACAAAGCATCCACTCAGCTCTGTTTCAAAGGATGCCCTCTGAGGACTCCGCGGAGCCATTCGGGATACATGACAAACCACAAAGCTGCAGGAAGTGTCGCCAAGATCTGTTCAAATAAATAGATTTTATGAGGCAGGAATATAAACTTGAGTGTTAGGTAGTAGAAGGAAAGGAGGGTAAAATGTTTTGTTAGTTTGTTTTTGAAGTGGGAAGGTCAAATTATGATGATGTGGGAGGATTGGTGGTCAGATTGTAAGAAAACAACAGGAAACTAGATGATAAATTGCAAATGACATTCCATGTGTGCTGCGTGGGTGAAGGGTTTCAGAGCGAAGTGGGATTCTGGAGTTCAATTTTCATCCCTATAGAGTATTGACTTACAATTGGGATTGGGGAAGATCTGTCTTTTTCTCTGCTGTAACTCTCGAGGAAGGGACTCTGATTGAAATCATATCCATTCACATAAAAAATACAAGATGTATTTTTATTACAGTTTTTCTTCTTTTTTATAATTAAAAATGAAAAAAGACAGATTTACAGTCTTTTGTGCTTAAAACATATTTATTCAGTGGTAAAGTATGGAAGCCCCATTGGGCCATAAAACTTTGATTCTTAAGTCATATTTATGTTATGACTCAGTGTGTCATCATTATGACTCAGTACGTCATCATTATATTTATGACTCAGTATGTCATAATTATGACTAAGTACATCATCATTATGACTCAGTATGTCATAATTATGACTAAGTACATCATCATTATGACTCAGTATGTCATCATTATGACTCAGTATGTCATAATTATGACTAAGTACATCATCATTATGACTCAGTATGTCATAATTATGACTAAGTACATCATCATTATGACTCAGTATGTCATCATTATGACTCAGTATGTCATCATTATGACTCAGTACGTCATCATTATATTTATGACTCAGTATGTCATAATTATGACTAAGTACATCATCATTATGACTCAGTATGTCATAATTATGACTAAGTACATCATCATTATGACTCAGTATGTCATCATTATGACTCAGTATGTCATCATTATGACTAAGTATATCATCATTATGACTCAGTATGTCATAATTATGACGAAGTACATCATCATTATGACTCAGTATGTCATCATTATGACTCAGTATGTCATCATTATGACTAAGTACATCATCATTATGACTCAGTATGTCTTCACTATGACTCAGTATGTCATCATTATGACTCAGTATGTCATCATTATGACTGAGTACGTCATCATTATGACTCAGTACGTCTTCATTATGACTCAGTATGTCATCATTATGACTCAGTATGTCATAATTATGACTAAGTACATCATCATTATGACTCAGTATGTCATCATTATGACTCAGTATGTCATCATTATGACTCAGTACATCATCATTATGACTCAGTATGTCATCATTATGACTCAGTATGTCATCATTATGACTCAGTACGTCATCATTATGACTCAGTACGTCTTCATTATGACTCAGTATGTCATCATTATGACTCAGTACGTCATCATTATGACTCAGTATGTCATCATTATGACTCAGTATGTCATCATTATGACTCAGTACGTCATCATTATGACTCAGTATGTCTTCACTATGACTCAGCACTAAAACATTCTCAAAATCAGGACTTTGGATCTGGACTGCACAGCAGTTCATTCAGGATCCAGCATTTTACATTAGAATATGTTAATATAGTCAGGTGTATGTTTACTATCTTCCAAACCACTTTCAATTTATCGATAGTGTTATTGGTTAGATAAAATATGACACATTTTCTGACCTTTTCTGTGCTCTAGCTCCAAATCCAAGTTGGAGACTACTATCAAGATCTGCTTCTTGACTGTGGTAATGACAAAAGATAAAGCATGATTAAGGATGGTCTTTTCAATTTTGGAAAGAATTTATAGATCAACAGGAAATGCTTTCAAAGTGCCCTTTCTCACACAGGGATTTGGACAGCACCAGTTGGAGAGAGTAGATAGAACAGTTGCTTTTGGTTGGGCGAGAGAAAATATCCTTCAGTTAATACTACACCTGTCATGTTAGAGCTAGGACAAGAAGCTTATAGCAGATCAGGAACATCATATTCTTTACTGATAATTTATTGAGGAATTGAATAAGAAAAATGAAAAATTCTCTTTGTGGCACATTGAATGTGAACACTTTTACCTGACATGAAAGGCTTGATTATTTTTGGCCAAAGAGAAACTCCTGGAGCTCCAGGAGATGCAGAATGGGAGCTCACCTCTTCAATTAGAGGTCAGCTATTGCAGGTTTTAGCCAAGACTGAACCACTAAAGCAGATCTGATGGGAGAGTACACATTCCTTTGTGAATGTTCACGCAAGTGAGATCTGAAGAAGAGTTTGTTAAAAAAACAAGGGATTAAATTAGAAAAGGAAAGAATAACAAGCTTCAGGAGAAGGAAGGAGAGGTGAAAACCTCTGGTTTGCTTCACAATCTCTGTAAGGAGATTAAGGGTTTAATGAACTGGCTATTGTGAGCCACAGGTTTGAGAAACCGTGAAGCCAGGCAGAGGGTGCCTGTCACAATAGTGCTCATGTATGGAAGGACAGCTTTATTTATACAGTACATTTCATACACAGAAGCAATTAAATATGCTTTCCAGATGCAAGAACATAAAACAGCAGATTCTAAAATCAAATTTAAATTCACAAATAAAATTAGATGTAAGAAATAAAATAAAAAGGCAAAGTTAAAGGGTGAGTAGTTACAGTGCAGAAGGTGCAGCATAAGAAACAATCATTCAGAGGGTAATGAATACATGAAAGTTTTCAATTTTGATGTCAACATTACTAGATTTGGGGCACATTTGAGGTCATAAGTGTAGCACGAGGAGAAGCTATAAACTACAACACTATAAAGCAGTTCTCAATCCTGGTCCTGGAGGCCCAGTATATCCAGCATGTTTTAGTGGTTTCTCTGCTCCAACACACTTGATTCAGTGGTTGAATCACCTGTGCAGCAGCTCATCAGGCTCTGCAGAAGCCTGTTAATCACCTGCTGACTGGATTCAGGTGTGTTGAAACAGGGTTAAAACTAAAACATGCTGGATATCGGCCCGCCAGGCCCAGAATTGAGCACCACTGCTATAAAGTTTGAATTTCAAATTGTGAGAGGAAACTAAGCTTTGTTTCCATTCTGACCATAAAAAATAAAAACAACAAGAACGCCACCTTGATACACAAGGACAAAAAAAAGAAGACACATAGGTTCAGTCTTATAAAAGTAGCTGGAGACTGGTTCCAAAAAGTAACATGAATTTATTAAACAGAGTATAATGAAATAAAAACATTATTAAAATAATGTTGAAACTAATTTCTAAAAATGCTAAAACTAATTGCTATTAAAAAGCAGGCTGAGGCTACTAGTGGGGTGCCGAGCCCTTAAGGGGAGACAGGACCCTAATATAACACAAAAACAAAAGTTCACCCCAGACACTCATGGCATGCAGTCAGAAGTGGGGTGAAGACCACACCAACTGGAACCATCACCCCGGTGTGGTCACCACCACCAGCAGAGCTCAACCTGTTGGGGAAAAAGAAATAAAACAATAAGTAAAAGGGAGGAGAGAGGTCTCACACACACACTGCTTATTAAAACAATAAAATGACAATGGCTACAGCCTAGTTAAGCATACTAATTGCCTCATTCCACCTGCACACTCACACTATCACAGACTGGCTGGAACTGAACTGAGCAGACAACAGCGTGAGTAGGAATGTGGCGTGATTGTTACGACCCACATGCGGATTGAACTGAAGCTGGGTTTTGAACAGACTATATATAGAATATAGGAACCACGCAGCTCGAAAGGAAATGAGAACGTGCAGTGGTTCCAGAAACAAGTGAAATGTCTTACTGGTTGTTGACAGGCGTGAAGAACAGACAGGCTGGTCTCAGGGAGAACGGCTGGCATGAAATGCTAGTAGGAACGGAACGATGACTGAGCCATGATTAGAGATTCCCACTTCCTCATATACTCCTGCACTGATCACATGGGGCGGATGTCCGGTGTGGGCTCTTATATATACAGTCTTTGGGTAGTGGAGCATTATGGGTAGTGGAGCATTATGGGTAATGAGGTCCTGAGGCTGGTTTGGTCTGAGGGGACTGAGTTGTGGAATAAAGGCTGGTTACTGGTTTACTGGGCAGGTTTGGATCTGAGGTGGAGGAGGTCTGGGATGATCAGGCTTGAAGTGGGTGTCAGGGAGCCAGGGTCATGACACACACTCCAAAACCAGAGCGATCCCTGAAGCAGGAGCAATATTAGTGCCTGACTTCCATGTCGCAACTGCTGGAATTAGCCATACTTACAATTAATGCGGAGAGGTCTCACACACAACCACATGCCACCTGATACACGTCAGCAGAACCGGACGTTCTTGCAGCAGCAAAAACACAAGGGAGGGAGAGAGAGCAAGCAGCGCCACACCGCTGTCCATTTATACTGAGCTCCTACAAAGGTGATAGGCCAACCAATTAACTGGTTGACAACCCAACTAGTCCTGCTACATGAGGAAGCTGATTCCATCTGTGTGCAGCATAGTAGCTAAAAGCAGCTTCATCCTGTTTGGTTCTGACCCGGGGTTCTACCAGCTGACTGCTTCCTAAGGATCTCAGAGCCCTGCTGGGTGTGTATACTGTAAGGAGATCTGACATGTATTTTGGCCCCATGCCATTGAGTGATTTATAAACTAGTAGAAGCACTTTGAAACCAATTCTGTAGTTTACTGGTAACCAGTGTAGAGATCTGAGAACAGGAGTGATGTGCTCGGTTCTCTTGGTTCTTGTTAAGACTCTAGCAACAGCATTCTGAATAAGCTGCAGTTGCTTCACAGCTTTTTTGGGAAGACCAGACAGAAGACCATTGCAGTAGTCCAGCCTGCTGGAGATGAACACATGAATGAGTTTCTCTAGGTCTGGTCTGGACATGAGACGTCTGAGTCTTGCTATCTGATGAAGATGATAAAACGCTGATCTAGTTATAGCCTTAATGTGACCAGTGAAGCTCAGGTCTGAAACCAAGATTTGTCTTTATTCCTCTGGAGCCAAGTTGAGCAATAACCTCCATCCTATCCTTCTTCTTTCCAAAGACAATAACTTCAGTCTTGTCTTTGTTTAACTGAAGGAAGTCTAAAGCCTGACTGAAAACCATCTAGCAGGTTGTTTGTCTCCAAAAAGTTGTTTAGCTGGATCATAGCTGCTTTTTCAATATTTTTCCCAATAAAGCGAGATTAGAGATTGGTCTATAATTTTTTAATCACTGAGGAATCTAATTTTCTTTTCTTTAGAAGAGGCTTAACAGCAGCAGTTTTCAATGATTTACGTAAAATACTTGACATTAAGGAACAATTAACAATTTTCATAACATCAGCTTTCAAGCAACTAAAATATTTTTAAGGAAGTTTGTTGGCAGGGTGTCCAGACAGCAGGTGGATGAATGTAAGATCTTTACTATGACCTCCAGTGTTTTAGCACTGAAAACTGGCATTGTAGTCAGATTGTTGCTGTGTGGCTGTAGCAGTGGTCTGGTTGTGCTGGTTAACATGTTGGAGGAATGAATGATTAATCTGGTGTTTATGATTTTCTCAATGAAAACAGATGCAAACTCATTACACTTAGTTTGTGATATGAACTCAGGAGCTAACTGTGTTGGGAGATTAGTTAGCCTCTCAACAGTAGCAAACAGAACATGGGAATTGTTAATATCATCACTAATGACTTTGGAGTAAAAGGTTTGTCTCGCCTTATAGTTGTAAGTGCAAAGCTGCATTCTGAAGGTCTCAACAGCCTCTTTTATAAAACAATGCCGCCAATTTGCCGCAACGCTGAGGCGACATCTGGGAGCATGAGGTCATTTATAAGAGCTCAGACCATGGCGGTAATGTGGCGCAATCGTGTCATTTTTATAAAAGACTACGCAATGGCGGTATAAAGGAAGTATGGGGGGTGGTCTCTGCGCTGTCACAGACTTCCGTTTATCTTGGACATAACTTGCTTTTTATTGCGATTGTAACGACATCGCCCTCATGGTTTTTCTCCTAAATGACACTTTGAAAGTTACAGGTCATGTCAACACGTCGGGACACTCTGATATCGTGTCCGGAGACATGTACTTTTAGTTTGGTCTAATTGTCTTCACTCCTCCAGCAGCTATCACAGAGACATCACAAGTCAAGGATACTGACGCAAAGACCTTTACTATCTCTTTCTTGAATAAAGTTAAACTTTCCTGCCTCGTGAAAGACTTTATAAGTATAACATAAACGCATAATCATACTTTTGGAATGACAATATGTGAAATCTAATGCCATATAATAATAATGAATGATGGAGTTAAAATGAATATGTGTTCCTGTTTTCATATCTTTAATTACACAAATTAGGATTCATTCAAGTAAGGCTAATATATCATTAAATAAACATTCACAAATAATAGTATTGTGTTTGAATATTTAATTTGCACTCACATTAAGGTTTATTAGATTTACATCACATTAAGCAGGAATTACCTTTAAGTGTTGCTGAAACGGTGATGTCTGAGGCATCTTGGTAACGCCTACTTTAATGTGTCAAAATTTGATTCGCCCAAATTAATAAACATTAGAATGATAAACTCGTGCCGGCCTGGAACGGTTCAGTTCCTGAAACAAATGAGTTCCTGATCAGGTCACCTCCTCTCCAAGGGGTTAACCAAAACAAATCTAGCTACTCTTCCTTGGTTCGGCCGGCCGGAAAACAAAGCTTAATATAAGGAACCATCCTCTCTTTTTGACCCGAGGTCAACTATTTTTGTAAACTGCCTCTAAGCCAAAGCAACTTCACCAGGCGCCGCAGTCACCAGAAGTCACCCACGACCATCGGTTCGTATCGGGGCCCGCTACAGTTCCATACCTTAGAGGCCACGTCACTGACACTCGTCAGCCCGACCTCTAGCTGTCCCTTAGATCAACGGGATCTTCCACACAGGTGTCGTAGCTCTGCTCGCTTGTGTCAAATGGTCTTTATCAATTTGATAACTGATTAAACCATCCAAATTGATTTAACCCAGTCATCATAGGATCTAAGACACTTAATGCTGATTATGCAACATAACATCTAGCTTACATTCCATCACCTCATTAATTGTCTCAGTATCTTAATTCAACCATCATTCATAATAATTTGTCCTGTGTCATCATTGATTGAGAAACATAGTATTAAATTTATTTTTATAACTATTTTCTTGACTCTGTCTGAATTATTCTGAAGTGTGCGGATTACTTACGGTAAAAGAACCTAGATTAATGTTAAATTAACAGTCAAAGATCAATAAGATTAATAATTCATATTTATGTGAAATATTACATCTCCTTGATCCTTTTATAAGTATGTGGCTATAGTCATCACGCTACACGATCAAAGCCACACTCGTTAAGTTTTTTTTCACAAGTCGCTCCTAAAGGTGTCTGTCCTCCACAGTCCCCAAGAACTGTCAGATGATCTGAGCTCCAGCTCTAACGGACAGAAGCTCCTGGAGCTCCGCATCACTCCAGTTTACCATCTTAGCTGGTTCTGTTTACAAAACTTATGTCCGTGTTTTCCTTTCATTTTCAATATAGTTTCTGGAACATCAAAATCGTTGGTTAAGATTAAGTCTAGTGTGACCTTGAGAGTGTGTTGGACCATGTACATTTTGTCAAATAATTCAAGCACTTCATAGAATGTTTGTTCTTTTTTTAACACAGTGCAGTAAAAAGATAGTTGTTTTACCTTGAGACTTCATAGAATTGTTTTGCAGATTTGTCATTAGCATCATCAATGTGACTATTAAAGTCACCAGTTATGAGAAGATGTTCACAGTCTGTTGTGATAACACAGAGCAGCTCAGTGATGTTTTCTGGGAAATTATCCTCAGTCATAACTTTAGCTCCAGGAGTGACCATTTCCTCCATCTTGGTCAGAGAGGGAACATTTAACCTCTCTTTTGGCTGATGTGGCTTTTCAGTGTGTGCACAGAATTGTTGTGTTTTGCTGTCTTGTTGTTTTGAATCTTCCTGTAAGTTGTCCTTGGCATGGTGACCAAGATGTTCTCCTTTGTGATAGCTGGTGCGCTGTGCCTGATTTGGCTCCTCTTTTGGTGTCCTTGGTGGGGAAGGCAGAAGAAAGATGCAAAAGGTTTGAAATAAAAACTTTCACTCCAGTCTTTTCCCATCTGCCCTGAAACGTGTGATCCCAGAGAAAGTTAAAACGATCAAGGAGGTGAACTTTTTCTTGTTTGCTTGCAGCATAGATCCAACTGTTCAAGGGCGAACAACCTGCTGAATCTTTTGGCGCTTACACATCTGGGTCAGTACGGACCGGTTGGTTTCACATCTGGGTCATATGTGCGTTTTCCGTTCTGAGGTGACTCTTTTTTTCAGACCTCTTCTCTCGGCGGTCTGGCTGGGACCGAGGTGATACTATGGACTGATTGGCCGGCTGAAATTCACACCTACCGCCTTCAATTGGTTGAGTAGAATCAGCCAGCGGGGGCTTCCCGCTGGCTGATTCTACTCACGATTCATTTTCATTCTGGTTGCTGTTGAGTCCACATCAAGCATGGAGGTCCTGTCTCCCGCTCAGCGCTGCAGCAGACAGTCGGAAAAAAGAGCAGAGGAGGAGAGCAGTGTGTGTGTGTGTGTGTGTGTGTGTGTGTGTGTGTGTGTGTGTGTGTGCGCGCGCAGCGATTATGAGGACATGCACAGCAGTGAGAGAGAACAGGGAGCAAATTAATTAAATAATGTGGTTCAGAGTCTCTAAAGGCAACACAGCTCACGCCCGCCTTTGTTTATCTTATTAAGGAGGACACCACGGACTTTTCCACATGTCTTTTGCGCCACCCACATTCACGGGGATTTCCACATTCCTGAGAAGTCCGTGTGAACAAAAACTGCCTGTTCTAGCCCGAACTGACACGGCCGAGCTGCAACCGTACTGGCCCAGATGTGTAAGCGGCTTTTCATTGCCTCTTCTGACTGGTGGTAATGGGCACCTGATAATCACCTTAGTTTTCAGATAACTGAGAGATTTCAACAAAGCAGTCAAATCCTGCTTCAGCATCTCTGACTGTCTTTTCCCAAAGTCTTTTGCACCAACACAAATTATGATTTAAATGGCAGCAGGGTGTTTAAGCAAGGATTGTTAGGACTCTCTCTCGCATGTCAGTGACAGCATCTGTTGGAAAACAGTATGTTCTGGTATCATATTCTTGACATGAAAATCAACCACTATGAGTGGAAAAAGCTCTTCATGATTTAAGCGACCTCAGTGATGTAGGTGCAATAACAAACCCATTGATAACCAAGTCAATTGAGAGCAAACGTCCTACAGTACTTAAAAAGGAATGGTTGATGCATGTAGCTAAAAAGGAGAATGCTGTAACCCCCAGAACTGGCAAAACAATGCAAAAATGTATTCTCAAACCCAGCCACCAAGACCCTGAACACTATTAAGTTTGGAGGATCATGTTTTGCTGCATGGCCAGCACAGCCATCTATGCAGATATCGCAAACGACTTCACTGCAGAAGGTTTCCTAATCGGTTTTCCAGAACTCAGAAGATTTCCTCCGCACTGTAATAAGTGTCTAGAAGAAGGGTTCTTGTTACCTTCTTGTCGAGGCTATCCAATGACTGGAACTTCTCCACCTCTTTAGAACCAAATGGTTCCCCTTGCTTCTGAAGTGCTTCCCATTCCTTTTTCAGTAAACTGAAGTGGGGTTATTCTCACGCCTACCTCAAGCATACCTACCACCAGTAGGTAGGCTTGGCACGAGATAAACTGCAGAAAAGCAGGGCCAAAAAAAGCAGTCAGCTCGATCGCCAACTAGCGATCCACATCTGTCCAGTCCGCTGGAGTCTGTCCATAACAAATGTATAAAACTCCACCTCTGCAATTAAGCAATATCTGTTTCAATCCTTAAAGGTGCATGATGTAAGAATGAAGTACGAATGACATTCTGTTGTCAAATCTGGGTACTGCAGCCAAACAAACAAGTGACTGTCCCCCTCTCATTGCATGAGTTTCATGGCTGTTGCAAGTTTCAGATCAGCACCAGAAGATTCTAGATGATGAGCGAAGATGAGTTATACACAGTAAGTAGATAAATACATTTCACTGTAATATTTCGTTGTTGGTAATTGAAAACATAGCTTCGGATAATTTTAGAGCGGACTATTTGATTCTAATTCACCGTTAGCTCAACGTTAGCCTCTAGCCTTCTTTACCCGATATTGGAATAAAACAAAAAGATACCGTAGCTTCTAAGGGTAGAAATAACTTCTGGGTCACTCCTGTTAGTGGCTTAGGAGCTTAACAAAACACTGCTGCGTTTTGCTGGCCGGTGTCAAATTACAAATGCCAGCACAGACTTGTAAACCCCGCAGGCTCACAGACTGTAAACAAAGACTATGTCCCTCTTCAACCCTTTATAAAAGGAGAAAAACTGACAACCCCCCAGTCGGCTGAGAAGGAAATCTGTTTCAACAGCTATGTTTACATGCGCCAAATTTCCCCAATCCGATTCAAATCTTGGTTGATCGGAAATCCCAAATCTCTGTTTACATGGACACTGGAATGATCCGATCATGCCGCGATGCACGCACCATAGCTTGCGCATGCGCAGACTTGTCTTTCCCGGAAGAGAAATTGTAAACAAACGCCATCTTTTCCGCACGTCTTTTCCCTTGCATTTTATTTGCTTATTCTCTAGCTTCAGTGAATTCCCGCTTCCTGCATCTTTAGATGCACTTGAGTGTATAACTCGGCATTTTTCACCGTTCGGCCATCGAGACGTTCAGTAATATTGAGCTCACGTAGTATTTCCAGTAAAAAATAGCGTCGGCAACAGATCACTTCTGTTTATCGCCCGCAATGTTTTCCATCTGTCCTGAGCATGCGCAGAGGCAAAAAGAGGTCACGCTGAAGTTGCACACATGCGTAGTGGGCATTATTTTACCCCAACGATCCGAATGGCTGTGTACTTGGACGCCAATCGGATTGACGATCGGACAAAACCACCTCTCTCAATCAGAATGAAATTTCATTCGGATCAGGCAGAATCGGATCAGAATATTCCGATTGACATGTTTACATGACGAATTTTTGATCCGATAGGGCGTTCAATCCGATTACATGTGCCCAAGTAAACGTAGCTAATGTAACCTTCCTTCCAACATGACTGAGGCATATAGACTGTGTTGTGATTATTTCACTGTAGAGTTCTTACATGTTGTACTTTAAACAAAGTATGAGTTCTATCATGCTGAAAAGTAGTTGTTTCCCATTGTTACTCTTGAGTTACTCTTGTATTGTGTACCATGTTTGTCTGTGGATAGTTTATTAGTAACCTACCTGACTTCCATAGTGTTTTATTTGTAGTAACAGCTCTGTCTCACTCAGGTGTCACTAACGCTTCCCTGAACATTGCTGCTATATGTAAACATTTACCAGTGTTTCCACATAAAGCTGATACAGGACGACTTGAAAAACAGAATAGTGACATTTGTCCAGGATAGAGCATTTGAGAAATCTGAAATGATGGTTTTGGATGAACAGAATTCTGGAGCCTTAAAACGGTCAGAATATCCAACAGACGTAAATCAGCACAAACCAAAATTTTAGATTTCAATGTAATTACAAAGAGGGAGTTTTCATTATTGCTTTAGCATCAGATGATTGATTTTAGCTCAGCAGAAAGCAGTGTGGGCCTTTAGCTTTAGCTGGTGTTCTGGATGGGGTGGAAAAACAGGGTCATGACCTTTAACATCTTAACACACATGTTTTCCATTAGGTCTTTCACTCCTTGTGGCATCAATGGACTCATGGGATTACACTGCTCAAACTTTACCTGAGCTCTTTCCTCTAAAGTCTGGTCAACACACACACACGCACGCACACACACACACACACACACACACACACACACACACACACACACACACACACACACACACACACACACACACACACACACACACACACACACACACACACACACTTCCTCCACCCTGATTGGAGTCCTGATGTGAAGCAAGTCTGGAACAGCAGGGCTTCCGATCCACGTGGCTGCAGCCAACTTACAACACCACTGGAAGCCCGGAAAGATCGTTTGTTCCAGGAAGATCCCGGATCATGTTGTGTTTTGGTTCTAACAGAGAGCACTGAGTGAGTTCACCAGCATCAAGGGTAACCAGTTACTGCAGATTCAACTGTCATTATTTGAGGGGAGTAACTTTTAGAGCATCTTCTAAAAATATAAAACAAAAAGGCATTGGGTGCCTTTCTCCATTCTCGCTGATCTTTCCTTCCATTTTGTCCCAGATGAGTTCTGAATGAGGGAACATCTGAAAGAGTGAGCTAGTTCACATTATCTGCATCAGCTCCACGCTGCTGCCTTTGAGTCTTCAAAGAAGGATGAAATTGCGTTGGTGGTTGCGTGGGTGTAGGAAGCAAATAGTGGCGTTTGTTTTCACGGCATCCCCATACCTTCGTAATTACAGTCCCAACATCCTCTGGAGCGTAGGTTTGTGTGTGTTTGGGATTTGGAGTGTGTGACTGAAGGGGACCCTTTGTTGTTTATGTATACAGAAGGGTTCATTTATAAATCTATGGTTCCTGCTGACAGCTCAATTTTTAAATCTGCTCTGTCTTTTGAACTCAGCTTCTTAGTTTAAGCTAAAGTTTCTACTTTCAAATTTAAGAAATCAAGCTAAAGCTGTTTTCGTTTTATCCGAGCAATCTATTAGTCTTCCTCTGATTTTGTGTCTTTTATTAATGAGGGTCAGTCTTGCCTTTTGGCTTCCTTAATCACGCTGATGACTCTAGTTTGTGAAGTTTAAAACAGAAAGAAAATTACCTCCTTTGAGGGGAAATTGCATCGTTTATAATGCACGGAACATGAGGGACCTCAAACATTTCAATGACAGTGATCAGACTTAACGTAGTTGGTAACTGTGGTCCTTTCTGTGCAGAATCTGAGATTTTTGTTCTTTGTTGGACCAGATCCAGCTGCTCCACTTTCGCACACCGCATTAGAAAATGATAGACATGCTTGGGTAAGTGTCTCAAGTTACTGAGTGGTGGAGGTTTAAAGTTTGTATTTTTTTTGGGTGGGGTGGGGGTGGGGGTTATGAAAAGCCTTTTAGATAATGATTGTTGATTTACCATATGTTACGAAGCTGACAATATTTTTCAACAACTGGGCATCATTTAATTCATGACCACAGTCACCAAGAAAACCATTGGAAACACATTACACCACAATGGATTAAAGTCCTGCAGTGCTTGCAAGGCCCCCCTGCTCAAGAAGGCACATGTGCAGGCCCGTCTGAAGTTTGCCAATGAACACCTGAATGATTCAGAGAGTGACTGGGAGAAGGTGCTGTGGTCAGATGAGACCAAAATTGAGCTCTTTGGCATTAACTCTACTCGCCGTGTTTAGAGGAAGAAAAATGCTGCCTATGACCCCAAAAAAACCGTACCCACCGTCAAGCATGGAGGTGGAAACATCTTGCTTTGGGGGTGTTTTTCTGCTAAGGGCACAGGACAACTTCACCGCATCAATGGGAAAATGGACGGAGCCATGTATCGTCAAATCCTGAGCGACAACCTCCTTCCCTCTGCCAGGAAACTGAAAATGGGTCATGGGTGGGTGTTCCAGCACGACAATGACCCAAAACATACAGCAAAGGCAACAAAGGAGTGGCTCAAGAAGAAGCACATGAAGGTCATGGAGTGGCCTAGTCAGTCTCTGGACCTTAATCCAACAGAAAATCTATGGAGGGAGCTGAAGCTCAAAGTTGCAAAGAGTTAATACAGGTCCTTCTCAAAAAATTTGCATATTGTGATAAAGTTCATTATTTTCTGTAATGTACTGATAAACATTAGACTTTCATATATTTTAGATTCATTACACACAACTGAAGTAGTTCAAGCCGTTTATTGGTTTTAATATTGATGATTGTGGCATACAGCTCATGAAAACCCAACATTCCTATCTCAAAAAATTAGCATATTCCAACCGACCAATAAAAGAAAAGTGTTTTAATACAAAAAAGGTCAACCTTCAAATAATTATGTTCAGTTATGCACTCAATACTTGATCAGGAATCCTTTTGCAGAATTGACTGCTTCAATGCGGCGTGGCATGGAGGCAATCAGCCTGTGGCACTGCTGAGGTGTTATGGAGGCCCAGGATGCTTCGATAGCGGCCTGAAGCTCATCCAGAGTGTTGGGTCTTGCGTCTCTCAACTTTCTCTTCACAATATCCCACAGATTCTCTATGGGGTTCAGGTCAGGAGAGTTGGCAGGCCAATTGAGCACAGTAATACCATGGTCAGTAAACCATTTACCAGTGGTTTTGGCACTGTGAGCAGGTGCCAGGTCGTGCTGAAAAATGAAATCTTCATCTCCATGAAGCTTTTCAGCAGATGGAAGCATGAAGTGCTCCAACATCTCCTGATAGCTAGCTGCATTGACCCTGCACTTGATAAAACACAGTGGACCAACACCAGCAGCTGACATGGCACCCCAAACCATCACTGACTGTGGGTACTTGACACTGGACTTCAGGCATTTTGGCATTTCCCTCTGCCCAGTCTTCCTCCAGACTCTGGCACCTTGATTTCCGAATGACATGCAAAATTTGCTTTCATCCAAAAAAAGTACTTTGGACCACTGAGCAACAGGCCAGTGCTGCTTCACTGTAGCCCAGGTCAGGCGCTTCTGCCGCTGTTTCTGGTTCAAAAGTGGCTTGACCTGGGGAATGCGGCACCTGTAGCCCATTTCCTGCACACGCCTGTACACGGTGGCTCTGGATGTTTTCACTCCGGACTCAGTCCACTGCTTCCGCAGGTCCCCCAAGGTCTGGAATCGGTCCTTCTCCACAATCTTCCTCAGGGTCCGGTCACCTCTTCTCGTTGTGCAGCGTTTTCTGCCACACTTTTTCCTTCCCACAGACTTCCCACTGAGGTGCCTTGATACAGCACCCTGGGAACAGCCTATTCGTTCAGACATTTCTTTCTGTGTCTTACCCTCTTGCTTGAGGGTGTCAATGATGGCCTTCTGGACAGCAGTCAGGTCGGCGGTCTTACCCATGATTGTGGTTTTGAGTAATGAACCAGGCTGGGAGTTTTTAAAAGCCTCAGGAATCTTTCGCAGGTGTTTAGAGTTAATTAGTTGATTCAGATGATTAGGTTAACAGCTCGTTTAGAGAACCTTTTCATGATATGCTAATTTTTTGAGATAGGAATTTTGGGTTTTCATGAGCTGTATGCCACAATCATCAATATTAAAACAATAAACGGCTTGAACTACTTCAGTTGTGTGTAATGAATCTAAAATATATGAAAGTCTAATGTTTATCAGTACATTACAGAAAATAATGAACTTTATCACAATATGCTAATTTTTTGAGAAGGACCTGTATCCATCCATCCATCCATTTTCATCCGCTTATCCGGAGTCGGGTCGTGGGGGCAGCAGCTTAAGGAGGGAGGCCCAGACTCCCCTCTCCCCAGCCACTTGGGCCAGCTCCTCCGGGGGAATCCCAAGGCGTTCCCTGGCCAATCGAGAGGTATAGTCCCTCCAGCGTATCCTGGGTCTTCCTTTGGGTCTCCTCCCGGTTGGACGTGCCCGGAAAACCTCACCAGGGAGGCGTCCAGGAGGCATCCTAACCAGATGCCCGAGCCACCTCAACTGGCTCGGGCAGGACCTGTATATAGGCTTCAAAACCTTCAACAACATCAGAACAAATGATTTGAGGCAACTTTTTAAAAATATAACTTGTGAGTTAAAAATAAAATGTTTACACATAGGGTAGAGTGGAGTGATTTGTGCCAGTGGGGAAGTTGTGCCACCCTCTGTTTCTAGGTAATCCTAGAAGAAATTTGTCATGTGACCACACAAAATGGCATTTTAGTCACCTTGCATGTATAGGTGTGCAGGGCTGCCAACTCTCAGGCACACAGGGAGGCGCTGTCACGAATGGAAAACTTCAAGAGTTGTCATTCCTGGGTGTAGATTAGAAGACTATTTTCATGTTCAGCCTGCATGAAAAGCAGAGTGACCAATTAGAATCAGAAATAATAATTAAAAAATGGCTTTTCAGTGAACCGCACCTTTAATGTTGACTGTCTGCTGAGGCAGAGTGGGAACGTGAGCGGGATCTGGAGACTTTTCTTTTTCACTCTTTGTTTCCATGTCCTGTCCAGCTGTAAATCAGAACTGTTGTCCAAGTGGCAAAAACAAAAGCCTCACAGTTTTACTCTCAGAGGCAGAGCCTTACAGCTTCAGCTGACTCGCCTGATATAAAAACTTTATTAGACTTGCTTTTAGTTTATTTTTAATCTCAACCGACATGGAGATGGAAATGAAAGGAAAAAGCGGAAGGGAGGAGAGGGGAAAAAGGTAACATAAAGAAATAATACAAGAGGTACAAGGATCCACTAGCCTAGTGAACTAGACCAAATTCTTGCTTTGCAGAGTTTGCAGAGTATATATACACACATATAGGATGGCTTGCCAGGCTAAGGATCCACTGTTAGGCCCGCTGAAAGAGAGAGAGAGAAAAAACAACTCAACCAACCAAGATAGCGGATCCTGGTTCTTTGTTTTGAGGAAGAGCAGGTGAACGCGAGCAGATTTACTTCCTCCTGATGACTTCTCCAGTGTTTGGCTCCAAGATCTGGAGCAGCTCCTGAAACGGCGGTGGCATCTGCTGCAGATCCTGCTGCTGCAGACATTTGACATTTGCATGTCAGAGTGGCTGTGCTGACAACAAAAGGCTAGTCTCACCAATGACTGTGGTGTGAGAACAGTGTAGAAAAAAGAGAGCAAAAGGTCTGGTCCCACAGCGGAAACGTAACATAAAGTTTCAGTTTCAACAGCAGTGTTTAGTCATTATAAATAGAAACTGACATTTCTTATGTAGCTGTGTGGCTCCAGTCCTCATTTGTACAGCAGGGCACTAAACACCCGTCATATGTCTCTGCTGAGTTCTCAGTGCTGGACTGGCAGACAGCAAGGGCTTCTCAGACTAAATCAGAGAGAAAATCAAGTGAAAACATGCAGAAAACTAAAAATCCCAGTTGACGCAAATAATTTGTGCCTGAATGAAATGTTTCACGCTGATGCGTTCACACCTTTATTTGAACTGCTGGGATCCAGGTGTGCATTCTTAAAGTAGGTGTGGTTTGTAAAGGTGGAAGAGGTCAGAAAAGGTCATAGGTGTGAGAGCAGAAAAAAGAAACGCCAGTTCCTAAAAGGCAGCTAAAGTTTTCAGCTTTACGTCTGAATATTTACTTTGTTTTCAAATGGAACTAGATAAATTGCATTTCTTGCAGAAATACGTTTGAATGCTTTGTTGCTGAATACGATAGCTGAAACAGCTGAATTGAAGCTAAAACTAAGCTTAATTGTCAAAATGTGCTGAATGTATTTGAAGTTTTAGGAGCAAAAATTGCTAAAAAGTTTTAAAAAGCCCAAAAAGTAAGTAGAGAATAGAGGAAAAAAATCCGAACCAGCAGAAAACTGAAATCTCTAAACATAGTTTAAAAAACTGAGTAGCTAAAATGTTTAAACAGCTCATATTTGAGTATAAGTAGTTAAATTTTCACAATTAGTTGAATTGTGAAATTAGCAGGATATGCTGAATTTTGAAACTGATAGCTGAGTAGCTGAACTGAAATAAGCAGTTTTCTGCTGCGAACATTTAGCGTAATTGTAAAAATGAGCTGAAAAGATTGAAAGATTTAGGAGCAAAAAATCACTAACAAGTGTATTAAAGCCAAATAAGTAAGTGGAGAAAAGAGAAAATAAATCTAAACATCAGAAAACTGAAATCTCAGTACACAGTTTAAAAAACTGGACAGCTGAAATGTTTAAACAGCTGGTATTTGAGTAGGAATAGTTTAATAGTTACATTTTCACAATTAGCTGAACTGTGAATTTAGCAGCTGAAAATGATGAACATGCATTAGAACTGAAGTGAAGTTGAAAATGAGTTCAATTGTCAAAGTTAGCAGAATGAGATAAAAAATAAACTGTTAGAAAGAGCAGAAATTGAACTTTAAGGTTTCAAAACTTTCTCAGCCAATCAAAGACCAGGGATGGTGGACGGCTGGTTTCCTGAGTCCAAGCTGATCGATTTGGTGTATAACATGTCTGGGTGCGTATTTCTGTTAACTTGGAAGAAGATTGAACTCTCTCGGCCAATCAGAGAGCAGGGCTAGGGGATGGCTGGTTTCCTGAGACCAAGCTGATCAATTTGATGTATAACATGTCTGGGTGCGTATTTCTGTTAACAAGAAGCTTAAAATCTCTCAACCAATCAGAGAGCAGGGAAGGGGGGTGGGGGGCATTGGGTTCCTTAGACCAAGCTGAACAATTTGATGTATAATATGTGTGAGTGTGTATGTCTGTATAGCCAGAAAAAATTTGAAAACTCTCAGCCAATCAGGGAGAGAGAGGGGGGAGGGACAAAGAGAGAGAGACAGACTGAGAGAGAGAGAGAGAGAGAGAGAGAGAGAGAGAGAGAGAGAGAGAGAGAGAGAGAGAGAGAGAGAGAGGGAGAGAGAGAGAGAGAGAGAGAGAGAGAGAGAGAGAGAGGGCGGAAGACAGACAGAGAGAGAGAAAGAGAGAGAGACAGACAGAGAGAGAGAAAGAGAGGCATAGTGAGGGACAGAGAGAAAGGAGGGGGGGGGAGAGAGAGAGAGGGAGAGTGACAGACTGAGAGAGAGAGAGAGAGAGAGAGAGAGAGAGAGAGAGAGAGAGAGTATTGATTCTGGGTCTGGGTTCTGATCCTGGTTCTGGTCTTAAACCAGATGCTGGTTCTGATACTGGTTTGCTGAGACAAGCAGACAGACTGATAGAGTCCGTATATCCACTGTCAGACAGCCAATCAGAAAGCTCCATTATCACACCACTGGTGGAGTGCTGGTAGATGCAGGCAGGGAGGCTTTGGATCTGTGCTTCAGATGTAAAATCGAAGGCTTCAAACATCTCATCACCATTCGAAAAGTATAGCATCGATTTGA